>JBBPCX010000023.1:4902290-4919957 GCA_037974365.1 Hydrocynus forskahlii | reverse complement strand
TTGTAGGGGATCAAATACTTATTTCACTCAATGACATGCAAATCAGCTTTTATGTAACATGTTTTTCTTGGTTTTTGATTGATATTCTGTCTCTCTCTATACAAATGAAACTTCCTCATGAATTACAGACTGATCATTTGTTTGTAAGTTCAGCAGGGGATCAAATAATTACTTCCCTCCAAACTGTGGAATTATCTGGTCCTTCAAAGTTTGGGCAAATTCAATACCAGAGCTGTGAATATTTTTACTTGAAACTGAAACATGAATGTTGTGAAGTGATACGATACCTGCAGCAGTTTCTCAGCTGTCGGCCTCTTTCGAGGATTCTTTGTGAGAGCCATCTTGACAAAGTTGTGGAATTCTGTGGACCTACACCACACAAACATAATATTCAGTCATACAGAGAGCATGGAACGAACATATCTTAACACATGTATCTGTATTTACCATTTGTTCTTGTCTTTTAGTTTGGGTGGCTGGAAGCTGCTTTTAGACATTACCATAAGAGCTCTGGAAGAGAGATTTCAAGAGAACAATTGTTTACACAATGACACACATAGCCTTGACCAACCAATGGTTGACCCATAGATCCTAATTTCTTCTTATTTCATCTTATGAGAACTTTGCAGCTTCTTCTCATTTTATTCCTGAAGATAAAGATTAATGACATCATGATTTCATATGTGTAAATATATGAACTGCAAGTTAAATGCTAGAGACTGTTCCCACAACTCATTTGAATGGATGGGTTGTAAACCTTCTTCAAGATTATACATAAAACCATAAGTGGGCAGGTGACATGTAATATTCTACCAGCCATGTGTGTATAACCATGTATGACTTTTCAAGACATTTTACATGTTTTTATTCATGTTATCTGTCCACAGGTAGATCATTTTGCTTGTGTCTATTTTTTTATTTATGTGCATTCTATTTGTCTGTTTGTACTCTGTAAAATCTGGAGCCACCCCGTCTCGTCTCACTGCTTATATGTATATAGCTAAGATGACAAAGTTTACAAAACAGCACACTTTCTCTAGATAAAATTACCATAAGAACAGTAAAAAGCGCCTAGAAATTCTTACATCAATGTGATATTTTTGCATGATATTTATTGTTGTATGAAATATTAGATATTTAAAATACATTTGAGATTATTTCACTTGCCATATTTGTTGCAGTGTTTATTAGGGAAATAGTAATATTGCATGTTAGCTTGTAGCTAGTGCTTTAGCTCAGCACATCTAATTAGTTTGTTATTAGCATATCACATCTGGGTACTATGTAAGCAGAGCTTAGCTTAGAAACCAGTCTGAATGGATCACACACAAATATTTTACAGTGTCGAACCATATGGAAACATTAACGTACAAACATACAGCATATTTTTAGGCCTTTATTTTCTTGTGTCAAAAAATGTATTGAACAAAATTATTCCAAACCAAACTGAACACATTTTATTTTCTACATTATATATCATTACATATTTATAGTTGCTTAACATCATTAATGTAAAAAAAATGTTATTGTAAAAAGACCTCACTTTTGGTCAATTTATCATGTTCTGTATGTCCCACTGTGCTGTTACTCATTGTTAAATTTTTCTCTTCTAGATCAATAAACTGTATAAATGTAACCTTGGGCTGTCATAATAATCCCTACCTCATGGGGTGCAGATCAAACATCGGTGGCTGCAGTTCAGCTAGCTCTATGGCCGTGATTCCTACGGCCCAGATGTCACACAGCTGGTTATAGCCACCCTTCTTCTCCACCGCTGCTACCTCTGGAGCCATCCTTAGACAAAAAAGAATGAGACGAAGCAAAGACTTTCTGTGAATAATTGTTACATTTTCTAGCTCAACCAACAGTATACATACATGTAGAAACAAAAACATAATTCCTGTTTTGCTCCAGACTAATTTTATATGAGCTAAAATATTTTAACGTAGATATGTTAGCACTGGCAAAGAGACACACTGGCCAACACTTTTGTAAAGCTACTGGACATACACAGCTGCAAGTTATATAAAAGTCCTATAAGTTTAACCCTCTGAGGTCGGAGGAAAAAATTGATCCTTTTCAGTTTTCCAAAACAATCATCTAAAGCTCTGTGAGTTTTTGTCCCAGAAACATAGAAGTAACACCATTAGAAAGCTTGAACCCTCTACTTTTCAAATATGTATTAAAATAAAATAAAAAAACGTTCAGTCCACACACTGGAAAACTCGCTTTGGAGAGTGAGGCAGACACGCAAAGTCTGATTTATCTGGTGAGACAGTGAGGATGAATAGAGTCACTCTGAGCTTCTCTTGAGTAAGTAGCCTAATATCTGTTTTACTAGCTGTTGTTGGTTAGATTATGAAGCTATATCTGGTCTTTTGCTGGCCAGATAACCATATGGCTACATCCATGTCATGTTGTGCCCATGTCATGTTGCATTTACAGTAGGCTAATCGGCCAACATTAGGCTAAATAGGCTAATCATGCATCACATTCTCGGTTAGCTTATAAGGAGAATGAAAAGGAAGAATTTAGTGCTGTTCACACTGTGTGCTGTAGTTAGTAGTGTGTTCATGTATGACAGTATGGTCACTTTAAGAAAACTAAAGAACCAAAACCAAATATGACTTCAGTGATAGACTGTCTAGATTGGGGAGAAAGTTTGATATTTATGAAAACTATTCCTAAAATAATAGCCACAGTGTCCATATTTCCTGTCCTTTCACTGGCAAATGCACTTTTTCCACTTCTTACCAGTACGGAGTCCCAATAAAAGACTTTCGCTTAGCAACTGATGCATTTATCTCCGCTGCCACTCCAAAATCCGCTGAGGGACAGAAATGAAAGAAAAGGAGGAATTAGATTTAAGAAGTGTGACTCTGTGTATGTATGGGGGAGGGGTTGTCCGAGGTAGACAAAGGTAAGCCCCGACTGACCTAGTTTGACATCTCCCCGCTCTGTCAGAAGAATGTTGGCTCCCTGTGACACACCAAAGTGACATAATGAGTGCAGACACACTGTTGGACCAGGGCAATCCTTACTCATTCATTCACTCCCACACAAACACACTCACACAAACAATCATTATCTAAAGAGGTTCACTCACTTGTTAAATTGCCCTTACCATGTCTCTCCACAAACTAGTGTAGAACACTTTGCCGCTGTGATACAGATAGCACTAAACAGCGACTGGTACATTGGTGTGGACATAATGAACAAACAAATCTGTAGTCTTACTTTTATGTCTCTGTGCATTTTTCCCATCTCATGTAGATGATGTAAACCCTGTAAAAAAAACAGTAATCTATTTTAATGTGTTCCATATTAAGTGATAAAACACAACTAAAAAAATGCATCAACAAAAGAAGCAGTTTTTTGCCTCACAGAGCAATTGAACTGTCACATTGTATCACATTGGCCAGATTAACCTGAATGTTTTGTTCCAGCCAAACTGTAATGCAATTCACAACCCTTTTTGTTTGTTGAGTAGTACTTAGATCACTCCCAGCTAATTCCATTTTGTTCACTATAATTATAGTTTCTTAACTATAATTTTGAACAATTATATTTACCATTAGTAATCTAATAAAAGTTAACCTTACTCCTAGCAATTCCAAATTGTTAACATAAAGTACATTCAAACAGCTAAATGCACTTCCTCTTTATAACAGATCTCAGACCATGACAGTAGGCACATTAATCCTAATGTACTTTTTCAGTGAATGTTTCCTAGCACGATTCCCTTAGCAAGCCATTACTATCCAATTTTATGTCCATGCATTATGCATTCTTGCAAAAGATGTCTGGGCATCATTAACAATCAACCTCAGATTCCAGTACCTGGATGCAACCTTCTTATCCAGTGTCATTAGGATACCCACACTAATGGATAAATGCAGCATATATTTGGCCCCTGCTTTGGTCTGTTCATTTATGTTAAGTGAAAATATACATATAAAATTATCATGTGAGCTCAAGTGCTAACAAGTTCTGACTGCATAAAAGCTGTCCTTACCTGAAGTGTTTCCCTGCATACATATGCTATCTGTCTCTCTTTCAAGGGGCCAGTCACTGTAAAAACATCAATCACCTCATTTAGAGTGACAGGAATAAGAATAAATATGTAATCCTCTTTGAACAAGCTTAGCAAATTTCCAGCTGGGGTCCAAACTAATGTATTTCACATGGCGTAGCATAGAGGTTATAGAACCCTTTCATGCAAGACTCCCCAGTTTCTTGACACTTTAACTAGACTTAACAATAAGTTTAATTTATTAATCCTAGACTAGGGTATTGGTCTGAATGCAGACTATGGTTACTGTTAACATTTTTTTGTGAAGTGCAGAATAAATATAGATGGCTTAACCCTGGCCGAGGTCACTAGCCCTCATTTCATATCACAGACAGAAAATTTCTCTGCAAGGTCATTACAGCAGGATGGGTGGTATCAAGTGCAATGGACCCTCCCATCCTGTCATCCTTTCTGTCCCTACAACTTCAAGTGCACCTGAACCAGCTGCAACGGCATAAACAATGCTAAAAACACTGTTGCTATGAAGAAAGATGACAAAAAGGCACTTCTGTAAAAAAACTGTTTTGGGTTCATTTTTTGGAGGCGAACTGTTTGATGTTTCTATAGTTGTTAAGGGCAGAAAAATATTACAGCTGTATAATTGTCATAATTATATTCTGATTATCATAATTAGTTTCTTTGGTCTGGCAGAAAGTTTAAAGGAGTTGTTTATGTGATCTATTTTTACTGAATGCTGTTTTCTTTACTGTCTGTTCTAATACTGCTCTATATGCCAGTGAGTTTTCAAATCTCTGCAGTAGTCCTCCGGTTAGATGTGCTTGAATATGTATAATTTTCCCAAACTACTAGGTATCATAATAACAATATTACTGTGAATCATAACACTTCACTCACAGATTACAAAATAACTACATTTTTACAATGTATGGTATAAGTTTGCCAGGGTCATGAGCTAATAAGGTAAAAAACAAAAGGGTCAATTTTGGGTTGACTCTTAAGATTCCTACACTACATTCTTTCATTTTTAAACAGTGGAACTGTACAATATAGTACATCTATATATAGTATACAGATACAACATGTAAAAATAAAAAAAGATCTAGTCACATAATGATGCTCACTGTGAGTATAATCATCATGCACACTACTGTCACACACGTACACTGACTGCTGATATGTACCACGCTTGCTCAGTTTTTCAAAACACTGCATTGTAAAATCAGATTTGTTTGGGGAAGCATATTATAAGAGATAATATGCATAAATGAACATGGCCCTGCCATGCATGCCACTATAAAGCAACGTTTCACGTAGAAACCACGATAAGTCATAAGCCGCAGCTTTTAACTGTTTACCACATTAGTTAATGCCGATTTCCACAAGCATTTTTTTAAATATTGTTAATGTCCAGCTAATGGTGGCTCTGTTCCCTTTATTTGTGTAATAATAATTAGTATAGTTTCTTTATCAGTTTATGAGTGAAAAACATTAATGTTAAATGACAGGGAGATGAGATGGATACATACAAAAGCAGTATCTAGAGTGACGCAGTTGAATTTATATGACTTTAATGCACTATTTTCTTTGTAGAAACCATTGTTTCTGCAGAAAAAAAAAAATCAGGAAAATACAGCAAGAGGTATCTAAGGTAAAACTGTCCAAAGGTACCACACATTTAGGAGAGAATCCAAAGGACAGTCACCGACTGATAAAATAGGGTGAAAACAAAGTGATGACTACAGATCCAAGCAATGCTAATTTATATAGCGCTTTATAGCAAGCAAGCATGACAATTAGTGCAATGTGCTAGAGATTTAGTTTCACTTTTTCACTACCTCCCATGACAGAAGCATGTAGGGCATTATTAAAGTAAAATAATGTGGCCCCTAAGAGTCACGCATGAACACACCACAGCACAGCACACAGTGTGAACAATGTGAAATTTCTTTTTCTGCATTTAACCCATTCACCAAGTGAAGCAGTGGGTGGTGCCCAGGGAGCAGTGTGTGGGGACAGTACCTTGCCCCAGAGTGCTTAAAAGAGTCTACTTAGCTGTTGTCTTGTCTGGTAAGCCTGCCTAAGTTATTTTGTCTGTAGTTTAACTGAACTGCTATCTTGTGCATCTAGACTGTGTTTTATACTTATACTGTCAGGTGGTAGGCCAGTTTCACCCGCAACTGGTAGTCTAGTATCAGTGACTCCTGAAGGTAATTAGGTGTCAAGTGGTAGGAGGGGCTTCTGCTCTCCCTGAAGCTTAAAAGAATGCCTCTTTAACATGTCATAAGAACATGCTTTTATAACTGGTAAACAATAACCAGTGTAATATAACCGCATAAACTGCACAGAAAAAAGTTGCTGAAAGTCATCACCCATGCCTTCGTTTTTAATTATATCTTTTTAAATGATCTTTTAGATGTTTAAAAATAAATGCATTTTGTCCATTCCAACTTATTTCTAAATCTCAGAAAAACAAAATATCGTGATTTTTCCCTATACCACACACTATTACACTGGTAAACAGCAAACTGCTGAACTTTACCGTGGTAGATGTCTTGCAATGACCCTCCCCCACAGAACTCCATGCAGATCCACAATTTGTTGTTTCTGTTGAAATTTGATGTTTTATTATCAATATCAACAGAATGTCAATAAAAAGAAGCAGAAAACCAAATCATGCTTTGATGTTTGTTGAGGATTATATACAGCAGATGAACAAACCTGAGGTAGCTGGCATAATAGGCCACAATGTTTTTATGAGTGCAGTCCTTCATCATGGTAATCTCCTGCTGAATGCTTGAAATGTCATCCCCTGCAAGGAAGACAGGCAGAGGGTCACCCTAGCCTGTAACCTAACCTCAACATGACTATAATGTTTTGAGTCGCAGGCCTGCAAATACTGGTTTACATAAACTGGGATTAACAGCTTGAGCTGAGGGCCAAATGCTGGCATACAGTGGCTTGCAAAAATATTCAACCCCTTTGAAAGTCATCATAATTTTCTGTATTACAAAAGATTTGTACACATTCAGTATTTTCAGTGTGAACTCTTATGCTGTAACAATACATTTCCAAAGTCAAAATAACACATGTCTGGAGATATTTAACCAAAAGAATAAAACTTAAATATAGGGTTTGCATAAATATTCAGGGGACCAGTTTTCAAATAGTGCCTCAGATTCTCAATCAGGGCTTAACCAGGCCTTAGACTTGGTCATTCCAAAACATTCTGTTTTTGAGACAGTTTCACGTTGCTTTTGCCTTAAGCTTAGAGTCATTATTATGCTGACAGATTTATCTTTTGCCAAGCCATAGGCTTATAGCAGACTAGAACAAGTTCTCCTGCAGTATTGTGTGGCATTTGCATCCATCCATTTTCCCCTCAACTCATGCCATGGGGATAAAGAGCATCCCCATGGCATGATGCTGCCACCACCACATTTCACAGAAAGTACGGCTTTTTTCTTGCTACATTACCATTGTGGCCTGTGTTATGGAGAGTTTTTGAAATTGTGAACCCATGCATCTTCACTCCAGTTTCAGCCAATGAGCACTGCAGAAGCCTGAGAGTGACGTTTAAATTTTCCCCTGCAAGTCAACATCTAGCTCTGATGCTCTGTTTTGAGGGATGGCCTGTTCTAGTAAGTATCTGGGTGCTGTGATTAACCTCCCACGTTCTGATCATGAATATAACTGTTATAAACAAGACACTGAAACTGTTTGATTTTTGTAGCCAATATCCTGCCTTGTGTATTTCATGATCAGCAGAGTGCTCCTTTGCCTTCATTTTACGGTCATTTTCCAAACACTAAACTGGCCCTGACAAAGTGCGGAGCTTCCAATGCACAGAAGTTTGAATATTTACGCAAAAGCATATTTCAGTTTTTTAATTTTTAGAATTTTACATTGGGAGACATATAACATTTCGTGAAATGAAAATACACATGAATGTTGTTTGAAACATTTATAATCCAGAAAATTATGTTTTTCACAGGGGTTGAATAGACAAACACAACACAGGCTGTACTTATCATATATCAAACTCATAAATATCACTACATATCCAGAAATACTGTGTGTACATGAGGCAACAGAAGCACCTAAAAATACTCATACTCATTGACCATTTCATCAGACCATCTAACCTATACATCAGTGGAAAAGGGCTGCTGCTGACCAGATATTATTTACAGGCACAGATGTCTGGCTGGAGTTTTTCAACAAAGTGAATGCTCAATGTACACTGTAGTAGACACACTTTGTTTCTGACAATGGCACCGCAGTGGGTGGACCATTCTCAACCCATCAAGTCAGCAATACTGTGCCTCGTACACTCATACCAGCACAACACACACTACCATGCCAATGTCAGTGTCACAGCTGAGTATAGAATGATCCACCATCCAAAAACTATATCTGGTTAGTGGTTGTCCTACGGTGGTCTCTTTCACCTTTTGGACAGATGTGTAAATAAATGTGATCTATAAGCTAGATTTACATGATAAAATGACATGTGAGTTGCCATTATTTGTATAGCCCCTGTTTTTCCTACTGTTACAATGGCAACTGTTAGGATGCCTTTGCTGCTATTATTGGATTGAGCCAGTCAGTTAATCAAAAATACCTCAAATGCACTTTATGAACAATAAAATATTAAAGATTGTATCACTCAAGCCTACTCCCTATTGTGTGGGATTCCCCCTTTTGTATGTAAGCATCACCAGCCTAGAAGAACATGCTGTATGAAACTTCTGCCTTTGTGGTAGGATTAAACTTCCAATCAATCTTTTCTAATGGCTGTGCAGTGTTTTCAAGCATCATTATGCACTCAGAGGAGAACACTGAAGATTTAGTTATGCCAGATAACCCTGCCTGACTGGTTCCTTCCTCAGTATCAAATATTGGTGCAATTCTACAGTTCGCTGACCTTAATCTGATATGAAGGTGACAACTTAAGTACTTTTACTGTGAAATGTTAGAATCAGGTATAATTGTTAACATTTATTCAATGATGTGTGAACATCTTTTTGCCAAAATATAGTCAGCTAGTATCAGCTAGTCATACGTTTCATTAAATCTGTACCAAAATATCTAAATGACAATCATTGTGAATTTCTTCTGAAGAATCGTCATGGATTTTTTTAACATTATTACCGTAGACAGGTGATGGTTAACTGGATGTTGCCTATCTTTCAGTGGGGTAGAAACAGAAAACTGCTGTTCAGTGGAACAACCTAAATGTTGATGTTCCTATTAATGTGGACACTAAACACTTGCAGCTGAAGACAAGGTGTATTCATTCATGTACATCAAAAACACACCATTTGGTGAATTGAGAAATTCATCAAAACAATAGGATTGAACCACTGTTATACCAGCAGTGCTATCAGTCTGACAGTATGTCAATGCATTCAACAACTGGTAATCCTGCTATAATGGAATGTCTTTGTCAATGATGGACAATGCACGTTTTTGGGCTTGACATTTTATGACCTACCAGGATCCAGTTTGACCACTTTGATGGCTGAGATGACTGATGTCTTGATATTACGTGCCTACAGACAAAACAAAAAAATCATGTTATCTTGGCATTTTTTTACAGTTCATTGCAATGAGCCATATCTTTTCAGAAGATTTCACAGTCTTGGACTATTATAAGCATAAATACTTACACATATACCCTACACAATATGGATGTGTGATGATATTGGTATCATATCAGGATCAGCAGAGAATTTCATATAAACAGATATCTCACAGCACTTTTTCTTTCAATTCTCTCCCACATTTAGACATGTACAATACCACCGACTAGCCAAGACTAGCTCAGTCACACTACCAATACAAATCAGCAATGTGAAGGTTAGGACATTATTCGTACACATTAACCCAGCCACTGTTTGCACTGCTGGTAACAGTATTCGTTTTCTCTGTAACACGAAACAAGGTGGATTCAGTCCTGATTTCAGCATTTTATAACTATGTGTGTATTGACACTGGCAGACATGTACATGAAAAATATTTGCATCAGCCCAGAACTCCCTTATCGGTGCATCTCTAATATCTAATATCACTTGCTATTCAGCTCTCATGTTGAGCAATGGTTGACCAGCACTTCTTGGCTAAAAATCTATGATACAATCTATGTTATCAAGCTTGCATAAAAAAAAAAAACAATTCCACTATTCAGTTGGTGACAGCAGAACAGAGAGGTTCATTAATACGAGTGTTGAAAGTTACCACCATAATTTCACCTGTGAGTATAGTTTAAATGTCAGATACCTTACTGTAAGAGATGGGACAGACTGTGAGTTAAATGACAAGCCCAGGCCTTACAAATTAAGAATGCACATATTAAGAGGCATGCACAATTGCATCACAGTATACACCGCACCAAGTACGCAATGTTAGATTCTTTGTCTTGTCTTTGTGTTGTTAATGTTAATGAGAGATCATTATATAGGCTACATGGGATACTATACTGTATAGTATCAGATACCCTCTACCTCGTCCATCAAAGGAAAGGGACCACCACAGGACCACCACTGACCTGATACATCTAGGTGCTGGTTTATTTACATGTATAAAGAACAGATGTAGACTACTTAAGCACTGATGTACGTAGCTCTGGATAAGAGCGTCTGCTAAATGATGTAAATGTAAATGTAAACATTAGTGTATGTTTGTACTGGTGGGTACAAGTATATCAGGCACTACAGTGCTACTGGAGCTTTTACATGTAAGTGTCAGTGCAGGACATTCCTTCAGTTAAAACATCAGAAGCATTGAGTCATCAGAAACAGATCACAGAAAAAGGGCGGTTGGCTTGTAACCATTACAACACCACCAGGCATTGAAGGACCAGTCAATATTGGAAAGGTGAAATTGAGAGAAAGAAAACAGCAGCTCTTCTCATTTCCTGTTTTCTTTCCTGTTAGACCAAATCGCATCCTGTGACATCTTTCTCTGTGTGAAATCAAAACACATGGTGAGATAGAGTCTCAACAGGCCGTAAAATGATGGGCAGGCTTTGGTCATGGGTCGGGACGCAGTTGATCCAGCCAGCTTGGACAGAACAAAATGTTCCTGAATGCATTTGATATTTTCAAAGGTTATGCATTATTCAGGCTACTTTAAATTGCAAATATGTGAAAAATGCTGTAAAAATAACAGCATATATTGTGCCATAATGTTTTGTATTCATTTATTAGGGTGTGAGCCACACATTACCCCTGCTGCTAACTCACCCCAACACCCTGTTTGGTCTGGTGTTTGGCTTTCCTGTCACACATTATGTCATACTGTATGTTGTGAAACATTCAGGGCAGTCAATCCTCTCTCTGTATGAGTAAAGATCTTTGTAGAGTATCCCTACTGATTTTTTTAATTGTTCTGACAGAGTAACTGCAGAATACCACTTTTTCATGTCCAATACTGATCCTGATACCGCAACCAATCCGATACTGTCTTTTTCCCACTCTGCAACATCCTTAAAGTACATTTGTCTGGGTGCATTCGAAATCCAAAACGGCTCCCTACTTCCTCTATAGGGCTCAATGTATGTTATGTAAAATCCCAGTGTCTGCATAGGGCACATTGCCCTTTATGGAGATCTGCAGACATGGCTAAATCTAAAATGACTCTTTGTTAAGACAAGTTATGCAACGTTTGGCTGTATTTTAAATTCCTACATGTGCACTATGTAGGGATTTCAGATCCATTTGGGACAAAGCCTTGCACATCTGCAGTACTCATGTCTTCATTAGCATATAGCACGTTGTTCAAAGTTTAGTTAACTTGGATTACTTAAATTACGTGATAGTGCAGGCCTTCCATTATCCGATCTAGTCATTTTGGTCCGTATCAGACCGATACTGAGTAGTGGATCGGTCCAACCCTTGCCTTTAACCGTTTTGTTCTTTTATTTTTCCGTAGAAAAGGTACATTTTCTAGAAGTAATTTTCTTTAAAGGGGACTAGACAAATACCCCCACAGCATCAACATTAATTTAATTTCCCTGTCTCACTACAGAGACAGCTGGGAACTACATACAAGAATTTATGTCCTTCAGCGACCGAAAACACAGCTCTCGTTTCTCCATACCAGAGCACACAGCGCAGGTGAACGACTCCACGGACGTAGGCCGAAATCAAAGCAGTCTGTGGTCACGTACCCAATTTACATATATGACACATCTCTGAAATTGAATTCAAAACTCTTCTGCGCGCAACAATTAGCAGCCTCAAACTGAGCCAACTCTACCCTGCCAGCGGTACACAACAACAAACCCTAGCCAAGCTTCAAATAGCGCCAGATCCCATGTTGAGCTGAAAAACTGGCGCTTTTTCTGAGGGTTTTTTTTTTTTCATTTAACCTTAGCAGTCAAAGAAGACGTCAAATCGTAGCCCACCTTGAACACGTCTCCATAGGTGCCGCTCCCAATGCGGTGGAGCAACTGGTAGTCGTCCAGCGGATTCGTGTGTAAAACCCCGATGGCATCCATAGCAGCTACTCCACACACACGCGGAACCTGTTGACTCTGAAACTACTGGCGTTCAGACAGCCGCTCGCTTTCACCACTTCCTCGTTAGCATCCGTGTAACAAGTGCAGCGGTGAGAAAAAATGGCAGCGATGTGAGTTCAGTGTGCTGTCTCCTCCATCCTGCGAGGCTGAAGTTCGACAAGCTCTTTAGTGCTTTGTGGAAGCCGTTATTTTATCACATGTCGAGAACAACAAAATCTCTTTGAGTGTTATAAAGTGAAATCGTGTGTTCTAGAGTCTTACCAACACGGACTCCTTTATAGCTGTGCATATAGGAACCGGGGTTTAAATGTATGCAACACACATATAGCCACTTTTATCTAGCAGAATCTACACAAGGGCCTACACAGTGTATAATCTTGTTTACCGTTTCCGCAATAACGGTCTCTGTGATACGGATACCGCAGAAGGCTGCAATAGCCTATGTAAAAACCTCTTAGTCGTCAGAGTGTCTGACAGACAGCTTCAGGTGAGTATTAGTGTTTTTTGTAGCTCATTTTTCATAAATGAACGTCTTGAAACTTTAACAATATTTACATATTTCAAACTTCCAAAATTCCAGTAATGATATGAGCCCTGTAATATATTGACTTTCAATATGTAGCAGTATAATCGCAATGCTACTATTTTGTCCATATTGTGCAACACTAACCCAAATTTTTTATTTATTTAATGTAACAGTAACACAAAATAGTTGCCAACACTGGAATGTTATACACTCCTGTCTACATAATTTGAGAATGTGACATGGTCTAATTTTAATTTAATTTATTAACCTTTATAGTCACACGTGAACAGACCACACAGTATGAACACACCACCAAGTGAAGCAGAGGGTCGTCACCATCAAGGGGCAACCTGGAGTAGTGTGTCTTGCTCAAGGGTACCTCAGTGGTGCATATCCATTGTTATGGCAGAAAGTGGACAGTACAAAAAGTGGGGGTAGTCTGCTTGCTAGTGCCACCCACTGTTTTGTCCAGGAAAATACAACAAACATACAACATACAACATTTAAATGTTGTGTATGCTCATTTGTTATTCATTTAGATCTCTGAAAATAATGTATTTCGGATTAATCAATGCATCATTGCCAAGCTACATTAGAGCAGTATCTGTAATAGCATAAGTTTTCAACATATGGGCCTAGGCCCCTAGAAGTACTGCTAGTGGGCTGTTAGCATTTTTTAAAACCAATATTAGATTTCTTTTTTGCATTATATTTAAATAAAACCCCGTCTTTTTCACCTCATGGAATTCATCTGTGAACAGGTGAGTGTGACTCTGAGCAGGAGTGCAAAAATGGGTTCACCAAAGACTGTACAGACACATCCACGTGAGTTCCAGTGCTTCTTTTCCTTTAGCCCATTCACGCAAGACTTTCACGGACTGACTTAGCAAGACCCACCACAACCCTCTGCACATTGCGTAATGTTACAAATCTTGCTTTCCCATGGGCTTTTGACTTGTTTTCACTGCACAAGCTCAATAAGTGAAAACTCAGTTAAGGCTTGTGGAACTTCACAGTGTGTACAAGCAGAAGATGTGGGAACCATGTATCCCAGTCACTCCCGTCTACATGCTTTTCACTGTTTTATTAAAGCATCCCGTCTAGTTTGAGGTTGTTTTGGTGGTTCTCATGCGCCTTTTTAGCAATGCAAAGACCTCTATTCATGGGACAGCTGCTGGTCTAGTGGTTAAGGTGTTCGCCCTGCATTCAGAAAGTCTGAATCCCAAGACACCTCTGAGGTACCCTTGAGCAAAGTACCATCCCTACACACTGCTTTCCGGGTGCTGTGTTACTGGCTGCCCACTGCTCCACTAGGGTGAATGGGTTAAATGCTTTGGCATGATTACTCTAGAGATGACTTTTAGTAGGGCATTCAGTACCTGACAATGTTTGCTGTTTCTCTCCAGCTTTTTGAAAAGGAACCGATAGTGGCAATCTACAAATCATTACATCATCCTTCCATTCATTATCTGAACCACCTTAACCAGCGTTGCAGGGAGTGCTGGAATATATCCCAGTGCTCATAGGGTGAAAGGTACACACTAGGCTTGTCACGATACTGAAATTTCAAACTCGATACCGATACTAAGGATGGTACTCGATACTACAGCGAGAGAAAATACAAACACAGGATCTTTTTAATAAAATAATTAAAGTGAGAGTAGACAAACAAAATGCTCAATTTTAGTCTTATTTTAGTTAGAATTATCCACAACTATTTTCGTCTAGTTTTAGTCAATGAAATTTGTATTTTAGTCTTTTTTAGTAATGCAATTCTATTTAACCCAGTCAATATAATGTAAGTATAGTAGATAGTAGAATAGACAAAATCTAAATTTTCTTTTAGTCAAAACTATTTCACAATTCAAGCAAGGTTATCTTATCATTATATTATTGTTACCTTATAGACTCAAGAATACTGTACATCCATTCCAGACGCGGAAGACACGCCGATTTGAATTTGACATTTATTTTGCCAACCAAACATGTTACAACTTAGAAGTACACACACATGAATTTAATTAAAATAAATAAAATAACATCACATCACTAAAAAGTTCAAATAAAATGAGTGTGTGTCTATTGCCATATTTTTATTCCTGTAAAAATATAGTCTACACAACCAAATCAGAACAATTTAGCATCAGCTTTTTTGCATGGATGTAGTAAAGGCTGCTTATCAAAATGCTGTGTGTGCGTGTGTGTGTGTGTGTGTGAGAGAGAGAGAGAGATTTCTCTTTCCCTGGCACTATATTGGCAATATGTCCCAATACTTTTGTCCACTCTAGATAGATTTACTTCACAGTTCCTCTCAATGGACAAAAGTATTGGGACGTAGCGCCGTTCAAAAATATTACATGATATATTTCGTTATAGTAATCGTCACATGAGCAGCATTTACGTTGCGTCTCGTCTCGCTTTTGTCACGTGACAAATGTTCGTTGACGACGATATTTAGTGATAATTTTCGTTGAGAATGTAACACTAGCTGAGGGACGGCGCGTAAAATTTCGCGGCTCTACGTCGTTCCCGGTCGAGTTACGGGGCTGTCTTTTAAATATTGGGTCCTCCAGGTAGCCGAGGGAGGGGCTGCCCACTGCAATGCCTGTTGAAAATTGTTGTAGCTTGCCGGCGATTTCCATGAACCGGCAGACGCAAAACTGGCATTTAAGTATCGACACCAGTGCTAATTGATATGATCTGACAACCCTAGTACACACATACTGACACCTAGGGCCAATATACTATATATTTTATATTTTACTATTGAATGCTGGCGCATCTTGCTCGCTGGTATTTTTTTATTTACTTTCTTTTTATCGCGGCATTTATACTGATTTATATGGCTGGCGATTGGATTTCTCTGTGAGTACATCAAGACCTCAGTGTCGTCTAAGGGACCTCTCAGTTGTGTTTACCTGAGCAACCGTTACTGATCACAATGAGGACTGGCAGTGTTTTTGTATTGTTTGTGTTCATCTGGACTCTCCTTTCCCTCGTCTCTCGATCTGGGGCTGGACTTCTTCGGCTTTCGGCAGTGGAGCTTCTCCGGCTTCGTTTTCACGGGCTTGAGCCGCCACCAGCACAGTTGCCTCTCCATCCTGACATTACTTTACAGTCACGTCGGAAATACATCCACCGAAGATCTCGCCGGTCTTTTCACTCTGACACCTCCAAACCAGTAACATCCTTCTGGTCCACCTCTCGACGCACGCCTCGTAAATCCACGTCGGCTAATAACTCAGGCAAATGTAACAACACCCTGTCAACTTTGGACTTGTAAACATCCGCTCACTTACGAACAAGGGACATCTCATCTATGATCACCTCATTGACCGTAAGTTGGGTTTCCTGTGTTTGACTGAAACGTGGCAACAACCCAATGACTTCTCTCAGCTTAATGAGTCCAAGCCTCTGGGGTTTGTTTAGTTCTGTAAACCTCATGGTTCTGGCCATGGCTCTCGCGATAATTTACCGTGAGAAGTGGAAAGTTATGTCGACGGCTGTTCCTGCCTACAATTCCTTGGAAGCAACTGTATGTCAAAATTTTGGACCTACTCCAACCAATATTGCAACTGTTTACCGCCCTCCTAAATCAAACTGGGACTTTATAAATGCCTTTTCGGATTTCCTTACCTACTTATCTACCCTTTCACCAAATATAATACTGCTGGGTGATTTTAATATTAATATGGACAATATTAATTTTCCTCTCACTAAGGACTTTGTATCCTGTCTGGAGAGCTTTGGCATCCAGCAGCACATTCACTTTCCTACTCATACAAAAGGTCATATTTTAGATCTAGTTTGTTGTTCTGGTCTTATTCCTTTTAATTGCACAGCTGATGAGCTGCTTATTACTGATCATCTGTTTATCTCAATTAAGGTTAATCTTACTCCTCCTATAATAAAGCTTCCACGAACCATTTCATATCGTAATTTAAAGCAAATTAATCCTGATACTCTTTCCTCTGACATTGTTAGTTTAAAGAAAATACCCAATTTTTCCTCCCCTGATGCTCTGGTTTCTCACTAAAACCACAGTCTTAATAACATTCTTAACTCTCATGCTCCTGTGAAAACCAGATTTGTTTCCTTTTCTGTTTCGGCCCCTGGTTTACTCCTGAATTAAGGCTTCTTAATGCTAAAGGTCGACAACTTGAGCGTCTCTGTAAGAAAACTGGTCTTGTTGTTCATCGTGAATTGTACAATAACCATATTTCACATTATAAGGACTGTATTGCTCAAACCAAATCCACTTACTATTCTTATATGCTCTAATGAAGGAAATACCAAGTCTTTGTTTTCATTATTCAACACTATCATTAAGCCCCCTGATTCCCTACCCTCTCATCTGTACTCTGTTGAATTTTGTAACTTCTTAATGTCACTTTTTAATGAGAAAATTTGCAAGATTCATCAGCAATTGGGTTCAAACAATTCTTCTAACATCTCTTCTGATTTTAGCTCTCTTCTACATGAATTTTCTGCTTTACAGCTTCTACCTCGAATATCTCAGATCTTATCTGCAAGTCAAAATCCCCTACCTGTCAATTAGATCCCCTACCTACAGTTCTGGTTAAAGCG
>JBBPCX010000023.1:4856484-4886181 GCA_037974365.1 Hydrocynus forskahlii | reverse complement strand
GGCTCTGCCCTTTCTTGAAAACAGTGTCAGTGTTCTTGGACCAGTCCAGTTTACTGTAAATGTGTACCCCAAGGTACACATTATATTATAATATATATTGTTTTACATTTACATTTGATTTCTATAGTTTCTGGTTTGAGTCTGCATTTCTGACTTTTTTCAGTTTGTTTCAACGTGAAAAATGACAAACTGGTTGCAAGCATATAAAGGATAAATTTTCTTTCCACAGAACTTTTATGCAACAATAACAATCATAATTAAATGTATACCTCTTTTGAAAATGTGGTATGATTTAAGACTTTTACCTAAATTTGTTTTAAAGAGCAGAAAGAGCAAAATAATTATTATAAAATGACATAATAATGATCTGATCAGGTCAGACATACTCAGTTTATCAGAACAGGATGGCTAAGATGTTCAATGAGTGTAAGGTAGGATTATGACTTTCAAAAACATATTAGGAAGTCTTGGACACGGCCTAAGCCGCTGTTAAGGCTGCTATTTGTGAGCCCTTTAGCACCCAGTACTTTTTCTGCCTGACTTAACTGCAAACAGTCCAAGCTCTAGACAGCTGAGGCCAGTGTGGCTACAAACTTCCAGACATACACACACAAAAGCGTGTACACGTCAGGGCACAGCATCAAAGCTCGCTGAACAAACTCAGTCTCAGGCTGCACACTTTTATCGAGTGCACAAGCTCGTGCCAAGAACCAGCAGCGGAAATTGTCCTATGTGTATTTTGGCATGCCTTCTGTTTTTAGATCTTCTTTTTCATGTTACTGACAGCTTTTGTCATGATTCTGGGATACAGCTTTGCATGATTATTATTATTATTATTATTATTATTATTATTATTATTGAGTTGGATTAGAGTGAGGCCCTTCAGAAAGCAGCCTTTTTATGGACATTTGGGTGGCATATCTTGGTTTTGGGTGCTTTCCTCTGTGCAACAAATGCATGCAAAAAGCAAAAAGCAAAAAGCAAAGAGAAAGCAAGTGACAGGAGGAAGCTCCATTTGATTTGATGTGTTGTTGATGGCATGTTGTTTTCTCGCAGGATTACTCCATCTCCATTAGGACTTATTATTGCATGCAAAATACACAATGAGTAGAGCAACACTAAGTCCTAGTTATTTAGTCAAGTAAATAAGAACTCATTAGGCCACTCTTGTTTCAAAGAGCTGATTTAATTCCGCTGCGGCAATTAGGCCAACTAGTTCTAATTCTCCTGGCTTTGCACTGAAACTGACTCCCTAATTAGATCTGTCTCCGAAGATGCATAGACAGACTGCAGCAAGCTAAGGCCTGTGTTAAAAACACTAATGAAGCCTTATTCTGTTGTTAAAAGAACACATTTCATGTTTATCCTGTTTTATATTGCACATTTGTAAACAAGCAATAGCAGGCTTTTAGAAATCAAGGGTCACTGTTATGCACATTTTGCTCATAATTTAGTGTCACTTTTTCATGTGTCTTAGGTTTGTCCATACACACCAAAATATCCAAACTGCTCACAAGATTTCATGACTGGCTGTAGAATTGCTTTGATATATGCCACATTTAAAGCTAGTCATTCATCGTGCATATTGTATTATAAGCGTATGTTTATGTGTGTGTCTTTGTGTTGACATTCATATATTTAAAGGACAAAAATGAAAAGAAAAACAGGAACAACATATCATGGCAGAAACAACCAAAAATTGTCTTTTGACAGAGGTTTTTAAATTTGGGCAATATGGCAAAAATATAATATCAATAGTGTTAGATCAAATTAAACAGGACTATTATTCTCTGTGTTGAGACATGTAGTTGTTCAGTGTAATTTAAGTAATGCTCAGAATTATAATATAATTAATTACCATTTAAATCATAAGGTATAAATGCCTGTTATTAGTTCTGGGTTTTCTGCCTCTCAGTTTAAGTTAAGCATACTTATCTTGGTGATGTAGTTAGAACTGTGAATTCATTGTGCTCATTAATTATATTCACATATATAAAAAAGCCCCTTGACATCTAATATACACCTCTACACTCTCTCTGAAGTTTTTCCTCCAATTTAATCACTAACCCAACACTTTCTGATCAGACCCTCCATCATCATCTTCCTCCACCTCAACCCTGATGAGGACCTCTATAGTTTGGTGTCTAATTTTATTCCACCCCTCCCTCCAGGTTTGCTAGTTTTTATGGTTGTCTCGCCAAAAAAAAAATACTTTCTAAATATTCTTGTCCCTAGCTTCAGCCTTTGGTAAAAGTACTGCACACAGATGAGATGCATTTAAATACAATTAAAAAGGTCTGTGCATTTTCTTGTAAAGATTTTAATGTTTTAAAAAGAAATCTGTCGCCAGCATCGAGTTTTGTTGCTCGGTTCCGCGGCTCCTTTCAGGCATCTCAGCTTACAGGCTGCTTGTTATTTCTGAGGCTTTTTGTTCCTGGGAGGGGTGTGAGAAAGCTCTGTGTATATGTATGTAAGCATTCATACTTATTCAAACACTTTGCCACACATTTGTCCATTTTCATAATACATTGTGAGAATTCCAGAAATGTTGATGTTTTTGTTTTATGTTATATGGATGAACCAGATAAACCCACCACCAAGCCTGATTTAAAGTCTGGCAAACTTTACACTGGCTGTACATGTGTCTTCTTGAGCAGGGGGACCTTGTGGGCACTGCAATATTTCAGTCCAGGATAATGTAGTGAGTTACCAATGGTGTTCTTAGTGACTGTGGTCCCAACTGCCTTCAGATCATTAACAAGCTCCTCCCGTGTAGTTCTGATTTGTGGTAGTTTTTACACTCTAAACTAATTTTTATTATAGAGATTATTGACTATTTTTTATTAATGGCTCCATTTCACAAAATTAAAGAATTTGATGATGGATGTGATCATTGTTGAAGTTACCAAACATACCATTCACTCCCCAGTCCGTAGAGTCCAAAGGCTATTTAGCTAGTGGGAGTAACCGATCCTGGTCAGTTCCAATTTACGCTAATTACGCATTTACACAAATATAGATTGGTCTATCGATGTGTTCATAAAGTATTCATAAACAGTCACACAGATGCAGCAAACTTTTGGTTTTTGCCTGGGTTTTGAAGTGCTCTGTTCAGTGAACTCGTTGGATGTTGGAGTCCCTGCTGAGACATGTCATGAGATTGTTGCCGGGCTGGCTGTGGATGGAAAGTGAGAGGTCCCGTGAATACTGTGGGACTTCTTGTAAATTCGCCTCCCACCCCACTCCAACCACCGTCACCCCCTACCCCAGCCTCACCCCGGGTATTCGGCCATGCGTTTTTTTGGCCCAGCCAGTCTTGCCTCTAATGACCCAACATCTGGATCTGCACAATAACCAAAACAAGGCAGTGAGAGCTGATGTAAAGAGGCAGCAGTAGCAACGGCCCAAATGGGTCACTGTGCTCTCCCCTTTCACATTTTAATGGCTTGTTGAAAAGGAGTGGTGCTAGTGTAAACATTTCAGAGAGTGCTTGGGAAGTTAAATGACCAGCAAGTCACTGGGTCCATGAGTGTTTTTGGATGATCAAGTCCACCTTTGCTTTTTTGGGATAGGGCCTACTTCAGGGATACTAGCTATTCAGCCTATCTTTTTGATAGACGGGTACTGGCGCAGCCCTTAGAATTCACAGCTATGGTTTGGGTTGAACTGATATATTGGTCAATATTGAAAATGTTAATATAGATTCATGTCATTTGTCATAAATTGTGCATGTAGCCTAATGCCCCAGAGAAAAATAAGGGTTTTTCTCTAGAAAACCAGAAATAGAGTTTTGAGTAACTCTCTTCTACAATTTTTATATTATTTAAGAACCGTTTTTTGGTAAGCTTTGGGGAGCTATTGTGAAGCAGTTAGAGAGAGCAGTGGCATACGTAGGGAGAAAGAGAAAGAGGGAAACAGTAAGGGACAAAATGTGAGGGCCAGCCACAGAGAAATCTAGAACAGTGTGAGAGAGACCATTAAGAGAAATGAAAAGAGTGAGGAAACTCCCCAGCACATTCAGCAGCATGTGAAAGGTTTGCCTGACTTTCTCAGCAGTGGTCTTTTGTGACATTCTGCTTGTGGCCCACTTAATCTCAGACTGCAAAAGTAATAACACACAATCGAACTCTACCTGTCCAAGTTAATAAAGGGTTAACAATATTGTCTTCACCCAGCCACAATTCTGTCATATGCCTTGTTGACCCCAAGTGAGTTGGATGCGTTCGGCCATGTGGGAGGGAGGCAGTCCTACTGCCACACTCTCACTCTCTGTCTGCTGGGAAAAAGTCAGATTTGCCTCTCCTCCAAGACAATTTTTGGCCTAGGGGCTACCTACCACACAGCCCTTTTGTGTGTGGGTGTGTTGCTACAGGCAGTGCAATCACTGGTGTATGTCCTGTCAGGGGGGTGGATGTTTGGGGGTAGGCTGTGAGTAGGAAGGAAGCCCCCTTTTCCCCTGCTGGAAAGGTTTGAGTCTATGTGAATGTATATGTGTACAAGCTCTAAGGCCTGTCAATCAAATCCCTGACTGTCAATCAGCTACTCTCTCACAAGTCTGTTAAATGGCCTCACATGCAGGTCACCTTGGGTTCATCTGCATTGGCCTCTGTCTGTGTAATTCTGTTGTACCTGCTTTATAGTAATTGTGTAGTTAAGTTATAGTGCAGAAAGTCAGCGATATCAATTACTCTTCGTTATGTAAGCTTAATTACTGTCCATCTGGTCCTGTTGTCTGACTGATGTCTGAGAGGCACTCCAAGATGGAGAGAGAGACGTATGAGGCAAGAGGAAGATGGGTCATGAAAAATGGATGTACGCATTTATTCATCACTGCGTCTTCACCAAATCCACATTGTCATCTGCAGACTGAGAGTGCTGGCCAGATGGAGGGCAGGTCGGACCTTGTCAGCTAATGATAGCTGAGCTGCAGCATACAGCATATGTGGTGTAGTGGTATATCATCACGGTCGTGTCATAGCCGTGTAGTTTTGCTTTTTACAACAGAAGAACCGGGCCTTTGGTCATTCAGTACAGAGCCACACCATGCACCAGTGTGTCAGTAACTAAGAAATCCACCATTTTAGTGATATTATTACTGATGTATTAAATATGTATTTAATATCAGAAATTATATCACCCCACATCCTGTCTCAGTATGATCTTGTGCCTGTAGGTTGCTAACAGTGACGGTGTGTAATCTATGGTTGCTGTCAGCTTCTTTAAGAAGTTCTTGGACCTGGGTGGGGTGGGGTTAAATAAGATATAATAATTAGATGTATTTTAGATTTGTGTTTATTTATAAATAAATTATGTCCATCTAGAATATTTTGTGGTATTTAGTTAAACAGTAAAATTATATTTTAAGTATGCAAGTAGTAGGGCTTGGTTGAGGAGAGTGTAGCTTTGATACCGGTGGTGGCCTTTTGGGTCCAAAGTCATCTCAGGCCACCCCAGAGACACAACAGAGTGTCAAAATGACTTGGGATAAAATCACATTGCATTAATATACATCAAAGTTTGCTGTTTTACATCCTATAGAGTTTCATAGATGAGGGATTTTGCTACGCTGGCAACAATATTCAGATAGATGTTGATCTATATCAGCTTTAATATTCATATTTGTGCATGGCTCCTGGCATATACTAATGGAGTTCAGTGACCAGACTGAATATTTTTTGCAGGACTGTGTGGACATTTAGGACTATGTGTGTGTTTATGTGTGTTAGTATAAAACACATCCCACATGTTTGAATGAGTTTATCATGCTGGCACATCTGAAACAAACCAGTTTTTCCCATGTGAAAGAGATGGGTACAGGTTTATTTTGTTCATCTAATGTGTTGCTCATCTGTGTTGTGTGTGTGTGCGTGTGTGCGTGTGTGCGTGCGTGATAGCTGGCGAGGTGTACAAGAGTTTGTGTAAGCCTGATGATCACCATTTCCCGCTGAATGAAATTTTTGACCTGAGCCCAGAATGGCAGACAGGAAAGGCTCCTCCTATGGTATTGATGTCACTTCCTGCTTTGTGTTGCACTATTTCACAGGTGCATGAGAACGCCAAAGAGAAAAACATAACTGTTTTCGACATGTCTTTGCACTCAAATGGGATTTGGTTTCCTAACTTCTACATAATGATGAGTACTGTTCAAGAGTCACAGTACACTTCACCAAAGATATGTCCTGTATCTTCAGAAAACGTGTATTGTTTTAGAGATGGTACAAGAAATATCACTGATGCAATGTACTGGTAAACAGATAAAAAGGAACCGAAAGTTTATGGTGGGGGATTTGAGTGTCAGGTCACACTAGACTGAATTCTCTGAACACGATATGTTACTTTAAATTCAAAATTAAATACAATATTCAGTTTTGCTTTTACAGGCATCAGAGTTTTGATAAATGTTTTTTTTTTGGAATCCTGTATGACAATTAACCCTCGGTTAACAGCCCCCACTTGGTTACCACCAGTTACAAAAAAGCCATAGCAAGGCACTTGTATTCCCACACAGACACTATTTTGGAAGATGTCTTCTTTAATGCCGCAATTCTTGGACATAGTCAAAATTTAGGGAAGGCTTTGGTAACCTTCTGTAAAGCTCTATCAAATCTGTACAAAAAGCTGTCTATATTGTAGTGTGTTTTAGCATATGATCAGACCGCAGTGTTACGTTTCAAGCATCAGATTAAACAGCTTTGACAGTTTGCTCTCATATAATTTCACATTAATCAGGTGGGCAAATAACATCAGACAAAGCTAATTGATGCTACTTATTGATACCCATACTTCGGAATACTCTTATTGATTTTATGGTGTAATATAAAGATTTTATGGTGTAATATAAAGACATCACATAAAGATTGAACTATTATTACTTTTGGGAAAGTGTTTCTTTAACTCTTCATCTCATTATTTGAAAAATGCAGATCACTATTTTGATGTAATTTAGGCTGAGAACAACAGCCATACAGTGTAACCAAGGTTTGTTTGCTTAATTCAGTGTGAGAGTTGGTTGGGCTGATAGCCACCAACTCTGTGGAGCTTCAAGCATGTGGGTGGCTGTGTTTACTCAGTGTGCATTTTAGGCTCCATAATTGAATAATTCATAAATGTGTAATGTATGGAAACCTGGAGATTTCTGTACCCCCTGCTCTGTTTTTAGTGTCACGTTAGCCAGGATCCCCCTGTGCTGCAGCTCTATTGTTGTGTTTCGATTTCACTTCCTGCGGGGAAAGGTCACCCATGGCTCTGAGAGAGAGAGAGAGAGAGAGAGAGAAAGAGAGAGAGCAAGACCAGTGAATTATTCATGCCATTGACTTTGTGTCAGAGTGAGAGAGAGAGCATGAGAGAGAGTTGGAGGGAGGGAGGAATAGAGAAAAAAGTGAGAGGCAGGATTGTAGAGGGAGAAAAAGAGGAGCAATAAGAATGTTTTATTCATTTATCTCATTTGGATCCCTTGCTGCACATTTTTATCATTAAAAAGCCAGTGTTTACACTGGATGCTAATTTAGTTAAACTAGCAGCTCTCCCAATTACCACTAGGCTTAATGCTCTGTATAACGCTGTTTTACTTACTGCTTTGGTATACTGTCTCTTTGCTATTGTTAGAAACAAAGTGATCCCATTGGTTTTGTTTTAGCACTCAGCACCGTACTGCTAAGGACAGAAAAGTTCCCTTAGGCTGTGTTTAAAAGTCCTAGAGTCGCACACCCTCCTACTGGGTATAGGCTCTTTAGGGTATACAAAGCACCAGGACTGAGATTGGGACAAGGGGAAATAGCCATGCCTCAGGGTATGTGGTACACACAGATGTGCTCTTGAGTGTACCAATTACTAACCTGACAATCAGACATTTGGAGGAGAAAGGGGGTGGGTAGGATATGATGATCATGCCTTGGAAAGAGCAAGTGACCTTTTACCCGTTTCTGATGTCATACCCAGGGCATTTTGCCACCTGTTCACATTAAAATTTAGATCACTGAAAATTAAGCTTGTGGTAAACATCTGGGCAGTTTTTTTTAACTTGTGCAAGATCACTGAATTATGTCATAACACGCATCACATTCCTTTTGATTTTCTCAAAAACCAATTCACTGACCTTCAAACAGCAGATCCAGCTTAGTGTACAAGAAGGACTTCATGAGCTGTACACCATTGTGAAATCTGGCTGTACGCATGGTAGTAACCTGCTCCCTTTACCACCCCCATATTAGCCCTACAGGACCTTCTGTTCAGTCAACCAGCAGAGTTATAGTGAAGTACACTCTTGGTGATGATGAAGCTGTGGTTTGGACAGCCTCCCCCTGCCTCGGCTCCTCAACACCAGAGCACAGAGCTGCACTCACTCTTAGGGCCATTAGCATCTTGCATACATGGCACCCCCTTTGCTGCCTGACCTCAGAGTCCGCTTAGGCATGAATGGGCCGCTGTGTTTGCTCCCGTCCAAATCACCACTGTGCACCCACCCAACCCCAGAATGAGTGCGTTTTCATTAGCGCTGTCACTAAAAAGAAAACGGACGCTGTTGGCTGGGAAATTTGACCAGGCCCTCTTCGTCAATGGACAAATTCAGCCAGGCGTCCGACCCCTTTGCATGTAATGGATGCTTATAATCTGCCCTTGCAGAGCAGTATGTGTCTGCGTGTGTGTGTCTGTCTGTCTGTGTGTGTATGCATGTGCATGAACTTGAGTATGCATAATTTCATTAGGACAGTAAGTGGCAAACATGCATTGCTTTTGGGTATTTTTCCCTCAGCTGCAATTTAGCAGCTCTCCCAGTACATATTACTACAACACTTCACTGTCTTGAGATGGCCTGTTTTGAAACAGCGTTTTTGAGGCATTGCTCGCTCTGGTTTTACTGAGCTGCTCCCATGCAGACAGGGCTTCAAAAGGCTGTCAGGAAACACATTCAGATGGCTCTCCATCAATGTGCTATTTATTCCTGTACTCGCTGCCTCCCCTGTCACCTTAGAAAGAGACATGGAGAAAGGAGGGAGGGGGCCGTTTTGGAGTGCAGTGACACATTTGAGGGTTTTTTTTTCTATTTTGGTTGATGGAAGGTTCCTGAGGGGTATGATCCACTTGCTTGATTTGGTGGTCTCACAGTGGCCTTCCAACTGTGCTATTGTGGATCTGGATTTGAGTAAAGGGGGCATTTGGTTGAGTGATAGCTAGAGGTCTGAGGATTGAAGAACTGACATGCTGTCACCACCCAGACAAGGCATGATGGAGGATGGAGGATCCCCATCAGACAATGGTGACCAAGCTATCATTCTGCTCAAAATAAATATGATAAGGCCATGGAAAAGCATACGGAAGTGCAACACTTTCTTCCTTGTTCTATTTATTAAAGTAGATACATAAGGTAAAAATTGTATATTATCACATAACATTTTTCCTGCACCAGAATGCATTTGTGGGTACCTGTAGGTTCTTGTAGTTTGGTCTTAGATACTTCGGCAGGAAAGGCAACATGGAGGTGGCCTTATTAGTTTTAAACCTAGTGTGTGAGAGATGCTTCGGTGTTAGTGCCTCAAGCAAGTACAGTGTGTTGTAGCTCTGAAATTCTCTTTATTTTCCTTTGTTTTGTTTTGTTTTTAGCTAGGTCAGTGGTATGGAGAGGAACCTGTTGAGAATTGTAGGGTGCCGTGATTGACAGGCTGAATGTTTTCTGACCTGTAAGTTGTGGTGTTGTGCCTCAGCCTCTTGTGGAACCCTTGCCAAAAAAGTTTTAAACAGGCAATTTCAGGTTCTCAGTCTAATAGACATGCTTGAGCAATATGAGCAATCTTGAGCATAAATGTCAGCTGTAAATCCTGGTGAATTTTAAGTAGACTTGTTAGTAACCATAGCAATATAGGTTGCATGGAGAACCTAAACAAGACTTATTGTTTTTGTTGTATGTTGTGGCGTGAGTTGGGTGGAGATGTTGAGGGAGAATAGGGGTGGCATTCATGCATCACTCCATTATTATGCTAACCATATCAGATTTAATGGATGGCTGTGTTCATACTGATGACCCTGTCCAAGCGAACCAGTGGAGTGCTGGAGGACTGTGTTCAGCTAGACTTACACAAACATGTAAGTATGTATTTGTGCATATTTATGACTGTACCTGCAGGGTGGAATGAGGGTGGGACACTTGACAGGTAAGAGAACTCTAAATGATGCCATCTAAATGACAGCATGGTGAAATATGCGCTTTTTCTCTTATTGGGGAACAGCGATGTCTGCCTCTGAGATAGGAGTAACAAATGAGTGCTGTACCACAGTAGCTAGAAAGGTTATTTCACTGAACTACACAGGTCAAATAAACAACAGATTTAAAAGCATATATTAACAAACTACTGTTTTGTTGTCACAGTTTTTTTCATATTAGAGTGTGTTGTTTAGATTCTTTACAGCTGGTGGCACATAGTCTTTCAGTGTACTTAGTGCAACAAATTGTGTTATCCAGCTCTGAGCAAGCTCTAGCAGTCTGATATAACTCATTTCTCTTTTGTCTTGAGTTTTGAGCTCTGCAGAGTGGAGAGAAGTCTTTTTTTAAGTGTGCTTGACTGGGCAGGGGAAAACTAGTCTGAGGCTCTGTAATGAGCAACAGTTTCAGGGTGGAGGTGCTACCTCCCTGTGGCAGCCTGTCTGGACTTCTTTGCCGCTGAGTAATTAACAGGCGGGTAATGCTGTAGTCATTTGATGGGAGGAAGGCTCATCTCTCTCTGTCTTCTCCAAGTCATGCAGTTAAAGCAACAATTCATCCACTTGAATGGTGGTACAGTGAATGGGGATTTTGAAGAACAGTCAGCTTAATATGTCCTATATGTTTCTTGTGTGTCTTTGTTTGTTCACTTTGCTATGGTTTGCTATGGGTTTCATGCAATAACTTTGTGCATGAAACCCAAGTCAATATCATAAAACACACCCAAGAGGTATAAATGATAGGTGAGTCAGGTGGTAAACAACACCTAATCTCTTCTTCATGTAACACACCGCTTGCTTCCTCTCACTTTCTTGAATAACTGCCTTGGGCTTAGTTGGTGAGTTTTTTTTTTCCATCAGTACGTGGAAAGCTATGTTCTGTATAGAGGGAGATTTCTCTCTCTCAACATCAGGCCTTCAGTCCTTTTTCATTTGTCTCTTCTTTTTTATGTCCTTTTGTTTTTCCCTGCACGTTGTTTGGATGCTGGTTTTGAGGCACCACCATGGAAGCCGCAGCCGCCCAAAATGAATGCCGTCATAGAACCCAAGTCACCCGGCTGTGCTATTTGGGTCATATTTTTGGAGCTGTAGTCTTGCCAGAATGTGGAAGGATGGACAAGGTGCCCTCCCCTTTCAGTGCTATTGCTCGTGTGTGACACAGCTCCGTCTCCTCAGGCACTTCCCTTGCCCAGTCCACTGCTACTCAGGCCATCTTAAATACATTAATCTCTAATTCCTCTAACTTGGCTGCCCCAGCTAAGCAATAATGTCTGCCTGTCGGAGCCTGTACAGAAATCTGGTGCCTGGGACAAGCAAAACCAGTAGAAGAATGCCTGTAGAATATCTTATCTGCATTCCCATTCAGACCAGGTCCAGTGTACCCTGGTGTTGTCCTTAGTGGGGGATGATGTCATGTGTCTGGTGATGCCGGAGGTCCCTTTGTGTGGATCAGTGAGCACTTCCTGTTCAGCAGGTCTGCTCTGAAATTGGGAGCAGAGGGGGTTGGAGAAGCCACTTCCCCTCTGAAGTGCACCAGGAAGACAGGTCCAACGTCCTGCCGAGCCCGGCATTGTTATCCTCTCTCACAACCTCCAGTCCAGCTGCCCAAATCAGTCTTATTCACCATCACAGGCTGACCTGCAGCAGACAGGCCAAAAAACAACAAACATATTCTGCCCTGGCTGGAACCAGTTTTGGATCCTGCCGTAGCTGTTAGGGGAGAACGACACGAAGAACCAAATTAGCAAGGTGTGATTTATCATTTCAACTGCCTGACAAGACTTTTACATAGCACCAAACAAGAGGTTTTGGGAGTGTGAACACAAATTAGCATACATTTCCTAGAGAGACCAAATCGACCTTTTCAAGTAAAAAATTTTGAAAAATACACTTTTGAAAGTTTAGATGGTAGCAGAATAAATAATCTGTCTTATGTACTTACTGGGACAACTAAACCAAACAAATCTGGCATTCACATTCCTACAGACTATTTCAAATATCCCTTTTAGTCTTTAAGATCGATTAAGCATTTAGGATTGATTAATGATACAGTGTGAATGCACATTATATCATTATAACATTTAATAACTGGATAACAGGTAATCATTGGGTGTAATGATGGCTGCAGCAATTCTTGCACACACTTTTGTCACTGACTACTCTCTGATCCGATCCCCCTAAACAACATGGCGTTGACTGTTAACCTAGCCTCTGCTTGCATCTGGGGAATATTCACAGAAACTCTTTATTAATCCACAAAGAAACTTATGCAAATCAGTTGGAAAGATTAAATATTAGATGATGCTTAAACCAATTTTGTACAGCCTGGAGCTTTTGCCCGGGCCTTATCTCTATTATTATATCATTGCCTGTCATTGTGCTTTTACTGTTTGTTGCTTGATAATGATGGTGTTTAGGGAGGCATTTGGGTGCATTTCCTTTACTGATCTCAGCAGCAGATGGTTTATTTTCTCTGATCTCTTTGTAAGGTTTTGAGATCAAAAGACAACACATCAGCTCAGTGAACAGCGGCTACTCTGAGGGTGCTTCCAGCCTAAACAGTTCAGGTGCATGCAGCATTACAGACATGTGACTTGGCAACATCAATTGCCTCTCAATGATTGAGACCAAATGTCATGGACAGGCATGATCTCATTCTCCTCCATGTCACTTTTTTTAAAGAAGAAAAAAAAAATCCACACTTTATACTTCTCCTGATGACAGAATGAGGAAGGAAATAAGACACACAGCAATTTTCTAATTCAGAAGAAGAAGATGAAGAAATGAAATAAGAAACAGCAATTTTCTAATTCAGTAAAATAAAGCACTCCCTGTGTCAGCTGTCAGACAGGGAGCTTAGCCGTGAGGTCAGGGGTCGTGGTGCTGCTTTCATGAGAGCGCTAATCGATTAGCCGTCAAGGCGCCACAGCCCTGCTCAAGTGGTAAGACTGATGGCAGGCCACCTGGGTCCCATTTCAATAATTGCTCGCCTGGGGTGTGCTACCTTATCCTTCTCCCCCTGCCTCAGCCTGAAGGAAGGAAGAAGAACGTGATGAAAGTGAGAAATAAATAGTAGTGTAAGAGGACAAAATACATTCGTCCGCATAGACCACCCTGCCATGTTGGCATAGGAGAAATTGTTTGGGGCAGTATCGATTAGCACACTGCTGAGAGGTGTGATCTGAATGTATTAGGTGAGGTTAAGGACAGGACTCGTGTGGCTTCATCCACTCTGATAGGAACAGTTATGTACTCCTCATAAGTCAAGCCAATACCTGCAATTCAGAATTAAATGAGCATTTAGTTCTTGCTCTTGAATAGTGCACATTTGGCCAAGTGTGCGTTCCTTCAGGGCCACTGCCAATATAGAGAACACAGACTCATTAAATTTAACTTGAAATTGCTACTTTGCGGCCCTTCATGCAATGAAATTAAATCAAAAGAAGATTGTCTGTGGCACTTTTCACAAGAATGCATAACACCTGCTACATTGTCCTCTGTATCTGTTCTTGCCTGGCTTGTCTCACTTGGGTTCCTCTAATGCTGAAGGATTAATTGTGAGGATAGGACAAGAATTAGATTTAAACAATGATGAAGTTCAAAAGCCTTCATGAGAACACACATGTATCTCAGTCTGTTGGAGGAAATGGCTACATTTCCCCTGCTGACATATGTCAGGGACCTACGAGATTATATGAGGAAATTGAGCTATCTATCTTTCTTGAGGGTTTGTGGCAAGTGGTGTGTTTATTCCACACTTTGTAGATACTCTTTTCTATTGTCCAGAAATAAAGGATGCATTTGTTGATCCTAATAAACTAAACTTCCTCAGCAATGGCAACAGTTAGCACTTAAGAAAAAGGGAAAAGAGAAAGTCTTTCGCACAGTACATGAATATTCCCTGTGTCTGCTTCTGACATAGAGGGCAAAAAAATGACCATAAAAATTGTGTGTTGTGGCTATATGCTCTTGAACCACTCTTCTATTTCCTTTAAGCAATAATATGTGAATTATAGCTGAAGCCTTTTTGATTCTTAATGGGCAAATGAGAGCTAGAGACTACTGCTTTTACTACAAATGTCACCCAGTCACCCATTTTCTTTAATAGCTGTGTTTTCAGTTTTAATTGCAATCAATAGTCCTGGCAGATTCCCTTGATTGGCTATGGAACACCTTCCGCAGTTTGTGTTTTATGGGACTATGCCCTCAAAAAATTTAAATTACATTGAAAAACCACCAAGTTTATGTAATAGGTGGGTTGAGGGGCAAAAAGTGTTCCTGTTTATGACCAGCTTGCAAAGGTTGATCACTCTGTCACACACACAGACCACAACAGGGGTATGGGTCAGAATATATGGCCTCTTGGTGGAATTGGGGGGCGATTAAGCAGTAATAGATTGCTCAGTCAGGCACCATAGCTTAGGCTGCCATTAATGCCACATTACTGACACGGGGCCTCACATTGCAGAAGTCACATGGTCAATTAGAGATGGGTCAGTCCCCATCCGTCAAGCATTTAGCACATGTATCATTCACTGCTATTGTCATGACTCTTTTGCTGTTTTGCTCAGGAATAGTAGTGCTGCTGCAGAAGCACAATTAGTATGAAAAAGATACCAAAACCTTTGTTAAGTGACATGGAAATTGTGAAAGCCATTGCTAGAGTATTTATTTTCTGAGATTTTTGTCTTTGAAAATGTATGTTTTATTGGTAGAATAATTTGGAATACCTTTATTACAGAAAAATGAGAGTAACTCCATTTATTTTTTGTTTGCTGTACTGTAATTTAGGTGCTACCCAACAGTAAGATGCTAATTGGCTAAATTACCATGCAAGAACATGGGATTCATGCTCAACTATTGAACTATGCCTGCCAGAAGAAGATAAGCCAGTTAATTTATGACACAAACAAAGTGTTTACAATCACTTTAAACAAAAAGAACTCAGGCTTACAAGTTCAGAAACTCCACCACATAATGAGTCGCTTTGTTCAGATCATAAATTTAGGTCATGTTCTGGTTCGGCTGGCTTGGACAAAACCTGTCTGTGTGGAACCTTTAATCACTTTATCACGTTATTTTTTGTCACAATACTCTACCTTTTATACTCCCTGATCTCTACATGCAGCCCGTGGCTTGCTTGATTTGCCACGTCAACTCCTGCTTCTCAAATCAGTAAAGCAGTGAAAATAGCAGGGATGACAGGAATTTGTAGTCATGAGGCAAGAGGAGTTGATTCACAACCAGTGCCCTCCAGATCTTAAGGCCAGGTTGGCAAAGGATGCTTGTTTCTTAAAGGCAGTGAGAGCTCAGGCGATTTGCACTGGCCCCAGTTTGCCTTCACATATCCACCTGAATTGTTTAAAAACTTTTTTGCTTGCCAGAGGGACCTGCCACTTAGTGTTGCAGTGAGCCTTCAAATTAGTTTGGCCATTGTGTAAACAGACACTTTCTCTTTAGCTTCCTCGCTCATTACATGGCCAACCTCTAATTCAACAGTCTAAGAATCTGTGGCAAAGGAGGTTTTGCAGTGTCTGAAATGCTGACGTACCAGAACAGGCTGAAGCATGTAGTTTTGCTGTCGTTCATACTTGCATTTTAGTGTGTGGTGCCTCTTTGTTCTAAAAAAAAATCCAATAATACACAGAACTATTAATAAGAGTCATTGTGAAGTAATGACAAGAAGAATATGCCTCATGGACTGAAAAGGGTCTTGAAACAAAGAACGTGAAAGGCTTGTTTAAGGTGACAATAGATAAGCAACTGGAATAGAATGGAGACATAGGCCAGGGGGCAGGGTGTGGAACCAGTGGGCCCATGTTGATGTTACCACAGGAAATGCCCCATGACCACCATGCCTTAGAAACAATCATGTAAACAGCGATGGGTGTCAGTGTTGGAGTGGCAAAGGTGCATGCAAGTCATTTTGGATTAGTTTAGAATCCCTGTTGTATTACCTATGCCTCTTCACATGTATATCTAGCATTAGCGTGTATCATTAAGGGTCAGGACCAAACTCTGATAAGAGCTAGCATGTGCATGTTTGTGTGTGTGTGTGTGATGTGAAGCCTGAGAGATCATGGTTAGATGTACAGAAGGGCCCTGAGTGATGAATTCCTCTACACTATGGATTACTTCCTGTTCTTGAGAACCATGGCTCCATGTCCAGCCCTAGCAACCTACTCCCACAGGAAGTGTACTCAGATCGGCTCATGGAAAGGAATGCATGTCCCCTGGGGCCTGAAGAGGTCCTAAACGCTCCCCTGCTCTCTCTCTCTCTTTCTCTCGCAGTCTATCTCTCTCTCTCTCTTTCTTGCTCTCTCACTCCCGTTTATTCTTTCTCAGAGTTGTTTTTTGTTGCGTAGTTTATATTGTAATAACATAAATAGACAGACAAAAATAAACATGAGGGAGTCAGCACTTTATGCCACGGCCATCGCACCCAGAGGAAATGCCTTTACCTGTGGGGTGAGGACATCTGTGCATATTCCACACTGGTTTGCAGAGCTAGTTCAGAATTAGATCTCCAGTTCTTGCATTCTGTTTTCAGTTTTTCCAAAGATTAAAATTGGGCTAGAGAGCCCCAGGAACAGTAGTCCACATGACTCGCAAATAGAGCTGTGCTCTTGTGCTATAACTTCAAATGGAATACAAGTAATTTCTAAAAAAAGATTTGTGAAAATCAGTTAACTACATCCTGCTGACACCCAACCCATAGATAGCTACATTCCCAAGCACTGTCCTTTCTAATGGTTTTGTAATGGATGTTTTTAAGACCCCTGCACACATACTGACAAAGCCAAGGCCCCTGCTAGGCAAAGGCCCCTGGACTTTGGCCTCAATAGTGCTGTTCCTCCTTCTCTTGTGTTGTTATTTGAATCAGTTCACTATGACTCCACCTTGAGATAATATAGATTATTGCATTTTTCCCTATTGTGACATATGTCTGATGTATTTCCACAATATTTGTATCACATAAGTGACATGCCCACTTTCTGTAGCTAGATAAAATTTATAAAAAAAGAAGATGGCTAAATCATGTCTTTGAAGTATGTCTACTGCATGCAAATTGAAATTAAATTTGAAGTGAAAAATGAAAGTGACCATTCTGTCATACATGAACACACTACAGCACACAGTGTGAACTGCATTTAAACCATTCACCAAGTGAAGCAGCGGGCAGCCAGGAACGCAATGCCCAGGGAGCAGCATGTAGGGATGGAACTTGCTCAAGGGTACCTCAGAGGTGCTTAGCAGTCTTGGGAATTGAACCCACAACTTCCTGATCACAAGGTGAACATCCTTACCACTAGGCTACCAGCTGACCCTCTATTTCATGTTTACAGAACTTAAATAATAATTAGAAAACAAAGCTCTTGTTCACGCTTTAACAAAATGGCCATCATTAAAATTGACATGCTTCTAGTAGTGTTTTGCCATCCAACTGGTCACATTGCAAGAGTGGAATGTTGTTTACAGCAGTGTTTTTATACTTTTCCTCATTAAATAAGATGTGATTCAGGTGATCACTAATCAGTACCTCATAAAGCAGAATGAAGTGCTTGTGTAGGAACTGAACAGACACTGGCATGGAATGGTTGTCATACTCATAGAGATGCTGATTTAAAAATAAATGGCAGTGGTCTCTTATTTTTCTCCTGGAGCTGTATAAATTATGAGATTACATACAAATATAATATAAAAATAAAAATGTGTGTGTGTGCGAATATATATATCCTCACTTGCCTACTATTGGCAGACAATGAATGAAACACTGTAATAATGCACCAGAAAAAGTTGCACACAGTATTGTTGTACCAGAAATAATGCACATGACAGAAACCAGTTGTGAAGTTTGACAGCAGAAGGAATAGCAGAAGGAATAAATACCTGTGGCATCTTTAACAATGTAAAATTCTTTCTCTGCATTTAACTCATTCACCAAGTGAATCAGTGGGCTGCCACCAAAGGGAGGTGCCTGGGAGCAGTGTGTGGGAATGGTACTTTGCTCAAGGGTACCTCAGTGGTGCCAGGAGCAGTCCAGGGATTCAAACCCACAACCTTCTGTATCATTCCAATTTTAGCATATGTGGTGCCACACGTGAACACCAAGGCTTTTTGTACCCTGGATATTCAGTGGTTGCGGTGGTGGATGTTTGTGCCTCTGAAAATCTCCCAGCAACTTCTTGGTTTTTGCAGTGTTGATCTGGAGGTATTACTACTGGCACCAATCCAGTCCTGGGTCAGTTCTCTATACTCACTGTCTTCCCCAACAGTGATGAGGCCAGCTATTGCAGAGTCATCAGAGAGGTACTGCAAGAAGCAGTTGGTGGAGTTGTAGAAGAACAGTGTAGATGCTGAAGAGCAACGGAATGGGGCCCCTGTACTGCAGACGATCCTGTCTGACACACAGCCCTGGGTTCTCCAATACTGTGGTTGGTTAATAAGGTAGTCCAAAATTCCAGGATCTGAGGTGTACTCCAGCTTGTCCCTCAGGATTGTGGGTAGGATGGTGTTGAAGTCACTGAAGAAATGATAGTGCATTATTCTCACTGTGCTCCCAGTTGTCTCCAGATGAAAGAGGGAACAATGTAGAAGGTGGATGAAAGAGTCTGCAAAATGAATGTAATGTACTGGCTGGCACTGGTACCACACAAGATGTTATATATATTCCAGACAGTTGGTCCATGCAAGACTGATGCTGATACTATCTGGACCTGCTGCCTTCCTAGCATTCATCCTTCTTAGTCGCCTTCCAACATGGGTGTTGAAATAGACAGGCTGGAGCAGGGTGTTGGAGGTCATGGTTGGGGAGGAGGGGCATTGAGGAGGAAATGTATTGGAGGTGTTAAGTGTCTGAAGTGAAACACTTCAGACAGTATGGGGGAAGGGGTAGGGGCAGATGATGAATCAAACCTGCTGAAGAAGTGATTCAGCTCATTTGCCCACCTCACATCCCCCTCTTGCAGAGATTTCTGTTCCTTGTGGCCAGAGATGGTTCTAAAGTCCCTCCAGACTCCACTGAGGTTGTAAGTAATGAAGCTGTCAGAGTGGGGCCTACAGTTTGGTTGATCTCACTGTAGGTGGGTGATAGAAAACAGGCCCATCTTTTCCCTCTGCACCGTCCATCACACCAACCATTTTACATGAGCATGCCGAGTCCTGGCCTTACTGGGCTAGATGCCATACCTTCTTTTATAGTAACAGGAGAATGCAAGACAAGAAGTGTTTCAGGACTAAGTTATATGAAACAGATTGTCCCCCAAATGCAAGGGGGTGGCAGGAACCTGCCGCATCTCTGCCTTTGCACATTGCCATAAGGACTGTCAGTGCCATTTAAAACAAGCAAAGCATGGGACCATATTGTAAATGACTTCAAGAGGGGTGGTAGTAGCCTAATGGGTAAAACACTTGCCCGTGAACATGATGACCACAAAGTCACAGGTTCAAGCCTTACTTTCTACCATTGTGCCCTTAGTTGCTCCAGAGGGACTGTCCTTGCAACTAATGATTGTAAGTCGCTCTGGATATGAGTGTTAGCCAAATGCCCCCTTTAGGACAGCAATGGAGAAAACACAGCATGAAATGGTTCAAACTGGCCATGGAGAGCTTCACATGCTCAAATGGTATATTGGCGTAAAGCAAAACAATTGTGTAGAATGTACAAATGTTTCCTTCCACTTTTGCTCACCCGTATGCTTTTCTCATCACCTTGTACTAACATTTCATACTCTTCATGAAAGAGTGAGGAGAAGTGCAAGGGAGCAGTCCTTGTTCATTTGGTTTTGCGAAAGGGTGTGCAGGTTTCTTTCGTTTCTTTTTATAAATTGTCCAGGAAATGCTTACAATTGTTTGGATGTAATGAGTGGTGTTATCAATCTTGCCCATGACAATAGTAGGAAAACCTGTGCTGTGTGCGAGGCAGGAGGGAAAGTGTTCGCCCACTCGCCCACCCCATTACCCCTACCAAACATACCACATTGACCTTCACTTCTCTATGAAATGCATTTGTTGTGTTTATAGCTCATTTATATTTGTCAGACGTGGGACATTTGTATGTCTACAGAAGTGGCAGAACACCTACACTTTTTAGGGTCCTGCACATTTCTAATTCATCCACTTCAACTCAAGAAGGGCTTGTTAATTAGCTGATTAAGTGGATCAGTTGTGCTGAAGCAGAGAAAACAACATTATAAGCAAGGCAGAGTCACTCTAGGAATGGGAGGGGGCAAAGAGGATATAACTATAACTTAAGCCTAGAGTGAGGATTGTCTAATAGAAACATACCTCCTTCCTTTTGGACAAGCTTTGGCTTGTTATCTGGCTTGTGCTTTGGGAAAAGGATAAGAAACCACTCGGAGGATTAGAAACCATAGTCTCCGCAGTACCAATGTGTAGAGTGTCACTTATTTTTTTCCAAGCACAAATCTTAACAAACATAACAAACAAGGGATTGCACGTGCCTAATGAGCCGCAGAACCTCCTGCATCATCTCGCAGACTTGGACCACAAAAACTTGAGCAGATAAACACCTAAAGTGTTTATTCAGAGAATAATTTGTATGGGAACCCCTTCTGGTCCCTCTGTTCAGCTTATTTATGTCTTTGCCATATGGAGACATTGCTGCAGAACGTATCATGTCGGTGGCTGCTAAAAGCATAGATCCATCAAATCTGTCATCCAAGGAAGAGCCCAGAGACAATCCTGTACATTTTCTGTACATGTGAAAATGAGGGTTCAAGACTTAGAAGAACTACTTTAAATTGAATCCTCTAATACGAATCCTGTGTTGCTGATTGAATTGCAAATGAATTGTATTCCTTTTAAACATCAAAGATTTACTTATAATTGTGTATGCACAAATAGAATCAGGCAAAAACAAAAATTCCTTTTGTGAAATATTCATGTATTTTTCCACATAAAGAAAAACAGTGCAATGAAAGTATATGTCAAATAGCCAATGGGCTCTGTATGGGCATTGCATGCTTTTTTAGAGTTACTAGTCTGTTTGTTGCTTCAGTTCTTTCAGTCAGGTCATTTTTGCAAGTTTTTTGCCATCAGCAGTAAACATATGTAAAACTACAGTCATTAGCATTCATCAGCTGTAAACTACAGTCATGGCACTGGGCTAAACCTTAAATAACACTGGAAAAGAGATGTTAGGAATATAGCAAAGGGTTTGATATTACTTGAAGATTAATCCTCCATTGTCCAACACCTTACTTGATATAATTCCATCTCTCTATCTCTTGCTTTCTTTCTTTATGTCTCTATCTTTCTCTCTGTGTCTCTCTCTGTCTCTGTTTGTCTCTTTCTCTCTCTTCTGTCTGTCTCTCCCCCTTCCCTTTCTTCTCTTTCTCTCTATCATTCTCTCTCTTTAACACACTTCCTCTTGGGCACAGCTTCCCTGGACTGCATGGTTAACAGATTATTACTTGTTTGGTTATTATTTTTATACTTGTTTAATTTTACCTCATGCTGCTTTTACAGCTCATTTGAGGTCCTGGAATGCATCCAAGTAAATGCTGTAGCTCTCTTAAAACGTCCTGAACCAGAGCGGCCCGCTGCTACCTGCCTAAAATGCGTTTTTCTCTCTTACCCCATGTTGCTCTTGCAATTACCTGCTCCATTATGTCTCTATTATGTTTCACTGGGCCAAGTAGCAGTCCAGCAGTGTTAAGCTGCATAAACGCTGTCGTCATCTCTTACAATTCGGTCCAGGGTTAATTGATAGTCATTTATACACTCTCCAGTCTCAAGACTACTAGGTTTACTATTGTCGTGCAGGCACTGAGTGACATCTGAGGTTTACTGCTTTCTTTGCCTTACAGTGAGTTTGACTGCTGGGGGCATGGCAGGGGGGGCACAGACGTGACATTTACATATATGTGTATTTTTTTCAATACACACGTCAATACACACATTGCTGCTCTTACCTTTGTACTGTCCACTTTCTGCCATGACAATGCAAATTTCCCACTTGTGGGAATAATAAAGGTTTATCTTATCTTATCTTATCTTAGTAATAAGTAGAACCATAGTAATAAGTAAAACATTTTCACATTCCAATTATAATATTTTCATCAAATGATTGGACAAATGTACGGCTTGCTTGAGGCACTCAGTACAAACAGGTTAAACTCACAGTTTATAAGTGAATGTTTTTCATGGTAAGTGTTCAACATCTGAATGGCCTCTAATAAGCCAGGCCTGTTTAAGCCATTTGGCATGACAATGGGAACATCCACACAACCTACAACCCTCCAAAAACCCCCTTGTTTGGGAAATTGCTCTCCTTACTGACTATGCCAAATTACAGAAGTTGTACACTTTTTAGGACTTATTAAGAGTAAATTACAGAGACAGGAAAATTGGCATTTTATTTAATTCATTCAAAATGAAAGCATCCTTGAGAGAGAGAGAGAGAGAGAGACATGTGCTAAGTCAAAGGTTTTCCTCCTGCATTTCTGGTGAAGTGAGAAGATTATGGCTGGTGTTAGGCTGTTCCTTTCATTACTACAGAGGGTGTTGAGTAAAAAAAGCGAGTCAAAGAGTGGTCTGTTTCAGCACTATACTTCTAGACTAAAAACAAAAGAATGATAGTGTTGCTTTCTTTATTTTTTGTCTCCTCTCACATAACTTTGCCTTTCTTGTGGTGCCTCTTCTGTGCACGTCAAGACAAAACAATAGGTTTATTTATCGCTATGTTTTGCAGCGGACTGGTTTAAATAACTGTTGGGCCTTTCTCTTTCCTCCCATCTCCCTCCCTCATTCTCTTTCTTTCTCTCTCTCTCTCTCTCTCTCTCTCTCTCTCTCACTTTGTTTCTCTTCCATGCTCCCTCCTCCCCCCTCTCCGCTTTCCCTCACTTGCCCCCTCGCTAATGGCACCCTGTTAAATTGCTGCTCTGAAATGTTTGTTTTCTTGGCTCTGGATAAAATAGTTTGCAGATGACAAACATGTCAAACTTCTGCCAAGCATGATCTTCCCTCTGGATGCTTGCTTTTTTCATCCAGCCTCTGCTTTGTTATGTAACAAAGGCCTCCCCTTTGCCCAGTTTTGTTTTTTATTTACTGTATGTGGTCTGTGTTTTTTTGTGTGTTCATTCATGCATATGTTTGCATAGCTTTACAGCCTTAAATCTTAACAGTCTTTATTGTTGACTGGACTTATATGCCTTAACATCATTGGCATGTGGATAGGATCCGGCCTTGTGTGCCATGGTATACTTTCAATAATGGTTAATAATGGTTATTAAAGAATTTTTAGAACAATCTTTAATTGACATAAAATCTTAGCTGTTAAATGATTCAAAGAAGAAATTGTTATTAAATGCATTTGTATCTAATCAAATTCTCCTAAAAATATAACCCTACAGATATACAAAGGTACATACATATGCATAGCATACTACATATACATGCACACACATACAACAAACAGCGGGAGTGTCTGTGTCATGGGATAGATCGTTATTATAGGACCCCCTTTAACTCTACACCGGGGCCTGTTATGCCACTGCATTATATGCACATGTATTCTGAAGCCTTTCCCATTTTTCCTACATTATCCACCATAACATTAGTGGTACTGATCATTTAACGTGTTCATTCATTAACTTTTGCGGGGCATATAATATTTACCTCGCTCCACAGATCTTCGAACTAATATTTTTCAGACTTGCACATGTAATTTACATGGTTCTCTAGAGATATATCTATTGAATGGTTCTTTTTATGCAATCCAAAGCAGTTCTTCTTTGGCAACACTCTAGATAAATAATTTTTTACAAGAGTTTATACTGAGTCTACATGCTATAGGCAACTTAGATTACAAACACAGAGAGAGAAAGAGAGAGAGAGAGAGAGAGAGAGAGATGTGGCATTATATAAAGACCGGATAGCATTATGTGTAAGACTGTAGGGATGTGGGTTCAAGAGTTTCAGCTCCTCTTGCAGTTATCCTTGTTCACTGGCAGCCTTGTCCTATTTTTCATCTTCAACCTCATATCTGTGTCTGCATTCAGTTACTTTACCACAGATATCCAACAGCGAGTCACCTCTTCTGATTTGCCTCCTGTTTTGTATACCATGTTACCATAGCCCAGTTCCCCAGGTCAGCCTCTCGACTTGGACATGGCTCTTGTACCACAGATACTCAGCAAACATCTGGGAGAACTATAAATCTGCATGGTGCTAGTGTTGCATGCAGAATGTTGCATGCTTTCTTCACTGCAGAAATATAAGCATCATTTGAACTCCTTATTGGGTATTACTTTTCCAAGCTGTTACTTTGATTATCTTTTCATAGCTTCCAGATTCACAGGGGAACACTCCCCACAGCCAGGCAAACTAAGACAGCAAATGTTATTTTTCCGAAGCCACCACTCTTCTCCTGGAGTGTAACACATGCATGGCTATTCGTTCCTGAGGGACATGACTGTCTTTCCTACCTTCTTTGTCATAAGAAAGTCTTTTACTAGGGTTTCATGACTAAGGTGTGTGTGAGCCTGCATTTTAATGAGGAGTAAATCTTTGAGCCTTTTTGGGGCACCTGCTCTTAGAGGCCCAAGACAACTATGGTAGCAGAGCACAAGCACTAGCCTTTAGCCTGTTTCTGAGTCTGTGTTGCTATTTTGTTTCATGTCTTTTTGGTTACCAGTAGCATTGGGCTTTGGTCAACCTGATCTATACATAATGCCAATTGTGGGCCACAGTTTTGGCATCCCTAGTCTAGAGCTTACAGTACACATACTGTAGTCTTTAAAAAATATCAAGTATTTTTTTTTTATCACCAACAGGATCTCTCCGTTACTAATTAGCAAGAATTCATGCTGGTATACTAATTTGAAAAAAGGGCAGGTCAAAGCTTACTGGACAAAGCTTTTTATTATAGTTCAAGCTGTAATATCTCTTGCTCATTATGAATGTTGGGAATTCTTAATGAGGTGAGCATGTTATGCACTAATTGTTCCCAGTTTTGTCCTCAAAAGACTTGCAGATTTCCAAGTAATCAATCAGTAGCACACCCTATTGAGCAAATAGTCTTGGTTGAAATGTGTACTGGGTTCCACTTTACATTTTAGGGCCACACCACCATGGTCCAGACAACTTTCCTCTTTGCTATGGTGACAGGCAAACTCTTCTCTCCTTCAACTTACACAGTAAAAGTCTTCTGTCAGCACTTTCTGCTCATCCAAGGTTTGAAAAGAGAGTTCATACTCTGTCCTTCATATTGAAAGATTCAAACAATCAAGCTGGTGATTTGGAGTCAGAAGGGTCCATTAGCATTTCTATAGGTGCTTAAGAGATGTTTTGATCAGGGATGTCAAAGGGTACCACCAAAACTGACTTATCCATTCACCAAGTGATGCTCAATTTTCCCCATTTTGATTTGAATGTCAAAGCCTGACTGAACCATTGTCTCCTCCACGTAGATTTCTTTTTTCAGGTTGCCTTCCAATACCATTAGCTTTCTGGCAGGTGTACCCTTTGTCAAGGATGAGAACAAACCCAGTTGAGAAAGCTGTCAAAATGTATTAATTAGGATGTTAATATAGTTTTCTAATGATTGCAAACATTATGAAGACTTGTTTTTTCTTTCATTTTTTCATGTTCACAATGTGTTGAGTTACACGTTGTTGCAAGAACAAGGCTGCCGGAATGTGCTCGAGTCTCAGCAGGGGGAAAGAAAGTGATGGTAAAAGGGGGGTTACATTGCAGATAGATCTGAAATTACTTGACACCTTCTCTGACATGTTAACATATGGGAGGCAATAATTGAGTCCTGTGGGCCGCAGCAGTTCCCCAACATGCCACACTGCCAGAGTATCTTCTCTACCCCCTCCTCTGTTTCTGGTGTCAGTAACAGGATATGCCTGCTTTGTCAGACAAGAAAGGGTGTTAGAATGGCTACAGGAGGGCTCTGTGAGGGGAGACAATGAGAGGTGAGGAGAAGCACAGCACAAAAAGCCACTTTGTGATGCACTGAAATTAAATCCCAAGCAGGATCGAATTAAACCGTGGGTTCGCTGACACAATAGTATATGTCCAAAGCCTGCTCTCTTCATCCCAGTGACATTTTCCATTTTTATACAGATTTAAGATGAAAATCTGAGGTTTGTCTCACCTTTTTCTACCCAATTGTATAACTCAACAAACTGGAGTTTTACATCATGTGGAGGTTCCTTAATCTTCAAAAAAGGGGTCTTAACACTTAGCATCTTGTTATTTCTGTGGACATTTTTTTTTTTGGAAAACAAAACGTGTTTTTTTTCTGCTGAAAACTAATGATTATATTCTTTACAAATTAAAAGTTGTTTTTAATTGAAGCACTTGAGTTCAGATTGCCATCTAAAATCTCTCTTTCACTTTATGATGACTATGGGAAGAAATACACAAGAAATAACAATATAACAGAATGTGAGAGTGAAGGGGGGAAAATAAATCCAATCTTAATCTGAAATAGGTGAGATTTGTTACAGGATTACACCGGATTTATTTTTATTTTTCCCTGACCTATTGATATCACATATCACATAAGGGGCATCTCTAAGTGTGATTAATCAAAAGGATGTGGCTCCTTAGAGAGACAACAGCCCTTCCCTTCCCTTAATTTCAAAGTGCACTGATTGCATTGGCAAAGCCCACTACAGGAGAGAAAACGACTCACAAAAGAAGACTTTCCCCTGTGAGCTACTTCAGAGTGAGGTAGCCGTGGCATCGACGAATGGGACTTAAGGCTTGGCAGAAGTGACAATGGGAGGTGGGTTATTGAACAAGTGGCAGAAGTGCTTACACAAACAGTGCCAATAGCCATCAGGAGGCTAGTGAGAAGTGTTTCACAAACAAGCTCAGTCACACTTTGAGGGTCAGCCAGAAAAGCAAAGGAAACAGAGAGGGCAAGCACAAGTGGAGTAAACATACATGTGTGCATACAATATCTCTCTCATGAGGGCTACTTGCAAGTGCTTGAGTGCTGAGAGCAATGCAAATATTCCACTTTCAAATATTGTGGAAATCTGAAGTGAGGAGGGGGGAAGAGAGAGGAAAGTGAGGAAAAGATGTAAGTGGGATTTCCTGTGAAGGAGGGCGTTGGAGTCCATTTTGGTTTGGCTGTGAGAAACACAAGGTGCTCTGCTTGTTGTGTTCTTTCTTATCTTTCCTCACCATTTCAATCTTCATTGTTGATGCTGTTGTTGTTGCTGTTCAGTTGGAGTGTGAGTGTGTAGGTGTGTGCCTGTGAGGTTTCGGCCTAATCCAATAAAGTGCTCCCTGCCAGTTGTGTCTCACATTGAACCTGGGGGTGCTTGCTAGACTGTCAAAGAAAAGCAGCAGAAAATCAATAGCAATTTATAATTTACAATCGCAGAATCCTGGACACTTTTTTCTTTACAGGCTCCATCCTGGAGCCTTAATATTGCATGAGGGGGTGCACCAGCATGAGGTCAGGGATGTGTGGGTACATGTGTGTTGGTTGTTGGGAGGTGGGGGATGTACAACATCTTCAGAATCCCTCCATTCTGGGGGATGGGGGTTTAGGGCAGGACCTAGTATGTGAGAACCATGTGTGTGGTTTAAGGACCAGAGCTCAAGGCTTTTTACCTCTCAAATTTAGCCTAGCCTGACTGCAGGTGTCTTATCATTGGCTCTTCAGTAAGGAACCCCCTCCTACCAGATATTCTTAGGGCAGCATCATCCAGCTTTTTGAGTGAGGTGCCCAGGGGAGAATTGCTTCCTATCTTGCTCTCATGTCAGCTGTAGGGAGATCTGGAAGGAGAGGGATCCATCTTCATTGAAGGGTTGCATTAATTAGCAGAGGACAAAATTTCACTGGCCATTAAAAACATACATCTCTACCCCATGTGTGTCGACTTGAGTATGTTTGTTTTGTTTTTTCTTTTTCTCTTTTAATGTGGCCCTCTTAACCGAATGTGCTGCTGAATTATTTAGTGTGTGTGTGTGTGTGTGTGTGTGTGTGCGTGGGGGTATGGTGAGAGGGTGGGCGGGCTAGAGGACCCAGCTGGTTTGCACTCCCCTCTCTGGCTTGGAAGATGAACATGTCCTTAATTAGCCTTAAATATGTCTTTTGGTGTTTTCTCACATTGTTGTTCTCAGTGGTAGTGACAGGAACCTGATATCTGAACCACTGAAACCTATTACATGGAATGGTAAAATACACACTAGCTCTGGCTTTTGGTGTCCCAGTTTTTCATAGTTTAAGTTATTTAATTATTTCTAGGAAAAAAATAGTCCTCAATTTTGATATTTAACAGTGTGTGAGTAGTCTAGCAGTCAGTTGGCCAATTAATTAAGTAAAGTGTGTAAAGTGTAAACTGTAAAGTGATCACTGGGCATATGTGAACACACCACAGCACACAGTGTAAACAGCACAAAATTCTTCCTCTGCGTTTAACTCGTTCACCAATTGAAGCAGCGGGCAGCCAGGAACACAGCTCCCAGGGAGTAGTGTGTAGGGATGGTTGCTCAAGGGTGCCTCAGAAGTGCCACATTCAGTCCTAGGATTCAAACCCACAACCTTCTGATCACAGGGGTAGAAATCCCTAACCACTAGGCCACAAGCTGCCCCGTAATCATATACAGGCAGTTTATTTTTTAATTAGCAACAAGTATTTAATTTTTATTACTTAAATATAAAATGTCATTTAGACATGCTTTAAAGTTCCTCTCCTTCCATGATGCTCAGAAGAGGAATCTGAACACTCTGGCTCCCCCTAATGGAGAGTGTTCTGTCTGTTGAAAATGGCTTTATAATGACCAGTAGATTCGTGTTCAAATTGCAGAGTGAGCAGTCAGCTTATTCATTAAGAAAAAATAATGAAATTCCTTATGTTGGACTTTGTACTACTTGTTAATCATATGCAAATAAGCCAATCAGTATATTTTTCTATGGTTGTTTTGGTAGAAATGTATGTATTCAGCATAAGTTCATTATTTTCTACAAAGATCAGTCTTTACACCTGACATTTTGCTGATCAGCAAATTTGTTGTAAGAGTACTGCATGTTATACTGCAGTCACAATATCTGTTACTGCAATCTAAATATTTTGTCCATGTTGCACAGCACTATGCTGGCATGACAGCTAGGTTGGTGCTTTGTTTTATACAGTGTAAATGAGATTCTTCATGTTACTGTTGTCATGTTGACTGTGTCAGAACACACTGCCAAACTTCTCATTCACTTGGATGTGTTTCTTGGTTTGTGTGCGAGGGAGCATGTGGAGGTTGACATACAGCAGGGAGACATTTGGTGACGTGAGAACAGACTTCTCTTCTGCAGGAGATTGTTGATCTCCTGCTGTCTTCACCCCTGTGTGTGCATGTGTATATGTGTGTGTGTGCATGTGTGTGTGTGAGAGAGACAGAGAGAGAGAGAGAGAGAGAGAGAGGAGAGAGAGAGAGGAGAGAGAGAGAAAGAGAGAGAGAGAGAGAGAGGAGAGAGAGAAAAGAGAGAGAGCGAGAGAGAGAGGGAGAGAGAGAAAGGAG
>JBBPCX010000023.1:4796075-4856384 GCA_037974365.1 Hydrocynus forskahlii | reverse complement strand
CACGCAGCAGTGATCTGGGACTCGGGTCCCCTGCTGTTCACTCCAAACTTTGAACGGGAAGATGACGTATTTTTGGTGGCAGGTCTTTAAGCGTTAATTGCGTTAAAAATATTAACGCGTTATTTTTTCTGTGATTAATTAATCTAATTAACGCGTTAAATTCCCAGCCCTAATATATATATATATATATATATATATATATACCATAACAATTATATATAGTATATATATATGCCTTAACAAATCAGTGAATTCAGAATTAGTAGTATGAAATGTTATATGTTTGATGCTGAAACCAAAGACAGGAAGATGACTGTAGAAAGACTGAATGCTAAGTGTGTCAGTGTGCCAGTGTGACAAATTAATACTTTGGATAACATCCAAATGAGTCTGGCTGCAGAAAATGTGGAAATACGGATGGATATGACTGATGCAGACGATATTAATACTCCAAACATACACACACACACACAAACTTTGAAAAGCTGTCTATTTTAGGGACAGAGGGCCACTGAAATAAAATGAAGTATCTCTAAATCTCTTTCATTAAGTCCTGTTATTGTTGTGGATTTAGTGTACTACATTGCAGGATGTTTATGGCTCAATAGCCAGTGTTGAGTGAGAAAACAGATTTGTTTGGGTAGACAGAGACATGGCTTACCGAACAAAAGACTACAACGTACGAGTATGTGAATAAGAGTGACTGTATATAGTGTTTGTGTGTGTGTGTGTGTGTGTGTATGTGTATGAAACACACACACACACACACACACATATATGTGTACATATATATATATATATATATATATATATATATATATACACACAACATACACAGAAGAAGTATCTGTATCTGTGAAAACACAGTGTGTTTTTGTGTTTATATGTAAGTACTATCACTCAGCATCACCCTCATTATAATGCAATTAAAGTTTAAACCAAGCCAAACTCAATAATATTCTCATTTACATGGACCCAGAGGGACTGCACACAACAATGGCCGCAGCGAGTGTGTGTTTAATGTTTCCCCAGAGTGTGTTTCAGCTGTGCAATATGAATTAAGCATTTGATAAATAATATACATTTGGCAGAGCCATGTTTTCATTGCAAGCACAACCCCATATCTCTGCTAAACTGGGCTAAAAGCACATATTAACCCCATTAGTGGGGTGAAACCTTGAAATTACTTCATCTCAGTTTTTTTTGCGAGGGAGTATTTTCTTTCTTTGAAACAAGAGTTACTGGACTTGATATCAAGATTGGTAATGCAGACAACTGCCTTCAGCATCACATTACCACGTACATTTGTATAACAAAGGCATTTGCTTATTGTTGCTTGTATGTTTTTTTTCAATTTGACACAAATGCGATTTTTGTTTGAAATTATTAAGCTAATTAATCAATTGTTCAGAGCTAAGTGACACTTCAAAAGGTTTAAAATATGTTTACCTACCTATCATATCCCGTATGTCTTCACTGGTTGCTTTAAAACACCCTGAATCTTTAACGCATATTTAAAACGCTTTCCACTGAAATGACAATATATCCTAGTATATCAAAAAGTTTCATGGTCACAGGCAGGAATGACTGGACATGAGGCACCACTTTTTGGAGCACTGGTGTTACCTAAAATGTTTTCCAGTTAAATTGCCATGTAATCTAAGACTAGGCTTAATCCAACAGTGGTGGCAGCATACTTCCAAAAGTGGTGGGACAATTTTTGTATATATTCGAAAAGGGTAACACACACTAGTGCAACTAACACTGACCCTAACTTCCACAATGGTGACACAAACTAACTGGCCAAGTGTATTAACATTTAAACACAATGTAATATTTTAACAGATTAGTCAGCACTAAAAGTTCCACGTTCGTTTTTGGGAAAAAAAAAAAAATTAAGGGATTTGACTGGCTCCGCTATTCGGTTTAACTGTCTATAGGTCAAATGTGGTCATGGTTGTTTTTCCACAGCACTGTTTACAGTCAAGCAACACTCAGTTTAATGCATTAGTGAACTGTGAACAGTGAACCGACACATTAGCTTTGTTATCTTGCTTACTATAGTAACACTAGCTGTGCTGACAAGTAATAATAGTTAATAGCATTAGTGCCAGCTTCCTAAGTAACATTCCTTTCTGAACTCTTTACAAAGCAACATTAATAAATGTACATTAGTGATTAAGCCATCAACATACCCATCTACCATTTTAGTTATATTCTGGTTCTTTTCTTGATGTAGTTGGAATACAATTGTACCTGGTGACATTTTCATCACATCTTGAGCAAGTTCCATCAAACTGGATGCTTTGATACTGGACTGATGGCAAATGGAAAAAATACAGCGCTAAGGTACTCTCTGCAAGGGAAAATGCCCAAAGGGACCCGCACTGAATCCCTCATGCCATTGTGAGGGAAGTTTAAGGCTTGATTCTGAAGAGTTAAAATGAACTTTAGATGCTTGGTCTATCTTGTCTAGCTTAAGATAAAGTGATGTTTATATTAGGGTTATATCTCCATTTCATAATATATAATATGTTTTTCTTATATTCCTTATACAATTATAGAATACAAATTTAAAACCAGATGAGAGAGAGAGACTTTAAATATATGACCTAGGTTTAAATAAGACACTCATTTCGTATCCTATCCCTTTATATTAGTCCTCACCATATCTTATACAATTTCTTTCACTTCGTCATGCTTTAACGCTAATCAAGAACTCTAAAATCTGGCTTAGGATGAAATTTTCTTTCTAAGACAATATTAGAATATCAAAATGATTTAAAATTGTATTATATGTATCTTATACTTCATATCTTCAGAACCTCCGTTTATAAGATGATGACATGTTTAAACTATTCAGCTAAGCGAGAACTTCTTGGTGGTGTACAGTAATTCCTGTTTTTGGTGTATAATATGCTGTCCTGCAGGTCGGGATGGAGAAGCGCTCTCTTCGGCGGATAAATAAACTCCACCTCCGCCTCAGCGTCTATGGCCAGAGGCGCTCCAAAAACAGCAAACAGCGGAGGACTCTCAGCCCCGTCCCAAAGCTGGACTTCTCCCAAACCCGAGTCTGGCTCCTCTCCGAGCTCCCCCAGCACTGCTTTTCAACACTCACTCTGAAGCAGGAGAACCGCACTTTCATCCTCAGCCAGCCAGCCGGGGAGAAAATCAATAGAGCCTGAACTGCTCCAGCCATAAGAAAGCCATTAGAGCAAACCCAGCCATTTCATACACACGTACACAGCACAGCACCAGCCAGCAGTCCGCACACACCTGACTGAATTTGTTTTTCATCATCTTAAGCCCTGGAAGTCTAGAGTTCTCATTATCTTTCTGCTGCATGTTAGACAATTGTTTTGCACAAAGAATTACACTGATGTTTTAGTACATTATGTATTGGAAGGCTGAATCTGCTCTTCTGGCTTTTTTTTTCTCTTTGTTTCAATGTTAGAAATGATACAAATGGAAATGGAACAAGAGGAAAAACATTCTGGCACAACCTACTTGTTACTGCAGCTTGAATTCTCTACCACTGGTCTGAAGCTATTTTTAATCTGAATTGGACTCCTAAAAGAAAACTCAATTATATGAATATGATTACGATTTTGAATTTGTATTTGTTTTTTTAAATACATTTAGGCAATGCAACAAGAGGAAAAATCAAAGTATTGCTAACACATTCAGACTGTAACTTTTTGTTTGTTTCATGAAACAGGCAGTTGGTTCGTTTTTTGATTCACTTCCAGATCCACCGCAGCATTTATCACACGCATCCAGGGGTGGAAGTAAATTATTTTGGAAATTTTGTTCTTTATTATAATAAATACCAGTGGTTAGGCATAATTACATTGCCGTTTATGCCAAACCAATTGAGTAATACATCTAACAGACTCCCAGGGTGGCCCACCCTCTACCGCCATTACTCAGCAGGAGTCTGTTGGCTCACATTCTCCTCCAAGTGTGTTGAGCTTTTCAATGACTTTACATTAGTGGTAGTTTAAAATATGCACATGCCTCTGAGTCCCTCATAGGTTAGTAGCATTATATGATGGACGGATGCCTAACTATAGCACTGTAATGTAATCAAGGAAATTGGAGTTTAAAAATTGAAGGCAGTGAAAGAGTTGCTGTAACATTTTAAGTTCACTGAAGTTCCAATGAGCTATTCAAGTTTACACTGCCCATCACAATGCAAATTCACCTTTGTACAAAGACTAGTGCTACCCATTAGCCAGGATCACCACCTTACACACAAGCCAAAACGAAAATGTCCTCACTCTTAATTTCAGAGCACCAGTGACCGTCAATTGAATCTGTGAAGGGGAGACACTATCTATTCTGTAGTGGTCACTAGAGGTTTTAAAAAATGAGTCAATACCAATACCAGCAACATTATACCAGTCTTTTTTCATCGATTATATTATTAAAGCCTACCTACTTATCTCAAGGCCAGAGCACATTGACTAAGCACACTGAAATAATAACCAACATGGTAATGTTAATAGTTGTCTTTACAATGTGTAGAATAAGAACAAACAAGACCTAGAATAATAACAGCCAAGTGATTATAGGGCATTCTAATAGGTTGGCCTTAGTTTCATTTGAAGTGAACTGAAAGTGACCATTCTGTCATACGTGAACACACCACAGCACACAGTGTGAATGGCACGAAATTCTTCCTCTGCATTTATTCCATTCACCAAGTGAAGCAGCGGGCAGCCAGGAACCCAGCACCCGGGGAGCAGTGTGTGGAAACGGAACCTTTCTCAACAGTACCTGAGTAGTGCCACTAGTAGTCCTGGGATTCGAACCCACGGCCTTCTGATCGCAGGGGCAGCTCCCTAACCACTAGGCCTCCAGCTGCTCCAGTTAAGTGTGTGTTTGCCACTTAATGACATCACAACATTGGCAACATGATGAAGAAAAGCCTGAATAAAGGCAATTTCTGTTTGTTTTTCAGATAAGACAGAACTGATGACAGAATTATTTGACAACATTGTTTGCAGATTGGCTTTTGAGGTCCATTAAATTACTTTGCTCATCTGCCTCTAACTGCTTTCCATCTTCTGGCGCCTTTTTCTTATCAGATGGTGATGCAAACTACAGTGCAAACTTTGGGCACATCAGATGAGGAGGAATACATTCAGGTGACCCAGGTGTCTGGACATGCACTGGTTGGGAATTCAATTTAGCAGCCAGAGCCAACAGTACCATATGAATTCAAACCACCGACTCTTTCTGGCTCCAAAGGACATTTTTTGCATAAACTTGTGATGCTATGGCAGCTAAACTCTTTGCCTCAGTAGAGTTAGCAGACAGCCCACCACTGTGCCAAAATCAATAAATAAATAAATAAAAACAGAACTGTTACACCTGTGCAGTTTTAGTCTCGACTCTGCACTGAAGTACTGAAACTCCAAATATACTTATGAAAAAGGAGGTGAGAAAAAGCACTCGTGTTTTGCAACATTTCGTGACAAATTACCTGGTTTCCAATTCTCCAACTCTAACCCCGATGAGACGAGAGCTCTGGATAAATGTGTGCAGTGAAGACTTGTGAGAGACAGCAGTGCTGCGAGAGCAAAATTTCCATTTTGCTTTCCCCAACCAATCAGACACAGATAAAGGCTTTCATAAAAGCTATCATTCTTTCGTTCACATACTTGATTCAACAAATAGTTATTCGGAACTTTGTCGCCATCCATCCTGCTTGTGAAGTCTTGTAAAGTTTGAAGCATAAACTTTGTTTCCATTTTAGTGCCCACCATGCTGAACTTGCTAAACATCCATCACACAAATCATACTCACCGTTTCTGAATGCAACTGGAGGTTGTCATGGCTATCATTCTCCTATATGGATTATTTACATTACCGACCTGGTTCAAAATGTAATTCAGACTGGCCTCGGTTGGTTTACTTGGGGCAGCTGGTGTTCAGGTGATTAGGGAGCTGTCCCTGCAATTGGAAGTCGGTGGGTTTGAATCCCAGGACTGCCAGTGGCACCACTAAGTTACTCCTGAGCAAAGTACCGTCCCCACACACTGCTCCCCAGGGCGCTGGTGAATGGTTTAAATGCAGAGAAAGAATTTCACTCTGTTCATACTGTGTGCTGTGGTGTGGTGTGACACTGAGGGCCACTCTACTTTTTCTCTTCCAGTTAAGTTATCAGTCAGATTATTAACAGATTTTTATCCTCCAGGGAAGCTTAAATGCTGAGGTCACAGGGAGAGGGTGAATAATAACACTGCAGTGACCCCACCCAGAGGACCAGCAGTAGTGTGTGTAACGCCACAAAAGAAAAACACCAGTCAGCTAAACTGCGTCAGTCAGCTGCATGTCCAGAGCAGAAGTTTCCATTTGAAAATGTCACAGGTGGTGTTGGGGTTAATAAGTTAGTTTTTGTTTATTTGGAAGGAAAGAGCTAGAGAAACAGTGCATATTGAGCCCGAAGCCACGGCTGCAGTAGAAATTTACAGCTGAACATACAGGCAGATTCAGGACCACAAGGTTAGCAATAAAAAAAGAAATACTCTATTTTGCAAAAGTGTCTAAAGTGTCCATTTATCATACGCGAACACACCACAGGACACAGTGTGAACAGTGTGAAATTCTTTCTCGCATTTAACTCATTCACCAAGTAAAGCAGCGGACAGGCAGAAATGCATTGCCCAGGGAGCATATAATATAAAGTGTTAGTCTTGACAATGCAGTGAAATAAGTAAAAGTACTAAGTACTCTTGGTAAGACCATCAGCAGAGGATCAAAGTCTGTTCTTGTCTTTTTTATCCTTTTGATCAAAAACAATATGCTTAAGTTCCAAAGACATAAATGTGAGCAATAGTAAAGAAGCCCAGGAGCAGAACCAGTACAACATAATGAACTAAACCCTAATGAAGGAATTAATCTTTCATTAAGAACTAAATTTGAATTGAGTGAAAAGATAACTGATTTTGTCACTAATATATTTCAGTAGACGTGAACTAATTACCAATTGTACAAATAAATCAAAAGTTTCTTTAGTGCATGGATGTACGTAAACAGGGACAGTTGCTGCACACCTCTGCACCCCTCAAATGCAACTGTTCAAAAGGAGCGAACAGTCATTTTGCCCCAAATCCAGAATGACACCATCTCAGCTGGAGTGGGAGTATTACATAACCTGTGGTAGAAACTGTTTTGAAGCATCAATGTTCTCACAACGGTTCCTCAGAGGCAGGGACTCAAAAACGCAGTCAGATCTATTGTTTGAAAAGGAGCTAGTGGGATTCCAAGATACCTAACACAGCATGGCCCTGTCGGTGTGCTTGTTTGTTTATTTGTTTGTTCAGATCTTCAATAGAATGTGACCGAAGTGGTTAAAAAATACCTCAAAGAAATCAAATAAATATGTAAAAATATTGTCTTGGACCACCCCAAGTCTACTGGCTAATATCAAGTAGTATCACACATCCTCTTTTAAGATTAGTCTCGATACCCTCACTATTGGTGGATTGTGTGTGTATAAAGAAAGTCCATTTACAAAAAGAAACCAAGTTGTTTAACTGTTGACATTCAATAATGAATTGTGTTGTCTTCTAGTTACTGGTTTACATAAAATGCATGAAAGTTAGTCAACAAAGATTTCACTTAATGAATCATTCAAGCTGGTCCAAAAAGTTATTTTTTTTTTGTTCCATCATCTTTTCCAGTTCAGGCTGGGGTATCAGTGACTGTACAGACTCACTCTACTGTCACTTACTGGAAGTGTAGCAGAATAAATTAACTCATAAAACCACTGATGATTCTGAGTGTGAGCATGCGGCAAAAACCCCACCCATCAAGACAATCTCAACAGAGAGTGTGTGTGTGTGTAGGTGTGTGAGTGTTTCTGTTTTTGTTCACCCAGTTTCCACACACACACACACACACACACACACACACACATACACACACACACACACACACACAACTGAATTTAGACCTCCTGCACTGCAGCCATGGAAACCACGCTGAGCCAAAACAAACTGCACCAAAGTCACATCGTCCTCAAAGAGTGAGCACATACACATTCATACACAATCACACAAACACATACACACTCGCTGGGCTTTCCCCAGAGTGACCTTCACTTCCTTCAGTGGCTTCTACTGATGGACAGGGCTGTTATATTATAAAGAACCACACATCACATGTTCAAAGGTTGTGTTAAAACTCCCACCTACAAGTCTCTCTCTCTCTCTCTCTCTCTCTCTCTCTCTCTCTCTCACACACACACACACACACTAAGTCAATGCATAATAATAATTACCCCCAACTAAGAATGCCTCCTCAAGTAATTCCGATAACCAAGTATCAATAATCACCATTCGCTAATTTACTGAACTAGTAAATATCATTTGAAAGTACTCAGAAAAGTAAAAACATATCTAGATATGGGTGAAATGAACTGAGTAAATGGAACTTGTTACTATTAGGCATAAATAGTTTAAACATTCTTTGGAACTGATAGCAATACTGGTACCTACTCTTTAATACCTACTGATAAGTGTTAACTTTTTCGATAACAAACCCAAAGCCGGATGCGTTAGATCAGGACTAGTAAATTAGTTCGTAAGTGAGGCTCAGTTTATAAGCTCATGGCTGCTGCTTTATCTTGGGCCCTGTGAAGTGCAGATTTAGACTGGCTGGCACAGATTAAACTCCACAGTACCATGCTCAAATATTTAAGTCGCAAAGATTGTGCTTTTAGAGCATTGAACTCTCTAATAAGAAAAATAACACTTATTTACTAAGACATCAGTGCTAACATCTTCACTTAATTCACATTGTAATGCACACATTATTGAAGCTGTGCCAAGAAATATTGAGAGAACTTTGAGACATTTTAATATGAAGCAAAGAAATCAGCTAATCCTCTCCAAACAGGCTGTTGGGTTCATAATGATGAGTATTTGGTATGTCTCTCTGTTCTTCATGACCAGGATTTGACCACCCAGTGAAACAAAGCCCTACAAACATTACAGTCTCATTACTCACAGCTTTTACTGACATTGTAATTAGCCCTGCTAAACACAGACTTTCTCGGCTACTGGGAAGTCAGTCTGCAGGTGGAGTAAAGTGATCCAAGCACAGTCTGCTAATGCAGGACACGTTCAGTTTAGAGTTCAGACAAATGCTTGAACAAAATTACCCATACAAGGGTGTCTTTCCATTGTATTTACTTTTAATTATTTTTTAGTATAATACATTTTTTATTTTTTAGTATAATACATTCATTTTCTAATTTGTATAACAATGAAGTCAGTAAAACTATGACATAACATAATAAAAACACAAACAAAATTCAGGCTCCATGAAAAATGGTTTGGTTTCTTGTTATTGCTTTTTACCTGTCATGTACCTTTTGTTCATTTATAGACAACTGTATGTCATACAGTGTCAGAAACCACATACACAAGTCTACCGGAGATTATTTGAAAATTTGTGGTGAGTGTGTGATGATTTAGGTATGCAGTTTACACCATGCAAGCTAATAAGCTTGCATTACTACTTCGCTACATTGGCCTCATGGCTCTAGAGCTAAGCTAAAGATCTAAACATGTCTTGGCTGACCACATTTGGAATAATAAGAGAAAAACTGGGTAAACTGTTCTTTATCTGTGCCTTCAATCTGTAGAAACAACACTCCAGACACTGAGTTTCTTGCAGCTAATGCAAGCCCCAGTTGCTTCATCAGATAAAGAGGCTGTAGATGCTAATGCTAATGCTAATGTATGTTCCTAGCCAACGGTCAGCTGCCGTCTCTAATAGGCAACAAAAGCGTTCCATGTTCTGCATCTGCTGTGGCTTTGGCAAGAACAGCCGAGTCAATCTCAAAGAAAACTCCCAGCCTTTATAGAAACCATATAAAAAGAACCTCATTCTGTGCTGGAGAGAGAGAGGAGGAGGGAAAAAAGCATGAAATATGAAAGAAAACAGAGTGCTGGGTAAGCACATTGCTGGCGCATAAAAACTGCAATGTTCTCTTGTGCCTCCAGCAAAGAAAAATCAATCCTGTTATTAGGACAAGGGCTCATAGATGTTTTCCAAAGAAACAAAACAATACTGTAGATTTTAAGCAATTGTTTTAACAAAAACGCCACTTGTGCAGCATCCCCCCTGTCTTCAACTGTAGCTGATCAACCAAACCAAGGCCAATTTAACTTATAAGTAATGTAAACTTATTCGCAAACTAGTAATCATGGATCAACCCACCTAAATCATGTTGAGTTGAGTTGTAGACCTGTTAATGTAGGGTGACAAGATTTGCAATTGTGAAAAAGAGGACACCTTGGCGTGGACTTTCTTTACCAGCTCGGCTGTGGTTCCGGGGGGATGGGTGGGGGGGGGCGGTGGAGTGGTGGTTGTGGGGTGGGGCGTTTGCATCTCGGCTGAGAAGTGCCGTGTTTCCGGGGGGGGGAGGGTATGCGCATCTTGGGTCAACAGCCATAGTTTATATAATTTATGCCCATCTCGGCCACATCTCAGGCCGATGGCCGCGCACCCAACGGCAGTTCCGGACTTCTAGTTTATGAGAGATGCCCATGATGTGACGAATGTTTAGGCCGCTCAAAATGCCGGACAACATTAAAACCCCCACCGGACGCAATTTTGAGGTCTCAAAAGAGGAGATGTCCGGGGAAAAGAGGATGTCTGGTCACCCTAGTAAATGTAGTTTTGGACAATCTATGATATGCTGTTTTAAACATGAAATGTATGCTGTGTAGTAGCACAAGTAGTAGCAGGAATACTGGAGTCTGGATTAGTTTAATCACAGATAACAGTGTGAAAGAAAATGAAAGAGCAAAGAGAAGTGTCAATATAGAATGTAAATCAAAAGTAAGTGTTTTTACATATCTATACATTCATGTAACTGCATAATCACATTTGCAAAACACTACTGGTAACTATTGCAATTTAAATAAGAGGCCATTGTTGAGAAGATATATGGAAGTGTAGAGACTGAAAACCTGAAAAAATGCATTTTGAATGAGTTACTTGAACCAAACACTACAATTTTTGCATGGTTTTTGTCAGATTTTACCAGTGATGTTGAACATGCTTTATGGATTTAAATTGTTCCCTTAAGCATTTGACCTAAGATAAATAAGGATGTTTCATGCAAGTGCTAACTGGTCAGCATGACTTTCAATAACTGACTGGGATGTAGCCAGGATATCTGCCACGTGGACAAAGGATTTTGGTAAAAAAATGTTATTTCCAAGGACACTTTTATGAAGCTGGCCCACAGACGTGGAGATTTCCTCCAACAGATGGAAGTGACTCAGCTGCTGAACATGACTGTAGTCTGGCTCCTGTGATTCTTCTACAGTGATTCGTTTAGTGAATCACATGTAGTGATTCGTTCAGAGCCGATGACAGGAACAAAATTGTGGCTCCGTTTGCTTTGACCCCAGGGTCACTCCGGCTAATGGCTAACGCTGTACATTACACCATACTGTATCATCGCGCTCCATTATTAATGGCCACAGCTGCCTACTTACTGCCTGGGTTACACACTCTCAGCTGCTTTACTCCAAGGGGAACGTTTCACTAAATCCATCACACATACTACTCCCTTCACATTTATCATCTCTCTCTCTCTCTCTCTCTCTCTCCCTCTGTCCACTCTCTCAGTTTGTTCTGCTATAAGGGGATAACACTGAGATGATGCTCACACCGCTGTAAGCTTTTCCCTCAGCCAAAACAAGCAGCTCAGCCATGTTTGGTGGTAGAGTTGAACCAGGTTTTGTACAGTTTTGTACGAGAATGACTAAATGTGGATGAAGATGTATGTCTCACTACATTCACAAGGAAACATTCAGGGAAGACAAAAATAGATAACATCACAGAGAAAAAGGGACAGTCAAACACCTTTCCTAACCTTGCCATCGTTCCATACCAACATACTGCACCAGCTGGTAGCCTAGTGGTCAGGGCATTCGCCCTGCGATCAGGAAGTCATGGGTTTGATTCCCAAGACTGCTAAACACCTCTGGGGTTCTCTTGAGCAAGGTACCGTCCACACAGGAAGAATTTCGTGCTGTGGTGTGTTCACATATGACAGAATGGTCAATTTCCTATAACACCACAAGACACTTTAATTCTTCTTTAAACACTAAAAACATCACACAAAACATCCGTCACCAAACTCCTTTATAATATATCAAACATCTTCATCTTCCAACAACCACCATCATTCTCAAACAAACACAAACATTCTCCAGCGACACCATTATTCTCCTTCAAACACCATCATTGTTTAGCAAACACCAACATTCTCCAACAAACAGCAATGTCATCCATCAGACATCACCATTCTCCAATAAACACCATCCTTCTTAGCTATATATTAACATCTTCCACTAAAGTAAAGCGTAAAGTGTAAAGTTGCCATTTTTAGTCATATGTGAACACACCACAGCACACAGTGTGAACAGCACGGAATTCTTCACTGCATTTAACGCATCCACCAATATGCACCAGAAGAAAAAACAAAAAAATTGGACAAGCCAAATGACCCAGTGTGACAAATGGAAAGCATCCTAGAGACTTTCAACAAACTCCATCCTAACATCATGTTCTGTCGGTATATGATGGAGAAGGTTGGGTCAGTGTGCTCTGTGTCTAAAGTCTTGAAAGAAACATATGCTCTGATTTACTGCAAATCCCAAAGAGATGTACAAATAACAGCTCATGGCTGAGGAACAATCTACTATGAATAATTCAGCGAGTGAGGCACTGAGTAAATGTTAGTGCTAGTGAGTGGTAATTGGAAAGGAAGCAGCAGTACGTCAGTACAAATCCCCAATCAATTATTAACAGACCACCTATACTGAAGAGAGAGCACCTCCTGTGCAAGTGTATGAGTGTGTTTTAATGGTCCGGACCACCAGATCAGTCCAATGTGGGTGACATTTCCTCTTCCCGACCACAAGAATGCCCAGCACTTGTGTGACAGCAGGTTCTCTTTCTTTCTCTCCCTCGTTCTTTTTTTATCCCCTCTCTCCATTTCTGCCTCTCTCCTATCTCTCTTTCTCTCCTCATGCCCTCTCTCTTTTTCCTTTCTTTTTCCTTCTTTCTTTCCCAACTTTCTCTTTCTCTCTGTCTCCCTCTCTTTCTCTGTCAGGTTCAGTACAAGTAAACCTGTGCCGCAGCTGTGTTTTTACTGCACTGTTTAATGCTAATAGGCAGCAGTGGTGCTTCAGCACAGGCGGTACTTCTCAAAACATCTTCAAACGGGACTTCTATTTTACGCTCCGAGTCCAGAGGCACCGGGGAAAGATAAAAAATGATCATGTCTGCAAGTCTGTGGGTGTTGTTTGCAAACTTGTCCTCGTATAAAGTGATCAGAAAAATCAGATAATCAGATATTGGAATGCATATTGTTTAAAAATGGGAAATATTACACTGAAGATGTTTCCACTTCAAAAAGTACATATTTTTTGCAGCTTGCGTCCATGCATGTACACCTGGAGTAACAGGCAGGAGCCCAGCTGTGGAAAAGTTATCTAACCCAGATCCAACTTCCTCCTCTGCCAGCGAGGCCCGGAGCCATGAGCTCTGCGTGCTTATGGGCTGTTTTTGTTGTTTTGCATGTGAACTGAGTGCTATACAATAAACACACAGCTGTGAATGGGCATGTGTCACAGGAAGCTCTAATGAACACACCGGCATTTCAAAAACAAGACAGTAGGAGGTACCACAGAAGGGTTTTTTTTTTGGCACTCTGTCTGTACACTGCTTGTCAAAAGTTTGTGGACACCATGCCTTCTTACGAGATATGGATTTATTTTCTCACTGTAACTTTTCAGTTAAAAAAAAAAGCTGCAAAGGTTTAGCTGGCATAGTAGGTTTTGTCCCAATTGACAGTTTTTTTTTTCCCAAACTGCTCTAGATTGTTTGCAGGCGCTTTTGGTGACTCCAGAAAAACAAGATGTAAACTGCTTTCTGTTTAACATGTTCAATTTAAAAAAAAAGATCATTTGTAGTAACAGTGGAAAATACATGTTTCTCCAAATCTTTGCCGGGTGGTGTATGTTTTTCAATGTTAAAAGAAGTGACTGGTTCAGTTTTGTTGCTCTTGTGTTTAGAAAGCATAAAGTCTGATTGCTTTCCCTTCCAGAACAGAGATGTCCGGCTTGGCCCTCGTACACAACGCTGACTCCTCAGGGTCATTTCAGTGATTGTGCGGCTACACAAACAGCCTGTACGTCCCAGCCTACCATCTCATTACACTGAGTAGTTAGCCCCTCTGGCATTCACACACTTCCTCTGTGGTATATTTAAGATCTTACAGCCTTTTTAGAACAGCACCAGAAGGCTGAGACTTGGGGATTAGGAAAGAAAACAACTGAAATGCTGCAACTCTTAAAAAAACAGGAGTTTCTCACCAGTGCTGTTTTCTACACTAGATATACAACCGTTCTAGAACTGAAAGCTTACAAACTATGAGCTCAACACTGTCAACAGTACTTTGTCCGCCTCTGCAGATATCAGTCCAAATCCAATTATTCCTTATTGTAAAAAAATACAAACAGTAAATGGCAGCCTGTACATCAACCTACCATTTACCACAAACACTATCATTCTGCAACAAACATTCTCTTACAAACACCATACGCCTTCACCAAACGCCACGATCTTCAAAGAACGCCATCATTTATGACCTAACCTCATTACTTAAGTGAAAGTACAGATACCATAGTCAAATGTTACTCCAATACAAGTGAAAGTCATACAGTCAAATTTCACTTAAGTCAATGTACTGAAGTACTTACTTCCAAAAATACTTAAGTATTAAAAGTACATATTTCACTGCATTGTTGATTTATTGCCACCACACTTACAATACCTAATTTACCTAACTTGCTTGTAGAAGATGTAGCATAAGGAATAAGGTGGAATGTTAGACGGCGAGTTTTTGTGTGCTGTAATACAGTTTGTTTTGGGCAAACATGGCACACACTTAGAACAGTACGAATTTTTTATCTTTTCCGTAAACTTAAACATCAGCGTCGCCGTCGCCATCTCCGTCTCTGTCCAATCTCCCCAGAGATGTTCAAAAGTCATTTTTACCAAGTCCAAGTCACGTCTCAAGTCTTTGTTTGTGCGACTTAAGTGTGACTCAGAGTCCCCATCTCTGATTCTCCCGCCACTGATTGACCGTGTTTAAGAAATGCTGGTGTTGCAGTGTTACAGCGTACATACGTGACGTAACACTACTGGTGAAATTCTGATAGGCTGTCATCTGCTAAAAAAATAACAATCACATTTTAGAAAAGTAAGACAATAACACACACTTTCAGACCTGAAGGTAATGAGTAACGAGAACCTTGATAGAAATGTAGTGAAGTGAAAAGTATGGTTTTGTCTTTCAAATGTAGTGAAGTGAATGTTTCTAAAAAAAAAAAGACTACTCAAGTGAAGTACAGATACTCAAAAACTGTACTGAAGGACAGTACTCAAGTAAATGCACTTCGTTACTGTCCACCTCTGGATATCTGATTATTTATGAAATATTTTTGGGTTTTGAACACAGAACGTAATTGGAAAAAATGACATGGCTTTAAGTATGAGTTCATATTTGTTGGAAAGTGCGTGGTCAAGCAAAAGCCTGCAAACTAATCTTTTCAGTGTAAACCACAGATTTAGTGGATGTGCACATGTAATCATTTTCCTTCCTAGAAGCAAAGCACATAAGGGGGTTACATAATGATTTGTTGTGAATAGAAAGGAGCTGTGGATCAAATATCACTGATAATTGACACTTTACACCATCCTTATTAGAGGTTATGTAATATTATGAGTCATCTAACATACTGATTTACTGACGACACGTGCTTCTTTTAAGAATGAGGAATTACTGAGTTTGGACTGATAAGGGATTATTTATAAAATGAGGATTTTAGTCCACAAACATTTTCAGATTTCTAACACTGAATTTAACCGAGAACAATCAATGTTTAAACCACACTGCACGATTGCCTTTAGAGAATACTTTGCATGAAACGGTAACTTGGTTAATAATAAATGAAAGCTACTAGAGACAGATGTTAGTTGCAAGATGCTAACTAGTCCCCACTGGCTTTCCTTCATCGCGAGCAAAATTTTGGAGAAAGCAATCCTCTAAAATGAAATCTTGAAGGTTTCATTTGTAATCCTACTGAGAAATAGGAGCTTTGGGTGTATGCTATTAGAGCAAAAAGAATCATGTAGTAACTTGCAGCCTGAGCTTTGTGTAAATTCTGTGCAGAATTAGCAAAGCAGTTGTAAAAGAAACAGGTGATAAAAAAGATCAACAGAGAAAACCTTTATAACCGTCAACAATACTCCAGCAGGCCCCTACACAAGCTTTCTTTCACAGACACACACACACACACACACACACGCACATACATGAATATACTGTGGACAGAACATGCCTTGGGCCACTGCCTTTACACACCTCAATCAACAGGTTATGCAACATCACTATGTCAATGTTTCATGGCCGTTAGCTCACGGAAATTGAACCGAGTTGACACTGATTACCTGCGCAAATCTCTGCAGGATATTAAAGAAAGGTTAAACAGTCTGGATGTTGGACTTGATACGGTCACATGTCCTGACTTTGAGCCTGACTTTATAGAGCTTTCTGTGAAAGTTCAATGTTTTATTAAAGCATAAACCTAAAGGAGTATAGGTTCTTGAGCTCAAGATCGAAGTTAGGCTCAGGATTAGACTTTATGCTTGTTACATTTAGATATTTCAAAACTGTTTTAAATAAAAAATTGAAAATGCATTATAAGGTCTTGTGGTTCTCACCTAACTAGACTCGTAGCTTTGTTATTCCCCAGGGCGGTGTTTCAAGCAATTATATAATTTTCCATTTAAACCATCACACAGAGAAACAAATATGCTCCAAATGATCAACTAAACCTTTGCTGTCATCGCAATAACAAGTGAGTTGGTAGACAGCAAATGTCAAGCTACTGAGGCATTTTGCTATTATGATTTTTAATACCATTCATAGCTGTACCAGCGGTTCACACACTGTAGGTTGCTATGATAAAATCTGTGATTGTAGGTTCTTGTTCATATACAGCTTTTGAATGTCTTTAAAGCAATGCTTTCAGCATCTAACAGGTGACTTGGTTTAACAGTGCTTGCATGATTCATCCAAGGAGCATCAGATTATTAAAAACAATAGCAAAGTAGAAAGATACTCTCAAGAACCTCTGTAACAAAAACCCATGAGCTATACGAACCAAAACCAGAGCAGGAGGCAACAATCGCAAAAGGCTTGGAACAACTGACTTGGTGGAACATGCCACCACTGTTGCTTTCATTGGAAGCCAGTGTGGTGAAAACTGGAACCTGTGCTCGCTCTGTGGAAATCACATGCAAGTTCATGTGAACTCTTTGTTGAAATATTGAAAATAGTGTTATTGAATTATTAAACTTAATTTGTCCTCTCTATATATCTATAATCACTGACAGTAAAACGGTAATCCATTATAAATCCCCCATTATCTTAAACTGGAATGGAATTATGTTACTCATCACTTCTGCATTACTGTGTGTTGCCCTTGAAAGTTATAAACTACAATACTCTTTTCAGTTGTTTATTTACAGGATAACCAAGCATTTAAATGCCATGTCACTCTAAACACACAGCCAGTTCTGCTGATTAAAATGATAACTGATGTCGTTTGAAACCTAGCCAGTAGAAAGAGCTGCCTCAAAACAAACTCTTTCTGAAGGACATGCAAAGCTTACAGAGCTGATTCTGAATGGAGTCTGAGGTGTTTAGGCGAGGTATCCAATCCACCAGTTTTATCCACCGCATTTGCGAAACTAGATGCATTGGCAGATTACTTGTCTCGTGTACGGCGCTTCCTGAGCTCACACTGTATTACTTATTTTCACAATCACACAGTCAGTGGTGGCTCATAGCACAGACAGGCACAAATGATACGGATAATCTATACGTAGGAAGTTTATGTTTTTTCATAATTCTAAGTCAGTCAGTAACTGAATTGAGCGGACTCTTTTATTACAGGAAAAGGTAATAACATTACAGGAACATGTTACTTTATACAGTGGTTTGAACTCCGCAGACATACCATTGAGCATAACTTTTAATGGTAAGTTGACACTGTTATATTAATGGGAATAATCTGTCCTGGAAATTCAATGTTATATAGCACAATTCAGCTTCTGGAATGAATGTGTGCTTGTTTGCATGACAGTCTTTTCCTTCCTCCGCAAACATGTTATTATAAAGTTATTGCAGTTGTGTATCATCCTCATCTCTCATAGACGAAGGGTGTCCTCCTGAAGCACTTTGGCTGAAATGAAGATGTCGCCACTGCTGCCAAAACCAACTCAGCAATCACACAGCCCAAAGCAAGCCAAGAAAGCATACACCACAAAAGGCCGTCGGCCCTCCAAATCATGTAGGCTAATTGCGGTCCACGGGGGAGAGGAAGATAGTTTAAGGCACGACCAAAGATGGCCAATTGATTCACAAAAGCTTTCCGGGAAAAAAAAAAACCTTTAAAGCGCAGTTCAGCCAAAATTCCAACTTGCGCAACTGCCCCTTTTCCCATAAGGCTGCCAATCAGTCAAGATAACTCTGTTGTCCTACGTTTCTTCCTTTTGCTAGCGACACAGCTAATGTAGCTAACAAGTAGCTGAACCTCATTAGCAAGCTAATTAGCAATGTACAACTAAATGTTTAAATCATGGTATACTCACCTGCATTGAGTTATTAAATAATCTTAAATTTGCTTGCTAATGTGGTTCCTAACTCTGTATGACACACTGTGATCTATGAAAGTGGATAGAAGTTTACTGGCATGGCTAAAACAGTAGAACAGTCATCTTGACTCCTATGGTTTTACCCTACTTTTCTCTAATGTAAAGAAAAACATTGAAACCTCTATAATATGTTGTTAAACAACAGCATCCGGGTAATGTTGTAAATGCAAACTGTAAATGTAAATTAAAACGCTAAAGACTTCTGCTAAAGGTGTTGACGCTAGCGTCTGTGCCACTAGGGCGTGTTAAAATAAATGTTTTTTTTATTATATAGACCTTGTTAGCATGTGTAGTTCTAGGAAAAATTATTATTACAGAACCTTTACATTATGCGTACTTCACCTTCACACAAGTGGCCATTCAAAGAACTTTTCACTGAACAGAATCATAAAGTGTCTCTTTTAGCTATCTATCTCTCTTCAGCCTCAAAGCAGACCTGTTTTTTGGCCTCAATCAGGGTGATTGCATTACTGCCTGTGTATGGGTGCTCGTGTTAGTCACTGTTCTATCCGAAAAGAGATTAGAATGTATACTAACATTTCTAATAGTGACTTCTCATTTGGGGTTTAGTATACATGAATAGATATGCATAGACTTCAGCTACAAGCATTCAGCACCTGGTAGTGTTTCATTCCACTGCTACAGCCAATAGCAACATTTTGGAAAACTAAAAACTTATCTGAACGTTCCGTGGACCACAGCACAACATACTGTCAAGAGTTCTGTTGTAGCTGGCAGTGGCAGAGTTTTCCAGCTCTGCTTCATTGAAAACAATGGAACAATCAGTTCACCATTGTTCATCTACCCTCAGCACATGTATAGGCAGCATTAGAGATCATGAAGTTCAGAAAAGCAAGTAACGTTTAGGAAGATTTTACTTCATTAAAACTCTCATGAATTGATCCTAAATATATTTCTTCTGTGAGACACATTCCTTAATCCTCACTGCAGTTAGACAATGCAGTCATCTTCAGTCTGTCTCAGACAGCCAAATTACTACCTTCTCCGCCTTAGTTCCTCTGGGCCAAGTGATCAGAGAACTGTCCTGAGGGGACGCTCCTCACATTCACCTCCCTGCTGCTCAAATAACATGTCAAAACACACATATGCACACACATACACATACGCACAGACACACACACACACACACACACACACACACACGCACACACACACACACACCTTTGGTCTTGATGAACTTGCATTGATACATTCAAGGCAAGAATGATTTATGACTTATCTTTCTGCAGAACTGGAGAAATCTGAATTGCATATAAAACAGAAATAATAGAGAGGTTTATTTTCCTTTTTTGTAGATGTTTCCCAGTGTCCTCCTCAATTTCAAGTTCCACTCACTAGCTAGGACTCCCTTATCACATGATAGCACCAATGCTGGCTGGCTGGGTGAAGTCTAGTACACTTCCTCTGAGTCATATGAAGCGCCAATCTGTCTTTTCACACTGCTGCTCACACAAATTCATTGGACAGTTCAACTAACAGTTCAACTATGTTACACATAACAGACACCTGAGCAATGCACTGGGTGACTGGGGGGGAGGGTCAGCCTAATAAGCCAGTTAGGTTCTCTTTGACTTCCAGTCACATGTGGCATCAGTGGGGACTGACCTCAGTAGTTGTGCTACTTGGAAAGAAAATGTACAAAAAAAGACTTTACTCATGGTATGAGGCTTATTCCTAAGACCCAACTTTAGCCTACACTATATGGACAAAAGTATTAAGATGCCTGGCTATTACACTAACAGGGACATTGTATTAAAATACATAGACTTTAACATGGAGTCGGTCCCTCTTTGCAGCTATAACAGTTTCCACGCTTCTCGGAAGGCTTTCCAGAAGATTTTGGAGTTTCTGTGGGAATTTGTGCCCATTCATTCTGTAGAGCATTTATGAGGCCAGACACTGATGTTGAGCAAGAAGACCTGGCTCACAATCTCTGTTCCAGTTGAACCCAAAGGTGTTGGATGGGGTTGCGGTCAGGGCTCTGTGCAGGCCAGTCAAGTTCGTCCACACCAAACTCTTCCACCCATGTCTTTATGGATGTCTTGTTAATGTCAATGGTGTTAAAATGTCTTGTTGTTTTAAAATTGAAATGAAATAACAACTTGCATGAGAAACAAATAGTTTTCTACATAGAATACAGCTTTAAAATTAAAGTGCCAGTGAATCATATATCAGTTCAGATTTTTGTCATTTAGTCTAATGCAGTGGTGGTATATATTCTTTTCTGTGAAATAAATAAATAACTATTATTTTGGGGTTGTTTTGCAATTTATTGAAATTATTGTGTCATAATCTGAGAAACTTGCTATGAATATTACTGAATGTTATTTGAATATAGAGCTGTAAAACACCTAACTAATTGCATGATAGAAAATGTCTCTATTAATGATAATAAGAATATCAAGATAATTTAGTTATAACTTTCATTTGGCAGTACAGTCCAAATGTGTTTGTGTGACTACGTATTTAATTGCAGTTACATAATTAATTATACTTGCATTTGACTGACGTATCCACAAGTTTGAGTCAATTTCCCATTTATTTCAAAGTCAATGTCAATTAAAGCATGTCAACCAATTACAGCTGAAATTATTTTAAGATTACACACCAAAGTCCTATTCAACAGGTACATCACCTCTTACCTTTTCTCCCGTTGGACAGGCCTGACTTTTGGCTCATCTCACTGTGTCTTGTCTTTCTGAAGAGGATGGAGAGGTAGCATGTGTGTTCAAAACTGCCCCTTCTACTGGGTACGCCAGGGAAACAAGGGAATGTGAGACTACACACATACACTCTTAAAATTACCTGTGCCAGAAAGGGTTCTTTGTGTACTACCATTGAAGAATCATCTTTAGTCTCTATAAGAACCTTTCAGTAGATGTTTCTTAGAGCAATCATTTTGGAAATGAGATGTGTGAGTGTGAAGAACACACAGTTTAAGGCAGCGATTCTCAGGGACCTCCAGATGTTCCACAATTTGCTTGCAACTCTGAGGGCTGCTGAGGACTGGTTTGAGAACCACTGGTTTAAACATCTTCTGCATAATATAAAAGTGTTTGGAGGAAACCTTCACTTGGTAAAGAACCTTTAACTCTCATCATTCTTTATATGTTTTGCACATGTCATATTTCTTTAGGAAGCTAAAATGTTTTGTCTATGGAGTCTCTGAAAGAACATGTTATGCAATTGTTTTCTCAGTTGTCTCCCTGATCTAGTATCTGATTTCATCTACTAGCTACAGTTTCCCCACTCACACTATTCTACCCACACTGGGAGGATGAAGATTAGTATCTGCTTCTTCCGAGGATTGTGAAGTCATCAAACGGCCTCTAAAGGACACTCAGTATGCTTGGAGGAGAAAACTAACTGCCCGTTCTGTTATGTCAGCTAACAGAAGCCTGTACTGGAGTGATGGAGGGAGAAGGAAGGCCATCCAACCCGTCAAGAGAGAAAGAAGCCAGGTGTATCCTTGTGGGCCTCAGGCCTTGAATGGCTACGGCACTGCCAGGTATTAAACTCACTATCTACTGATGACAGGGTCATCTCTTAGATAGTTGGGCCACTTGGTCAAACATGAGGCAAAATCACAAACTCGAACCTATCAAAACAGAATGTACACTGAATCCAAGTGCAATTCATTATATACCTAATAATGTAACTCTCTCTCCTTTATTACATTAATGTTCTGCCTTTCATCTGTTTTTCTTTGAGTCTATGCCTTCTCAATTATTTCACATCCAATTACAGTGTTGTGCACAAACGTGTTCAATGAACGGTGTTCATTGAACACGTTCCTATTTTTCGTGAACGCTGAACTGAACGAATCAGTTCACAAATTATGAACGGGGACATGAGTGACATTCACTCTCGCGAGACTGAACGCGGCTCATGTTTTACGTTTGCTGATGGTTAGTGCCTCGAGCATGGCTAGCATGGTTAGTGCTTCGAGTTCAGACGCTTCTGCAGAAGTCAGTTTGTTTAAACATTTGAGTCCGTTTTTTGAAGAAATCAGTGTAGATTTAGATGGGGAAAACCACACGTTTTGTTTACTTTTAGTTATGTTCTTTTCTGAGCACTTTAAAAGATATTGTCTGAATGTTGCAATTTAGGCAGACACGTTTTGTTTACCTTTTGTGTTAATATTATCTGAATAAAATGTCCATATACAGTATACCTGCACCTCGTTTTTTTCACTTTCAGCATAACATGATGCGTTGCTTAAGTAGTAAGATCTATTCCCAACCTCAGAATTGGTTTTTACTTATGTCTGTGATTATTCAGTGGCATGACAGATAGAAGGAGAAGACTGAAGGAGGTTCAGATAGAAGGACGTTGAATTGAAAATGTAAAAAAAAACAAAAAAAAACTAGCAAACGAATATGATATAAAAAAACCCAAAAAACTAATGAACGAACGTGAACTACTTCATTTTTTGAGCGGTGGACTTGGTTCAAAATTTTTCAAAAATATCTATGAAAGTGAACTGGTTCATTTTTATTTGAATGAACTGAATTTTGAACTAGTTCTTTGTCAGTGTGACCTGGCACAACACTGTCCAATTAAATCTCTCACCAGCTGAACGAGAAACGAATTCAATTTAGCCTAAACATACTTGCACTGAGGATGCCCTCATCATTATTTCCGTGATGATGCCTTTCAATTCACATGTCTGGCACAGGGCCAAATGACACCTGTGTAATCTCATCAACTCAGATCAGCTCTCTGTCAGCTGGTGTAAAACCCTGCCTGATCAAGATCAACACACATGAACTTCACTCTTACTCACCATCCTACACACATGCATGCATGCATGCACACACACCCTGAGGGTGAGAACAAGTTGTGGCATTTGTGTTCAGATTGTTGTGATATGACTCACTGAAACACTACAATCTGCCATCACACACTGCTCCACTCTCTGTCTCTCATTACTCACCTGTTCTCAGGCCTATAAATCTGTTTACAGTAAAGAAGCCACAAACACTGGCCATAATGTCAGCGTACAGTGTGCGTTTACAGTGATGGTGACAGATTGGCATGAGTGTCAGTCACACTGGGGATGAATGTCTCGCTTTCACGGAAACCACAGACACTGATCATAACTGCACATGAAGGTGGTTGCGTCTTATCAGAGTGAAGTGAGTGGGGGGTGGGGGTGAGGGGCTTTATTCATGAATTCTTTTGTTTTGATTAATTCTAAGGCTTGACATTTATTACACAGCTCATGTTGTAAAGGTTCTACTGGAGAACTTTTACAGTGCTGTAGTCGATGTACATACAGAGAAAATCAAGCCAAATGGTCTCAATCCGCAGACATGATCTATGTGGCATTGGGTCAACTGATAAAATTCCATTTGAAATACACCACCACCACAGATGCACGGAGCAGCAGACTACCTTTGTTTCTTGAGTTACGATGCTTGCAATTCCATGATTACCTTACACTATACCCATTTCCGTTGTTAGGCTACACCGCACTAATTTGCGTGTTTACGCTCACAGTAATGGTGGGGACTATGCTGAGTGTATTTATTTAGTTGTGAGGGGAGAGGGTTTGGTGATTTTTGGCCTGTGGGGTGATGATCCTATTTGTCGAATGATGTTTGTGTGCAGCAAGTGCATTTGTTGACCTTGGAATGGGCTCATTTAAAAAAATGGGTGGGGACTAAATTTACCAAATTTTCAAAAAGTAGTGGGGATAAAAATGTCCTTGACAAAAAGTGGTGCTTAGCATCCCTGGTATGGATACACTACACTGAATGGATCCATGGTTATGATAGGTCTACTGTACATTTCCATGATTACACTACACACAGTTAAACTATAACGCAGTTATAACATGGTTATAACATGGCTTTGTCAACACTTTCAGTTCCACATTTATGGTATCCAAATGTAATGCTTATTTTAAGTCTACATCCATTTCCATTGTTCCAAAACATTTACATTCATGGTTACACTATACCCATGGTTACATCCATTGTTACACTATTACTATGGTTACAACACTACAACAAGTTCAGTTTGTTTCCATGATTACATGGTCATGCTAGTAGTAGTGAGTTGTGTGAACACACATATCTGAATGCTATTTGGACATTGTCTAAATATGCAAAGCAGAAAAATAAAAAAGACATGTAAGCAATTTGATAAAAGCAATTTAATTCCAACAGCACCAATTTCAGTAACCTTACAGTTCTCTAGCTTTGCTGAGTGGAAAATAGACACTCAGACTATTTAGTTGAGTTTCAGTGCATGCAGCTACTTCAATTGTACACACATGTATTTTGAATTTGTACTTATAAGCATAAACCGCACAACAATATGTATTTATAAGCAAAAATAATTAGATGGATAAAATTAGATAAAAATGCAACAGAATAAAGCACGTACAGACTAGAAATGATTCACTTTAGTACTTTGCTGTAAAGACTTTGTAGGTGATTACATTTCATTAGTATTTTGTACAGTCATAGGTGAATTTTTACTCATTCCTCTTCACCAACCAAGTTAAATTCTCCAAGGGTATGAAGAGTCATCCACACATTTTTAACAGGATTCCAGTCAGGAGACAGTCCTGCAAGCAGCTTCACCCTGTTTTAGAAACTGGTTTTGAGTTGTTTTGGCTGTATGTTTGGAGTTGGTGTTCAATCTTCTCATCAGAATCAGTTTCTTGGATGATGAGATTAAATCCTCCTCTTATGTGTCACTCCATGTTTCCTTTAATGACATACTTTGCCTCAGTTCACTTTACGGCTCTATATTGTGATGCCCCCACCTTCCTACTTCACTGTGTATATGGTGTTTTTGGGATTGTACAAACAACTTTTCTCCCTCCAAACACTTTGAGCTGAATTATTGCCAAATATTTTTATGCTATATTTATTTTCATCTGACCAAAAGAGTTTTGCTTTCTCTGCTTGAGCACTAATTTGAGACGTACACCTTTGTGCTTCTTTTTTTTTAGAAGAGGTGTTTTGTGTCGGTGGGTGGGAATGAAGATTATGGTACAGTCCATATCCTCAGTGTTACTGTAGTTCCGGCATTAAGCAATTCTTTTTTTTTTTGAGTGACTGCTGGCTTCTCTCTTAATTCCCTCATCATTAGCCTTGGTGCATGGCAAAAGCATGGTGCACCTGTCCAGGGAAGATTAGTTGCGGTTCCTTGAACTTTCCACTAGCATATTATCAAACCAATTGTACTGACAGATGTTTAAGGTATTGGTTATATATATTTTCATTCAAATGTTGTTTAACTGTATTGTCCCTGAGAACCATAGAAAATGTGGCAGGGTGTTATGTAATAACACCATACCAGGTGCAATTTAATTGAGAACATGTTTTCAGCATTAACATCGACAACTTGATTTAATTCTATGCCCCCTTTAAAAATGTGTATATTATAATATAGTATCTAGATTTTTCCTTGTAAATTTCATTTTTTAAATGTATCCTTTAAACGTATCTTTGAAAAGTACCTAACTTTAACAGTAGGAAATTAGGGAAAATGTTATGATTCCCTTGAAAGTACAAATACACACAATCGTTCTCAGGTCTTTTTATGTGTGTGTGGGGATGTCCTTCCCCTTTTGAAACCAAATCCTCTCAGTTTCTGAAAGCTAATAATTAACCCTGTCCATGCTGTGGTGGATGACTGATAGCAGACCTGAGCTCCAAACACAAACTGCTCAGATTTACGGAGCATAATTGATAGTCTTGGAGTGAGATGCTTCCTTTGACCACCAGAAAAAGGTCAAACCGGAGGCTGCAAAACCCGGGATCATTTTGGGGCCAAAAATGGAGGGGAAGATTTGTGAGGTGAACTGCCATCACTCATAAAAAGAGTTTGTGTGCAAGTGTGTGTGTGTGTGTAGGAATGTTAGCTCACAGTGCCTTTACACATCAGAAACAAAGTGCTTCATTCATGCAGCGGCTGCCGCTCTTTCTCTTTCCCACATGCGGTGAGGTCATAAATGATGGAGGGACGAAGACAGCGAAGAAATGGAAGGTAGAAACTGCTTCATTCAATAGCAGATGTGTTTTTATAACATCAAGAAAATAGGTACGGGCTCCATGTGTGCCGGCTCATAACTGCTGGATAAAGAATAGGCAACCAATCAACAGTGACTGTTGCGAGCCAGATCAAATTCTGTCGAATTGTTAAAACAATACCTTTTGCACAAATTTAATTGACACACCTTCCACTCACACCCTTAATCATAGCTGATCAGTCAAGACTTGTCTGGTGTCTTAAGTTTGCTTCTTTAATCGAGCACTGGAGCGATGAAACTAATGTAGCTACCAAGTAACAGGTAGCTAATAATGTTACACCCAGCATATGTGGCTACTGTAGTTAATAAGTATGGAATTTTATATTATACCAATTAGCATGGTGCTATCTGCATGCCCAAATAATCATACAGCCCTATTAGTTGATTTATGACAGACTCTTTATATGGATTGACCATTATGGATACTTCTCAGATGCTCAGTTTGTATTAACTAACATTCCAAGCAGCTATTGAATACAGCTTAACCTTAAATCTAATCCTAAAACTAACCTTAACATTAACTCAAAACCTAAACCTACGTGTAAACCTATATATAAAACAATTAATAATCCACTGAGTTTTACCAAATTATTACCAGTTTGTTAACAATGAAAGAATCTAGAGATAATCTATAATCTATAGGGAACCACCGCAACAGGGTGTGACTGAAGTAAAGTTTATAAGGTCATTATTCCATGATACATCCATACATTATACGTCTCTTTTCATGGAACATACTATGAGGTTTATGGAAGAAACTGGTCTGGCTTTTGTACGATAAAAGTCTAGTAAAAGTTAGCCTAAATGAAATTTAAAATAGTAAAACATGGTTTGCTCCGCAATTTAATGCGAGATAGGGTTTAATTTAATGTCTAAGAATCCAGTCATAGAGGGTCAAATGCTCAAATCTTACACCTTTGCTTAAACTTGAACAAAGCAGCCAGAAATGCTGCCAGAAACAACCTGTTCTTCCTAGAAGTGTCATCATAAACCCTGTGACTGGAATCTAGTCTCCCTCAAACATGAGACGAATGAATCAGGATGCAGGAGATAAGGGGCTAATATGAAGCAGGTTTCTTCTCCACACCACTCTGTGTGATGTTTCTGTCAGTGTTATTTCCTCTGGGATTCCACTCTGATCTTTAGTAGCTTTTGGAAGCCTTTGGAAGCTTTCCTCCACGTTCTGACTCAGCCCATTGGGACCTGACCTACAGCTGGAGAACAGCGCGGCTTCTGCAGGACTACAGCCGACATTACACAACCAGAACAACACCGCCAGGACCGTAATCACTGCTGCATTCTCATAGCCAAGCATCCATGTTATCATTTCAGAGTGAAAACAGAAGCCAGATCAAAAAACTTAGGTCAGAGTTTCCCTTGAACAGAGCATTAATGCTCCTATCTGCTACAAAAGCACTTGACTTAATTCATCTGATAACTTTCATTTCCAGGCTTCGTTCACAAATCTCCCAAAGTTGAATCAGAATTAGAATCATCCATTATTCCAAGTATGTTAAACAGATAGGAAAAGTCTGGCAGTGTGAATTATAATTTATGTTTTCGGTGAATTGACTTAGTTACTACTTTGCATTGCGAATAACAAATATGATGTCCATTGGTCATTGTAAAGCCAGGTTCAGCAAAATCTACAAGGGTTGCTTTTGTCATCACCACTGAAAGAGGGGAAATCCACAACACCAGAACCTCACAAATGCGTGTCATTTCTTGCAAAAACATTACACGCAAACCATGTGTAGAAATCGATCATCAGGATCTATGACAGGTTTAATTTCTTCAGCTGTCTCAATAAGCCCATATTCTCCACACTCTTGGCTATTGAGATTGCGTTTCCATGTCCTAGGTATGAACTTGAGTGAAGCTGTCTGTGAAAAGTAGCTCTATCACAGCAGTGCTCTAGGGGGATGGTGAGATTGGATTTGTGGCTTTCTCTACCTTTTGTGCTCTGAAGCATGTTGATGTCCTGCTTTTTCACGTCAGATAGGCAGGCTGAGGGATGAGGGCAGGGGACTGGGACAGTATGGATTTAGAATCTGCAGTAGAAGCCGGGCACTGGTGATTCAGGAGACAGGGAGTTCTTTTGATCTTTTAGTTGTTTTTGTAGTATTTCCTCAACACACAATTTCATAATATGCATTTCGTATTCGTGTGAAAGGTTAGGATAGAGTTTTGTTGTGAAATTGAGCTAATGTTAACATGCTGGCTGGTTTACTGTTCTCTTAGACATGCCTAGTTTTGATTAGCTATAACAACACAGTCCAGTTCGATAGCATGTGTGTTTGTTGCGGCTCTAAACTCCAGCTTAAAGGAATTTGGTTGAATGTTAGACACAAGGGAAAAACCAGAGAAAGTCACAGAAATACCAGGATTCTGTCAGGCATGTCCAACTCCACAATAGTAGCTAACTGGAGCATGGATTGGTCAGCTGAGCCCATGCTTAAAATGGATAGAATAATAATTGATTTTCATTCTAGATCATATCAGTAAGTATAGTAGCTGGATCCCATGTACACTTTTCACTTACATGTGTTATCTTTGTGACTATGCACCGCTACAATATTAAAAACACCGACAGGTGAACTGAATAATATTATTGTAACAGTCTCACCCTGTCATGTCTTGTTCCTGTCTGTCAGCCCCTGCTCGTTTTTTTGTGCTCTCCTGTCATGCCTTGTCTCTGTTTATGTGTACACTTGCTTTTGTTTTGGTCCCTGCCCTGCCCTCATATTAATCACATGTGCATCTGTAACCACTACCCATTACAGACGTCCCTAGTTAGTCTGTGTATTTATACCCATCTTGGTTTTCGCGTTTTTGTCGGTCAGCCGTGGTGTTTCCCGTGTCTCTTTCCATCACTTTTCCTGGCGTTTCACTTGTGTCTGCCTGTGTCGAATATTGTTTTCCCTGGTTATGCTCCTTCATTCTGTTGTCTAGTTTCAGTGATCTGTATAGTCTGTGTAGTTTATTTTATGTCGTGCAGCAAGTGAACAGTCAGTTCCTGAAGTTGATGTGCTGGAAGCTTTGACAAGGACCCAAAAGGGATGGCTAGATGACTGGATCAGAGCATCTCCAGTGGGGTGTTCCCAGTAATGCAGTTGTTAGTACCTACCAACAGTGGTCCATGGAAGGACAACCAGTGAGCAGGTAAAAAGGTCATGGGTGTCCAGTGCTCACTGATGTCCTGATAGTAAAGGCTAGCCACAGAAGAGCTACTGTAGCACAAGTTGCTAAAAAAAATTAATGCTGGCTATGATATAAAAGTGTCAAATCACACAGAGCATCACAGATTCCTTCTTAAGGTGCTGCAGCAACCTGGTCAGAGTGCGCAGGCTGACCCCTGTACACTGCTGAAAATGCCTAACATGGGCATGCGAGCATCAGAACTGGATCACAGAGCAACGGCTGAAAGTGGCCTGGTCTTGGATCCTGGCATTCATGTGGACTTTACTTTGTCATGTACCACATACCTAAACATTCTTGCAGACCAAGTACACTGCTCTGTGGCAACGGTAACCCCTAACAGCAGTGGTCTGTTTCAGCAGGATAATGTGCCCTGCACACTGCAAAAAGAGTTCTGGAGTGATTTGAGGAACATGACAAAGGCCTTTAAATTACCCAGATCTCAATCAATCAGACCTTCAAAGGTCTTGTGGAGTCCATGCCTCGATGGGCCAGAGCCGTTTGTGCGGCACAAGGGGACCTACACTGCATTAGGCAGGTGGTTTTAATATAGCTTTGGGGATATAGAGAATGCAATTGTTTGATTTCCTGGCTGAATCCATTTCTGAACAACTTTGAATATGGTGTGATCATTTTCAGGTCACAGTGTATAATGTGCATGTTCACACCTGGTTGTCTTGAAGTCAAGTGAAATCTCAAGTTGTCAAATCACCAAAAATGCATAACAGTACAAATAATAAATAGGCTTCTAATTTGTGAAATACTAATTGGTTTCATCGTTTGTTAGCCACATCAGGCTTGTAGCTCCAGAATAAAGAATCAAGCCACATTTGGGGTAAGGCCGGGAAGCGGGTAAATTAGATTTTTCACCAAGCCAGCATACATTGTTTAAATTGTCTCTCACTACAAACGAAACAAATAACTGCAGGATTCTAAATCCAGCTTCATGCAACGTAAAGACTCCGTGCTTTCGTGTGCAAACTGGACCGCAAAGCTGGAAAAGTGTCAAGCTACAACAGTTTCCTTCTGCTGATGAAACAGTCTGGTGGGTACGTTTATACCCAGAAAGTTTTCCCTTTCTCCATGAGGAATTTAAATCCCTTTTCACTGCCGTTTGGAGAGCATTTATCCAAGAGGTTGTGGGTTATGGACCCTTTCATTTTCATCCCTGCGGAAGTGGAATACCTCGGCCGTGAAGAGAAGCCTGCTGACCTTCAAGCAGATTCCGATGAAGGAAATATTTCCAGCAGAATGCGTGTGAGACGTTTTGGACAGTCAGAGGACAAAACTGTTAGCAACTCAGGCTGCTCAAACATGCAACTTCAACGAATGCTCTCACACTCAAAATGCCATAAATGTCTGAAGCGTCCTTCAATTTTTTCTAATTACAACAAAATCAATAACAACGCACCAGAGATCCTTCAGGCTCTTATCACACTTTTTGTGCCTGGTTTGAAGTCGATAGTTTCTACTTGAACAGAGTAATGCAGACACTGTTTTTTCCAGTGTTTTGATGACACATATATCATACACATGTATAAATAAAATAGTGGTCTCATTTGTAATACTACTAACTATCTCAGAGGGACGTATATGCACACTGGGTGTCTAAAAGTTGTATTTCCTCTTAAATTCAGGGAATAGTTTTTGTCTCTCCCTATGGCGGCAGCACACACTGTCTACGTTACAGGGAAGGCTTCACTCTTGATGTTAGAACAGTGGCATGAGGATTGATTGCATTCAGCCACAAGAGCTGATGTTAGATGATCAGTTCTGGATCACAAACTCCACTCCATCCCAAAGGTAGTGGATGGAGCTCCAACACTGCAGGGAACATAGTTCCAGTAAAGTGTGTAAAGGGAAGTGTAAAGTGACCATTCTGTCATACATGAACACACCACAGCACATAATGTGAACAGCACGAAATTCTTCCTCTATATTTAACCCATTCACCAAGTGAAGCAGCGGGCAGCCAGGAACACAGCGCCCAGGGAGCAGAGCGTAGGGACAGTACCTTTCTCCAGGGCTGTGGGGCTTTATACCTCTCTAACAAACACTTGGCACTGGGCACGGTGACCTTAGGCTCATTTGTTAAAGTAGTGGTCACTGTTGTGTCTAATCCACTCTGTGCAGCACACACACTTACATTCCACTGTCATCTGCAATGTGGAGAATGATGGTCCTGTGGAGTTCTGGCATTTATGAACAATGTAAAGATGCAGAGATGGACTACAGTCTGTAACTGTAAACATTCTATATGGTGAGTGGTGCTGATAAGATGGACAATGAGTGTAGAAACAAGGTAGATGTACCCGGTAAAGTAAATGTAAACATTACACAATCGGTCTAAGATTACTTTTTTACAAAGTAGCGTAGTTAGTAAACTAGCTGACAGCATCATGATTTGTGTTTAAAAAGGAAAAGGAAACATGAGTGAAGTACAAAGAACAAAGAGAGCAAAATAACAAATAACAAATATAACAATATCAAGAGCAATGTGTTAGTCCAAAAATAATATGAGATATATATATATATGTACCCCGCACTTTCATGCCGATCAGTAGTCGCGTTTTCAGTCCATCGCGGATTTTCGAACCTCCTGCCTCTGAGTACAGCTGGCTGTGACGTCTGGGCCTCGTGCGCCATGGGCGGTTACCAATGCAATCAGACACCTGAACGGAATGAAGCTCCGCTGCTCAGCGCCATCCCAAACATGAACAACCAGCACGAGGACGAGGGGGCGTGGCACACGAGGCCCAGGCGTCACAGTCAGCTGTACTCAGAGGCAGGAGGTTTGAAAGTAGCCAGTCCGAGAACGTTATTTATTTCTCCTTGCTGCTGATTGGCTGCTGCCCTGTGACGCTGCAGTCCAGAATTCCCCCCGTGGAGCGTCTCGAGTGTTCTCGTGTTTTTCATTAGGTTCTTCTTAAAGCCCTGTATTCTTATTACTGTAAATTAAATTAATTTAATACTGTATTTACCTGCTTATACCAAAGAAAACAACAGCGCAAACCAAAGAAAACGCGCGTGCATGAATTACAGTACAGTCTATACAGGGGTAATATTGGTATTTTACATTCTAGTACTGCGAGAGTTCAGTGTAAACTGTACAGTACGGATACGGGGTTTACCTTTACATTTTCTTTAAGGCTAACAAGTTTAAAATGAAATTAAAGTAGCATTTTTAGTTAAATTAAATAGGCATATTTGGGCATTTTTTTGAACCATATCACAACAACGCAGTTTTTCACTATACGCGGGTGCTCTTGGAATGTAAACCCACAAAAAGCAGGGAGTTACTGTATATTTACATATGTATATATACATACACAAACACACACACACACACGTATAAATGTATAACCAACAAACATATGAATGTAGTATGGTGCAAACTGAAGAAATCACACTTTTTTCAGATATTAAGCAGACTTGCTTACTTATCCCATGCTATATGGCATACTAATATCTACAGCAGTTAACAAAAGTTATAGCGTTTATGACCAGCAAATCTAAAGACATGCTTTGTCCATCATCTGAGACAGTATGTCATCATCAGCTTGCTGTAACTATTGTCAGTTTATCGCAGCTATGTTTGCACGCAGGTGCAAATTTCCTGTTGTAAAAGGTTAAGAGCAATGAACAAGCTACTAAGGACAGTATCAGCTATGGGCTCTTACTAGAAAGCAAATGCTAGACTAAACTACACATAAAGCTACTGAGGTTGGCCTGCTCTCTTCTCCACTCCCACATGTCTCAGGCCTCCTTCTAATAATTTTCACTCATTAAATATTTGTAAAGTTCATAAACAGATGCACAGGGTCAGAAACAGTATCGATTTATAAAACAAAATGTGGAGATACAAGGTTTCCGCTCGATCGCAATGACATACAACCATTTATCCAACTGCTGCTATCAAGAGCCATCGCTGACATGTGGAGTGTATTTATGACGTACAGAAGCTTGCGGATGCCTGTTCTGAATGATGTGTGGCTGTGTTGAGTTTTTGCACCCTCAAATTTGATCCATCTTAAAGCTGTTATACAGTTATACACACTTATACATCCTGACGCGTCTGTCTGCCTCTTCTGGTCTCGCTCTGTGTTATTCAGACTGACATCCTGCACTTAATCTGCCAGAACCGTATCATTGGGCCACACTGAATTACTGCATACGCTTGAGGAGCCATGGAGGAACTGTAATCTGATGAGTGTCAGGAGAAAGTAAATAAAAATACAAACACACTTCTTTTTTGCTCTAGAAAAAGTATTTTGGAAAGTCTCAGAAAGCAGTCACAAGGAGATTGGTTCTGGTTTTGTGGTATTTGGTTGTTATTTGTGATCAGAGGTGTGTAAAGGTCTGCATTGGTTTGGCAGCAGAAATTCTGGCTCCTGTAGCTTCAGCTAAGTTGCCAGTATAGTATTGCATTACCAAACGGGCACCGTGAGAACCCAGCAGATTTATGCCAAGGATTCCTGGTCTTTCCTCCGATTCTAAACACTCACAGTTGTTTCAGCCTTACAAGTGAAGAGGTCTTACTTTCATTTTGCAATACTGATCACATGCAGTCGTGCAACAAAAATTAATAATTAAATATACTGACCTGCTCTTACATTTCAACAGGTTCACAATTGTTCATTCTGCAGTACGAGACTCACACACAGCAGCAACTGTTTCAAATTTACATAATGATGCAATATGTAGAATCAGCATTTACCACAGCACTTCTTCACTTCTTTCAGAGAGCTATGATTGAGAAACTGAAAAATAACAATATACAGCATGCTTACATTACCGCTAGCCATAATTGACATGGGTTTACAGGGTTTGTTTAACCACATGAGGCATGTTGATAGCTGTTACTTGTCAACAATGTATTTTTCTAACTTCTTTACTACTTTCTTAGTTCACCAAAAGCCTGAGACATATAGTACTTGAGGGATATACATTGAGAGTTTACAAATATAGGCAGAGGGAGCATCATGACAGAGTCATAGAATCCGTTTAAATGGGAACCGCAGCAGTGTTACAGAATCATTACTGTCCTGTCCTGGATCACTCAGTCTGAAAGGTGTGAAAGACTTCTTGCTCATGCCCTCTCATAACTGCACTGAAAGAGTGTATTACTGTATTTAATTCCCTAAATGTGAGGGACATTCGGGAATGCACTGAGAACTGTCGCCAGTAATCAGAAATGTATGTGGTAAAAGTGCCCCCTACTGGCATGGGTTGGTTCTACACCATTCTGAGAGGCTGCAGTGACGGAGAAAACTGCTAAGGTCTCACAGGAGTCTGTCTGTCTGTCAGAACGGTTTCTGCTGAGACGTAAGATAATTCCTTGTGAAAAAGAAAAAAGAAAAACAGGTCATATTTTGTCACCAAAATATCTTCAACTCGTAAACCATAAGGAGCACATCTAGCAAAGCATGCCCTCACTAGAGAGCACACACCATTCATATGAACAGAAACAAGAAACTATCGCTGCCTCCCCTGACTCGGAAAACATTGAGACAAGACAGCCTAAGAAAGAGCTTCATTTAAGTAGGAAGTAAGAAAAGCAGAGAGAATTGGAGTTGGATCAAGACAAGAAGACAGTACTTTTGTAAGAGTTATGAATGATTCGTTCCTCTCTGCTGACGGAAGCTTTTAATACAGTTAATTCCTCCATCCCACCTTTTCACCTGCTGGCATCGTATCTTTCTCATAAATCCCATTTCATATGCACTTATAAACATACATCCTCTGCAGCACCAGCCATTCATAGCGTTCCTCAAGGATCTGTTCTTGGTCCGCCCCCACGCATACACACACACATTAACCATTTTTATAATGGTTCGAATTATTTGGAGAAAGTTACCATTTTGCACTCCTGACAGTAACAGACTGTTTTCTTTTGGTCAGATGACTGGGAGACATGTCCTGATGTTCCACAGTTATGCAGAAAATGTATCCCAGTACTACCACCAAAGCTGTCCCACAGCTGCATATCTGTAGTGTATATATAAGAATTATGATTCAGAGGACAATAGAGAACTGTTAGTGGCCTCAGGGCAAGAAGAGTCCCTGAGAACCTGAAGAAGAGGACCTGAGAGAGAGCTGCAAGTGGGCCAGAGGCAAGAAGATGACTGGAGGAAAGGGGAGAACATAAGAGAGCCCTGCCAGTGGATCTGAGGCAAAACGCAAATCTCAAAGAGAACTGCAAGCGACCTGGAGGACAGAGGAGGACCTGAGTGAACATTCCAAGTTCACTACAGGCAACTAGAGGACCTGTCAAAGAATCGCAGGGATGCTAGAGGCAAGGAGAGAACCTGAGATAGAACTGCTATGCTGGACGCAAGAAGAGGACCTGAACTGCGAATAGAAGGAAAGAAGGGAAGAAGTGGCTCTGAGAAAGAACAACTGGAAAGCTAGCAGCAAGAAAGTGAGACTGAATAAAAAATGTTTTCCTATAATTGAATATAGTTTTTTCATACTTTTGAATAGTAGCGCATGTGTGCATCCTCTGAGTGACCTACAGAGATTATTTCCTAAATAGGCCCAGTTCACCCACATCACTTTGAAACACACTGCAAGACATATATTTAGATCATCTCAAACATTTTGGGGAACAGCTGAATTCTCTAAAGTGGTTGAAAGGATCATAACACTAACATGGACAAAGCCTCCCGTTGCACTCCCGTTAGTGCTATGATGAATACTTTCAGCCACATTAGGGAAAATTCCTATAGTTCTATATTAAAATATCAGAACAGTGTTAATTAGATTGCAGTTTTATTGGAATTTTTTTGAAGGCAGGTGTCTGTATTAAAAACATCAGAGGGTTACACTGGCACATAAATCTTTGTGCACTGTCCCTAAGTAAATAAAAAAAAACATGCAGCTAATATAATATAATATAATATATTTTCCAGGAACCTGCTAGGCTCCAAAACCATTGAGATACTGCTTGCTATTCATTTACTAGATCCAGCAGAACAGATCTCTGTTCGAGTGTTCTGCTTTCCAAACATACACACAGATTTGTGCCACGGTGAGCTTGTTTTAATCATTCATATGAAATTAGCATAACAGCATTAAGGATTCACTGAGTCATTCATACTTGCACTGCACTGCAGCCACACACTGGCATGTATGGGGGGAGTTAGAGAGAGATCGAGGGGGAGTTAGACAGAGAGAGAGAGAGAGGGAGAGAGAGAAAGGAGAGAGAGAGAGAGAGAGAGAGAGAGAGAGGGAGAGAGAGAAAGGAGAGAGAGAGAGAGAGATAGAGGGAGTGAGAGAGAGAGAGAGGAGAGCGAGAGGAGAGATAGCCCATGAAGCTGTTCAAGGATGAGCAGACAAGAGAGTGCAAGTCCCCACTACTGGTCATGACTGTTCATACTCTGGTTCTAGCTTAGCATTTTCTACACTTACCATTTTCCTTATTGTCCTCACTGTGAATCTGGACCACAAACACACTTATGCATCTATTTTGTTAAATTGACTTGCGTGAAAAATTAAGAAGACTTTTTCCTTCTCCTAAAAACTTACAGTTTTAGAAATCTTATGTGACACATTTTAATGATTAGAGCTAGAGCCTTAACACTTTAACACTTCTATGATAACATGGTGAAACTGTCCATGCTGATTTCAGGTTTCTTTTGCATCATGTGGATGGCTAGGTACGTGTGCATGTTTTGTTTGGAGAGGAAATCACACCAGGGTACAATAGCTGGTGGAGGCAATGTGATGCTCTGAGCGATGTCCTGCTTGGAACATCTGGAATTCATGTGGATGTTACTTTGACACATACCACCTATCTTAAACCTGCTACAGACCAAGTACACCCCTTCATGGCAACAACATTCTCTAATAGCTGTGGCCTCTTTCAGCGGGACATTGTGTCCTGCCACACTGCAAACATGGTTCAGGAATTATTTTAGAAATATGTAGCTGTTCAAACAGCTACATGCCCACATCTATAATATACACACAGAAACATGCTTGTTCCTGAGTGACGCATGTGGCCTAAGAGATGGTCTCTCGCAGCTGCTCCCCCTGACAGCTCAAAGTCAAGCATGTTACGTGCCACCCACTTCAGAAACAACAGCTAAATGTTGATCCCTCAAGTCTAGCAGAAGGTGTGCTGATGAAAGCACATAAACAACCCTCAACTGGAATCTGTCCCTTTTTCATCTGTGTGTGCTTGTGAACATCGCTCTGCGATTCCCACAGCCTCAGGTGATGTGTCTCCACGGTGACTTCTGGACTTGATTGAGAAAAAAAGCCAATTAGTAGAAAGGCTGTTGATTGGTTTGAGGCTGTAATTAACACAGGTGATGTTAATTAGGTCCCATGAAACCAAAGATGCTTTTTTCAGGACACGCGGAACACTCTCTTTCTTACACATACACACTGGCCTAGATAACTAACATAAAATGCAAGGTAGAAAAAAGGAACATAAAAAGAAAGTTAGTTGGTTAGTATTTTGATACTTTATTGCCGGTGAAAGCAAAAGTTTGGTGTGCAGGTGAAATCATGGCAAGTGACGTCTGAGTGACAAACAAAAATAATTGAATTATCCTGATTATGGAAACGAAGACAACCTAATATGTGAGGCGTGCATGGAATGTGGTTTGAGAGAGAGAGAGAGAGGGAAAATGATCTTATGTTTGCTTAGCATGAGCTTTCTAAAGTGGGGGTTTCTTATTTATTGAGCAAAGATGTGCTTATGACTTGTTGACACTTGTTTAGTTAATACTTTGGCACTTGTGCACACACATGTTTGGTTGTGCACAATGTTCATTTGTTATGATGGTGAGAATTATAGATTATTGTAGATCGACCAACACTAGTAGAGTAAAATAGCAGAGTATAGATAACTTAAGGGGTGGAGGGGGATGAATAGTGCATGGTGGACTTTTCCTGTCAAACATTGCAGCTAAAGTGATGTGTTAACAATCTTTATAGAACTCTAAACCAGTCTAACTAACCAGAAGACTGTCTGCAGGAGCCTGATTTGAGGCTGCATAGTATACCGTTTATTAATCATCAGTTGATACTATGTTAAAAGCGTACATTAGGCACTAAGCCAGAGGTGTTTTGGGCTGACACGTAAATATCAACAGCAACAATTTGTTACTAAAATACATTTTTAAAAGGAAAATAAGAATGTACAAATTATATATAGCATAAAAATGGATTGTTTTCTGATTGGGTGAGGGACTGGGTTTTGTAGAGACCACATCAAATGTTCTCACGGGCCAGCTTTGGGCAGTTCTTTAGGCAGTGCTGCTCTAACAAGTCAGATATTTTTACTTTAATATTTCATTGGACTGCCTTTAGCATTTGTTGTGGCATCATTTTGATAAGCTTCTGCAATGTCACATTTGTTTCCGTCCAGAGTTTCATTAATTTGTTGCCAAGATCTTGTAGTGATGATGGGAGAGTCCGACCGCTGCGCAAAGACTTCTCCAGCACATCCCAAAGATTCTCAATGGTGTTAAGGTCTGGATTCTGTGGTGCCAATCCATGTGTGGGAATGATGCCTCATTCTCCCTGAACCACTCTTTCACAATTTGAGCCTGATGAATAATAGCATTGTCATCTTGGAATATGCCTGTGTCATCAGGGAAGATGAAATCCTCTGATGGAATAATCTGGTCATTCAGTATATTCAGGTAGTCAGCTGACCTCATTCTTTGGGCACAACGGTGTTGAACTGAGACCTGACCAAGTGCAGCAACCCATGGCACTGCCCCCACAGGCTTATACAGTAGGCACTAGGTGTGATGGGTGCATGACTTCATCTGCCTCTCTTATTACCCTGATGCACCCATCACTCTGGAACTAGGTAAATTTGGACTCATCAGATCACATGACCTTCTTCCATAGCTACAGAGCCCAATCTTTATACTCCCTAACAAGTTGAAGCTTTTTTTTGATTAGCCTCACTGATAAGTGGTTTTCTTAAGGCTACACAGCTGTTTTGTCCCAAACCCTTGAGTTCCCTTCACATTACGTGTGTGGGAATGCGCTTACTTTCACTATTAAATAGCTATGATTTCTGTTGTTTTGGTACGATTTGATTGTCACCAGGTGGGGGAGCCTTTGCTACCACCCCTTAACCACACTACCCTGAAGAGCAAATTGCATCCCCCAAATATGCCAGGACGCACTAATGGAATTAAAAGTATTTATTCAGTTCTTATCACATAAAAACAGTCTTTGAGGGCAGGGGATAAAAATCCAAAAAACACAAAATGTCCAACATCACAACATCGCAACAAATCTTCTTTATAAATAACAAAAAAACACCCTCCACTCCATGGGGCAAATTAACAGGACACAAGAGCAGGAAGAGGGCTCTACTTAAGGAACAGGGCTCTACTTCATGGATTTCCAACAGGGCTCTACTTTACGGACTCCACTTCCGGCAGTTTGTCGACCTCGTCTCTTTTCGTAGTGTTCAGGCAGGCTTGTGCATCTCATCAACCCCCAGCCGTTGCGTCTCCATGTCTACCAATGTTGGCCCATGACATACGCTCCCAATCTGGATCTCTTCTCCCTCCGGAGTTCCTCCATTCGGAGCTTCCCCCCCTCCAAGTTTCTTCCTGAGTCTTCCCGCCCGAGTCTTCTCCCGTTTGGTTCAGCGTCTGCACCTAAAAGACGCCTGCCCCCACCATGTGCACCAATCACCCACACCCCACACAGCTGTAACTAATTCTGCTAATTAGCACTCCTAATGCACGCTTGTTTTCTAGGGGGGTATGGGGGCAGCCATCTTAATACTAAAAGTGTGGTCCCCCTAACTATTTCCCCTGGGAACTTAATTCCTAGTTTTGGTTCCCTCCCCCACTAAACCTAGTCACCCCATGACAATTTCACCAAACGTTTAAGTGCTTGCCGATCACGATCATTCAAGATGTTTTTCCGACCACATTTCTTCCTTGAAGATGATGGTTCCCCACTATCCTTCCAGTTTTTAATGCTACATTGGGCAGTTCTCAACCTAATTTTAGTAGTTTCAGCATTCTCCTTAAATGTTTTCTTTGCTTGATGCATGCCAATAATTTGACCCTTTTGAAACAGATTAATATCTTTTCCAGGACCACAGGATGTGTTTGCAGCATGGTTGTTTAAGAAATTAGAAGCTTCTTACTGCATCAGTTAGGGTTAAATAACTTGTTGCCAGCTGAAACATAATCATCCATGCAGTAATTGAATATTCCAATTGCAGTATGGATTCATATCACAATATGGTGCATACAGTGCAGCTCGGTGATGATTAGCTCCATGTGGGATTTTTTTTCAGTACTTGAGTATTTATGCTTATGTCAGTCTTTGCTAGAATTATCCAGATTACGTCATCACATTGTATCAATCCAAAGGCCCCTTCGAATAAAGTTTGGGTCAAATTGCTCAAATTCATTAAAAAGATTCACAAAGGATAGTGCAAACATCTTAACATTGTGTCTTACATTGGGAAATCAAACGTTCAAGCCTGTGAGATGCCACTGTCATCCTTATATAGGCTTTTCTGCCATTGAGTGGGCAGGATATTATATGCTAGCCAATGCCAGCCAACACAAGTGTCCTTTAATTAATGTAACAGAATTGGCAATTAGTATTCTCCTTCAAGTATGTTCAACATGCTTGCCTTTGCTGAACCAGCTTGGACATAACATGCGATAGAGGAACCTAAGTAATGGATACAAATAGCCATGAATAGCGAGAGTGAATTTGATTATACACAGTGGTACTTTATATAGCAGAGACTAACCAATAACAGACTGACTAGCTGCCCATAAACTAATGTAACATGTGAAAACATGGATAAAAATGGTCAGTTTACTTTAATGTACTTTAATTGACTGATAAGTTCTATTACTTGTTTTATGACAGTGTTATAAGTTGAACAAATATCCATCACTGTAGTACATCATTTACTTCATCTTGCAAATGCTGTCCCTAAATATGCTAATATTACTTTCTAAATACATTATTTCATGCTTATTACATTTTTCCATGTATTATAAAGGCCAGATAAAACATGGAATAAGCCTTCGAAATAGACATTCATAGCAAATATTTAATATGTAGCAATGTGACATTTTCTCTGATATTGCCCAGCCATAGTATGCTTACAGGTTGAAGGAATGCTTTGCAGTAGTCACAAACCATGCAATGTTATGTATGGTGATTTAAGTGGTGCATGTCCATAAGCGCTTTTGAGGATCATTGTCCAATCCAGCAGTCTCTGTATTGTTTTGTGGAAAAGTAAAAGGTGCATTCAGGTGTAGTAAACAGCCAGTTGAGAAGTTTCCAAGAGCGGTTTCAATGTTGTTTGTGTATGGAGTTCACACAAACCAGCGGGCATTCCAAGTCCGTAGGGAATCTCCCACTTCAAAACAGCATGAGTGGGGGAAACAAGGTGAACACACACACACAGACATACTAAAAATACATACTCAGAAGGACACTGTCTAAAACAACTATATAAATATAAACCAAAACATTGTTTATGGTCCTTGGTTTCTAGTGAGAACTTTCTCCTTTTTTAAGGCACACTAGCAATGTTGATTTTTGTTTACAGAGACACATATTAACACTCTCAAAGACTGTAAGACTCTTTTTGCCGTAACTGGCCACTTGCATCTGCACACCCTTGCATCTGCACACCCTAGTTGTATGTGCACTCATTTACCACTTTAGAAACAACATAACATCCATCCAAGAGAGATTATGGGGTCATAGCATTGACTGAGGCTAATACAAACTGTGCATCAACAGATGGGCTCCTGCCTTTAAATTTAGAGGCATTTAGAAATTTAGTACATGGTTTGTAATGAAGATTATAGAGTGGATCAAGTGAGATGGATGGAGGAGTTGTTCAACACTAAGTTCTCATGAGGGGCTAAAAAGCCAAAAGAAAGAACCACCGCATTTGTTAGCTCAGTTTTCCAGCATGCACGTCTGCTGTTATCATTGCCGCCTTCACTGAGAGCATGTCTGTTTGTTTTGAATGGATAATTAAACCAGCGTTGCTCCGTAAATGTGTGACAGTTGTTGCCACCACATCCTCTGTCTCTCTCTGTATCTCTCCCTCTCTTTTTTTCTCTCTCTTTCTCCTTCACTTTCTTTCTCTCTCTCTCCTTCTCTCTCCTTCTCTCTCTTTTTTCCTTTCTCCCATACCCTCTCCTTCTCTGGTCTTGTAAGGGCTACTGTGACAGCTCACTGGTATGCGCACATCTTGGCACGAGGTGCTTTTTGAACGGTGGCAGCAATTGACGTCCGCATGGCAAAGAGATTTTTTTTGTTCTCTGCACCATATATTGATATCTCTTTCGGTGGAGGTGGCTCATCTTTGATCACCACCTCAACGCTAATTAAAAGAAATGATGCTCTCTTGAACAAGGCGCTTTTGGAGACTGAAGTCTGACAAGCCTCCACGTCCTTTTTTCTTTCATTCCTCGCGCCGGGAGATTTATTGGAAAAGAACAGAAGCTTGTCAGTCACAAAAGCCTACGCGAAGACTAACCTGGAAAGTTGTTGCAGTAAAAGATAAATAATTCATTTTCACACTGTGAGAGTTTAAAAAAAGGGTGCCATTCTTTGACTAATAATTGTGTCACATTGTTTGAAAGAATGCTGGTTAAAGAGGTGCTGAACAGTCATATATACACAAGGTCTACTTTATTTGTAACACCATATGGTTCCACTTTACTGGCCACTATATGGGCTTCACCTACCTTGCAGGTCCAGCATATATACATGCACATTTACAGGCTCATCTGCTGTCATCCACTGTTCTGCCTCATTCATTGTACTTTTTCTGACCATAGAACAACATTTGGCCCAGTATTATTTGGGTGGTGGGCTATTCTCAACACAGTTGGGTCCACTACTTCAGTGCACAGTTATGATAAACAATAGAATGTAGGCAAAAGTCTAAACATCCACTGGTCAAATGATATGCTTTACACATCATCCAATCATAAATTGACATTTGCAAAAAATGTGCAAAAATAACATTTAATCAATTATTTTGTATTTTATATAAATAATTTAATTATCATATGTGTACTTATTTTCACTTAGTGAATCAACAAAACATGTTTCTTATTTTAACCAGACTGTTCCCATTGTTTTGCATACAACAATGCATATTTAATTACCTCTCCTGAAAGACCTGATATGGAAAGAGATAAATACCAGCAAGATGGATCAAACAGGCTGGTATTTCTAATAAAATGGGCAGAAAATGCAGATACAACATGAGTATAATTTGCTCACAAACAGTGAGTTTGTGAAGACTGAGCATATACTAAATAGAATAGATTCACTAAATTATATTTAAAGTTGTGTTCCATTAAATGTGTTTGTTTAGAATGTAAAATGAGCTTTAGCTTGGAACTCCTACTGCTACGCATTGTAGGGATGCAGCAAACATGATTTCTTAATGACTAATTCCAGTTCCTTTTCATTATATTCTTTCTGTATTTTCTAGTATATTTCCAACACTTGCTCTTGACCAGAGCAGAACGTAAATAACCATATGTACTTTTTAATTAACCAAACTGACACTTTAAATGAGTACGTGAAAGATGAGCAGCCTTTTTAAATAGCAACATTATCAAAAGTGCAACATTAAAAGTAATGGCCGGCTGACAGTTAGCTACAATGCTTCCTTCGTAATTAGTTTATGTAATTTTGGTGCTGGTGCAGCGGAATAGTTGAAGTACATAATGAGTGCAGTATTAATTAATCTTATGAGCATAGACCATCCAAAGTCATAAATATGATTTATTGCCAAAATTGTGTAAAACTGATAAAAATGTCCAGATTCCAAAAATTCCAAAATAATAGCATGTGATTTTGAAGAAATGAGGCTTTATCCTGCAATCTGGTCACCTTCTTTATTGTTTATTGTTATGCATGTTTGCATTTTGCATTACGTATCTATCTTGCCTCTAGCATCTAGAAAATGCTTTACGTTCTGTACCTTCTGCAGCAGTAGCAGCCCTTCAGTTTGTTGCTGTCAGGCATAGTACTTGTGAAGCATTTTAAGAGCAAACATGATACAAAGTTTGCTGCCAGATCAGGTAGTGCACGATGCTCAGTGCTCGACATATCTGTCTCCCCAGCCCCTTCATCTTCCTCTCAGAGCTTCATTTATTTATGATCCCGTGTGGGGGAACAAAAGAGAGGCAATGGCAGGACAGCGAGGCGGAGAATTTGATGCTGTGTGATAGTGAGAGCATGGCATCTGCTCACTCTCTCTCTCTCTCTCTCTCTCTCTCTCATTCTTATGAGAGTCTGTGTGTGTGTGTGTGTGCATGCATGTACACACACTCCTTCTGCAGCCAACTGATACCTGTCAGAACTCTCTCTCTTGCTGCTTTAAAACACACTGTCTGGAGGGTTGGTGGGGTGGCAGTTTTATTAAGACAAGGGTCTGTGCTGCCTGTCACTTAACATTGCTCATGAAGAGGAAGAGAGGCACAGCGGAGGGGGGTGCACACAGGTTGAACTAGTGGAGAGGGGTTTTTTTTCCCTCTGTTGCTAAAAAAAAGAATGAAGGTGTACAGCTGACAGTAAGGTAATCCTAGCATGTATAACTATACCTAACACTGCTTATATAACCATCCCTAAAAATGAACCAGGGCTTTAGGACAGAGATAAGATAAAAGGCAGTTTAACAGTCTTTAGTAGACATATTCATGATAAATCCCTGGACATTGCCTACAATGGTCTACTAGGTGTGATGACTTAGCACTTACATAATTGTAAGTCAGAGCAAATTACACTATAAATGTGCCTTAAATTGCAATTTCTGAGAATTTAATAAATAAAACCATGAATCCTACAACAATGAAAGCTCTGAACTACAAATGTAACTCATTTTCTGTTGAAGGGATTTAGAAATCATGAATAATTTTCCTACTGTATTTCAGATTGAAATGTAGTATGATGATACTGTCATACTGTGAGGTAAAACATGAAATTGCTGGTTACTGTTATTTTTCTCCACCCATGGATACCGGGTCATGAAATAAAAAATCAGTAAATGTTTTACAGACATAAAAGTGAAATTTTGATGGAGCATCGCAGACAATTTTGTCTTTTAAGGCAGAGGGCCACACAGAAAGACAGAATAGAAATCGTTTATTGATAATCTGAAAGATTTAGCCCACAAGCCAGCAAAAATGAGTAAAAAACAAACATATTTAGGGAGCTTCTTTGTATTTTTACACATTTTGTTTTTAGTTGTATCTATATCGGTCCTTGAAAATATTGTTTTACATTAAACTGGTCTGTGGCGCAAAAAAGGTTTGGGAATGCTTTAAGGGGTATGAAATAATAAACCATTATATGACCAGTAACATGAACTAACTAGGGTAGCTGGTGGTCTTGTGGTTAGCGTATTTGGCCTTCGATCAGAAAGTTGTGGGTTCGAATTCCAAGACTGCTAGAGGCACCTTTGAGGTACCCTTTAGCAAAGTATCATCCCCACACATTGCTCCCCAGGCGCTGTGTTCCTGGCTGCCCACTGCTTCACTTCGTGAATGGGTTAAATGCAGAAAAACAGTTTCACACTGTGTGCTGTGGTGTGTACACGTATGACAGAATGGTCACTTTACACTTAAAAGAGGTGCTTTTTGATTTCAGGTTGACTTTAAGAGAGCTTGGTTGGAGCCGACCAATCAAGCTTCTTTAGTACATCCAAATAATTTGGACACTTTACCCACACACAGGTAAGCAATACACAGCTATACCATGCCACAACAAGTACTGTGGGTCTCCATCTTCATTTAAGCGAACCCTTCACTGCTAGTGTGAGCACTTTTCATCAAACAAAGGCTTTCAGCATTTAAACAAGCCTTCCCCTTCTTCTAGCAGCACTCCAGCACTGGACTATCTAACATGTTACTCTTGACAGATACACAATATTCTTGCTGCACAAACTATTGATAGACAAGCAATACAATAATAGCAAAGCAAAATTGATTTTGGCACATGGATCAAGGAACATTATGGTCTGGCATCAGCAGTATGATTGGTTAAATTCAAACTGACAAACAGTTCAGGCAGAGCCAAGAATCAGAGATTTATTTTCATTTTTTGACAGTATTTCATACAGGTTAAGTATCTCATTGTTAACAGGGATAATACATTTATAACAGGAATATATTTGACTGGAAGATGTGGATTTTATACAGTGATAGGCCAGTGAAAGCTCAATTGATGAACACACAAAACTGAAGATACAATGTTACAAAACCCAAACCCTGTGGAAACTGTCAAATGAGAAATGTTGTATGTTGTTATGTCTGGGGAAACTAGTATTTTCTAGCATGTCACAGTAAAGAAAGTTTAAACGGGGTTATTAAAATAGTCATCTGAATTTACAGTTATTGTTACTGAATAGTTTTTACTTACTTTTTATGAATTTACAGCTTTTCTTTTTTTAATGCTACGCCTGGAGTTCTTCCATTACGGTGTTTGTGGCAGAACATTTTGGCTTTTGCAGCACTCTAAGATAGGCATGTAAATGTGTCCTGTACTCAACCAGAACTTTACACCGAGTCTCTGTGGGTGTGTTGTTGGGGCTTTGCTTTTTACCCGTTTAGCTCATTTCGGGTCTGTTGTTGGTGGTGTCCAGCCAAGCACCTGTTGCTCTGGCCATTCTCACCATCTCTGCCTACCCAGAATCAAATCTCAATTAGGAGTCTATAGTCTGCATGCGTCTCTCTCTCTCTCTCTCTCTCTCTCTCTCTCTCTCTCCCTGTCTCTTTTTCTTTCTGCTTAATTTCCACCAACCAAAGCAAGTCCGTCCACTCCGTCTCTTCTCTTTTCCCTCTTGCAAAAAAATGTGGGCTTGCTCAGCAAGCTGTTGCATGCAGCAGTAATAATTAGATCTCTCCTAATGAGCTGACAGAGTCCAAACACACACACACACACATACATGCGCATGCAGCCACATGGCGGCTTGGCAGTGGCCAGCAGTAATGAAAGAGCAATGAAGCAGTAATGAAGGACAGCAGAGGAGAGCGAGAGTTTTTGTGATGAGATTGAGTGTGTATACATGGATGACCTGAGGACCAGAATAAGGTTATAATGCTACACTGTGAAAGGAGTAAACAATTTTCAGTCTGTCACATACAGACCAGTCAGCTTTCATGCAAAGCAATTTTCCAGTATTTAGTGAAAACCTGTTGTCATCTTGTCATTGTCATTTCTGGATGTGATTTCCCTTAAAGGACAAATATGCATTGAAAGGCATGCACACACACGTACACATTTGCCAGTATGTGTATTGAATGTTTTATGATGCTAATCACACACGCTAAATAAGGGGTTGATAAAAGGCAACAGGCCCATGTTTTCATATTTGCAGTTTCAATAATTAAAGTGCATAAATTTGGCTGCTGCTTTAGTCCTGATTAATTATTCATTAACGGCATGTTAATTGCATCCGCACTCTGAATATTTAACAAAATGCAAAAACAAAAGCAGAGGAAAAAGAGAATGAGCCCTGCGTCAATGTTATGAATATTCAGGGCATTAATGAACAGGAGCTTGAAAAGGACCAGAAACAAAGATGCATTTTTGAGAAAGGGAAGGCATTCGCCATCCAGAGTGGGATTAGGCACTTTGAAAGATAAGTCATCTACACCACCACATCCAGCATTTCCATAACAATGGAGGAGGAAAGAGTTGTGAGAGATAGTGGAAGGACATGCAGAATGACCACTTTAGAATGTCTTTAGTATGGGAAAAGCAGCGATATTCAAAGTGGTTTTGGATTTGGGGGTGACCTAGTGCTTGAATGAGGGAAAGAGACCAGGGCCTTCATCTTGCAGGCCTTCAGCCTTCATTTGCATGGAAACGCAGGGAAAAACCAGGGTGTTAAAGGAGTACACTAAACCCCCACTTGTACACAGACCTGCATTTTTTTCTGAGAACCAAACTAATCATTTTTCGCACTAACGCAGAAACTGCAGATATCCTCCGCATTTTTTTTTCTTTTGTGACATCCGGGCCTCGTCCGCCACGCCCCCGCGTCCTAGTGCTGGACAAGGGGGTGTGGTGGATGAAGCCCCAATGTCACATCTTTTTTCCTGGCAATATGTCATGTTATGTCATGTTTCATACCTTTTTGGGCTAAATTGTGAGGAAAGAAAGAATTACTGATTTTGTGACATAAATATGAATGTAAATTCAGCTACATTTCTATATAAAACTATAAATGTTTTGTTACTGACGAGAGAACACAAAGAAAGCATGTCTTGGGATAGTGAAATACCGCTGTACTCAGGAGGGAGGTTTGAAAGTGGCCAATCCGAGAATGTTATTTATTTCTCCTTGCTGCTGATTGGCTAGTGCCATTTGACGCATCCCTCACGTTACTGAGAGGTGGGAGGTTTGAATCATTAATCCTAATAATCATTATTATTATTATTAGTAGTAGTAGTAGTAGTAGTAGTACAGAGAATTCAGCAAAATTTGCATATGTGATAACTGCTCCTACAGCACAGATACAATAGACACATATCACATTGAAAAACACTGCATGTACGGAGCTCTACTAACTGGTAGATGGGATTGTGGGATCTAGTGTGTGGACTTTTGACAGGTCCCTGCTGGTCTTGAACATTTCAGAAAAAAAGATAGTATTTACCTACCATCTAGGTAAACAAACAAAAAAAAACAAACCTACCTGGTAGCTCCACTCATTTGCCACTTGAAACCTCGCAGCCCAACTGTAATCTTGCAATAGAACCACTGTTAACCATATATGAATCGTCTGATGAACCATTCTGTCCTCGGCTCACTCACACTTCATATATATCATGCAACAGGCACAACAGGCTTGCTGGAGTTTTTACACATCAGTGTCACTGCGAGTTTGAAGTGTTCTGAAGACCCAAAAATGGGAAGTAACTTTCTATGCTAAATTGCCAGTTCTCTCTTAATTCACATTAAACAGGCAACTGATTTTTGACCCATTAAAAACAAATCATGTTTTTTAAATTGCTTTTTGTGTTAATTTAGCTCACAATGTGTGAACCTCAGATACCAAAAAGTCTAAGAAAAATGGCTAAAAATAGCCTTTGGCAAATTTGGCTGTAAAGAATTTGTACAGAAAAAAATAATGATTTGTGCTGCCATATACATTTTTAGGCATAATACTGAAAGTAACTAGTGAATGTCGTAGTCAGAATTAGGAACTTAGGGGACCCACACATATACCTTTTGGGAGACTTAGGTATTCATTACTTTACCATCTGGTCTAGAAGTGCACTTGAATGCTGAAGTGCATTAAATGCTGAAGTGCATTAAATGCTGAAGTACAAGGTACATTAATAATAATAATTAATAAGGCCTCCTATTATGTTGCATGTGTGGGCTTTATCCTTCGTTGTATTTGATGCCCTCTTCCTGAAGGCAGGGCAAGATGGGGGTGGGGGTGGAAAGGAGCCATCAGGGATGACACCCCAGTATAAACACATTTACCGGCACGTTGTTGAGCTGAAGGAGCCCCCTTTCAACAAGCTCATTAGTGTCACTTAATTAAAACTGCAGCTCTTGACTTGATGCCGATGGAAGCTGGGTTAGAAAGTGGGTGGAAAGGGGAGGTGGAGTGAGGGGAAGTCATTATGAAACAGGCAAGATAAAGGCAAATAAAGGAGTAAAGAGGAAGGAGTAAAAGAGAAAGGTGCAAAAGTCATATAGAGGATGTGCTTATAGCATTCAATGGCAGGCCCCATATTGTAGCCTTTTTTTCTTGCATGCTGCATTAAACATTATTAAAAGCACACCAACTTTGCTTAAGCTAAATTAATTAGCCACCACAGTTATCTAATTTCATATAACGGTCCAGCTTTATTGGCTGCAGCTTTGTAGAAGTGATGCTTTCTTAAGGGCAGAAGACATGAAGCGTTTAGTGGCCGCTGGGCAGAGAGTGTGTAGGAGTGATTGTAGAGGAAGGGGGCTGGGCGCGTGGGGGGTGTGGATGGCTGATGGGAGGGGACACAGCAAAACGAGCAGACGGTATTGAAATGTGAGCACCCGTTCGGCGCTAATTAAAGCTGCAACTCCTGAAATGCCATAATAACCGTTAATTAGGGGCTCTGCTTTTTTCGACGTAATTTGCTAATTAGTCGGTACATTGGTGTGGGTGTCTACGGCTAATTATTGGCAGGGCTGAGCGACAGCTACTTGTGACTTGAGAGGAAATGACACCATTACGAGGTCCAGCAGTACTTGTGACCTGTCAGAAAACCCATAATTGCTTAGAAGAGTCTAGCAAAGAGAAATGGTGATGAAGGGGAGTTTCTACTCGTGTTTCTTTCTTTATTGTTAAAGCTGAAGCAACTCCTCCATCCCTTAAGTTTACTCATCATTGCTTGATTGTGTCACTTGGCATGTTTCTGAGCTTGTGTTTTTTTTTCTTGTCTTCCTTCTTGACTATTGATGGGCTCCTCTAATATATCACCTTAAAAAACGGATCTGGTTCAACTAGAAAACTACACCAGTGCTACTGCAGTTGTGCAATACTGAACAGCAGTATTTAAGCCTTGGCAGTATCTTTTGGCAGGTTGCTTTGATTCATTCAGGTTTCCGACAGGTGTAAATGTTAATGAATGAATGATTCTAGCCTTATTTCTTTCTATAATAATTTAAAAAAAAACTAAGCTTTTCTTTTCTAACAATTTCTTGTGGTGACAATCCGCTTAATGTGTCACAACTTTAGGCTGCCACCATCTGTGTGTTTCTTTGCACGTTTAGAGATCATTACATGCATTTGTCAGGCATTGCCATTGAAAGCATGTGGTTCAAAATGATCTGAATAATTAACTAATTAACATTTTCTGTGCTCTCTCTCTCTCCCTCTCTCTTTCATCCCCGGCGGGTCCATTTGACAATTTCTGCAAACAGGTAAGAAAATGTTTGTACTAAAGTGTGGCTATGTGTGTGGGTGCATGTTTGTGCAGTCCGTTTTAGGGATATGTATGTGTTTTCCCACAGTGTGTTCCAAGTTTTACACCTTAATTAAAAATAAAAGCTTCTAAATGGTAATTGGATTGGACATACAGGCCTAGTAAAAACCTTTAACTGGTAGATTATAGTTTACATTATATTTTAAATTGCTCTTTACCCTCCTACATATCTTTCACAATAAGTACACATGGTGTCATTGATGCAAAGCACCACACTTAAAGAGCACCAAAAGCTAATTTACTGCTAATGGTGCCCCTTGTAGAGAATTGTACTCTGCTATATGTGAGAGAGGGAGTGTTTGTTTGTTTGTTTATTTGTAGGGGACACTAAAGATAAACATTGTCACATGGTACAACAAGGTCCATGAGGTGCTATGCATTCGAAGATGCTGCTTGGCATGATGCCAACTATTACTATGAGAATAGCACATTTTAATGGGTTTTAATTACTCCAATAGGGGAAAGGGTGTAGTTCTTATTAGCTGAAATGTGACCATAGGCTTAGCTTTTAAATCAGACAGTGATCCAGTCCAGTTTAGGTTAATTAGTAACTGTTGTCAGTAATGTAAATACTTTCTGGATTGGTCAGGGCTTGTGTGTACCCAGTCATGCCTGTCCCATTCGTCCTCCTACTTCCCAACACTTCACAGGCCTCAAACCACCAGCCCATCATCCTGTAAATCAAATTACTCCTGAACCAAAATTGACAGTTTTCATTAATTATAAAGGATTGTTCTAATTGCAATTCAAATTTATTCATTTAGAGCAGACGGTGTTCAGTAATATTTCAGAGCATTTGCATATTAAATGGAGAGGGTCTGCCATTAGGCATGCTAATGTATGCATATTTCCTTATTTTGAATGGGCGAGCCATATGCGGCAGCAGTGCGCGAGGCAGGTGAAGAATCTCCAATGCGTTTAATTTGTTTGACAAACACGGCGGGGGCAGCAACACGTCCTCTGGCACCCACCTGCTCTGCATCCTCTGCTTGCGGCAAAAGAGTTCCCCACATAGCATCTGCTGGCATGAAAGCAGTACAGGTGACACTGTAATGGTGCAGGGCGTGTGTGTGTGTGTGTGTGTTTATTTGTGTGTGCCATACAGCTGTGACCAGCTTTGTACATTTCATCACTTTGGATCATCTTATTTTCTCAGTCCCCCTCACATGCATAATTTGTACCTGATGCAAGTATCCCAGTTCAAAAGAGCTGTTTGGGTGGTTTGTCTTTGATATTAACCCTCTACTTCACTTAAGAGCTGTGATCTCATCATTGGCCAACATTGTGGTGGTGAAAAGTACCCCATTGAGCTCACAAAATTATAAAGTTTTGTGCAGTCAGGGGAACGAGGGAGCACAGAACAGGAAAAGAGTGATACACTCAGTCCCATGCGGTGACACCATGTAGAATATAGTACCTTCAGGATACAGCATCCGGCCTGGAATATTTTACACATGTACCTATAATAGTTGTTAGCTATTTAGCTGATGTTCAGTACTGTGCTATAGAACATTACAATGCAGTTCACATCCTAGTTTTAGGCTGGAATACCAGTTTAAGCAGAGATTCCTAACGACCAGTCATAAACTGGTATCAGACCATGAGTCCTGGCATCAGTTTGTTTTCAATTCAAAACATCAGTTCATTTTCCCTCTTTAAATCCACACTCAAGACCCATCTGTTCAAGCTTGCTTTCTCTCTTTGATTCATTTGCACTGTTTAAATAGTTTAAATTGAATATGTTAATCTTGTTTGTTATTGTGGTTTTACTGTCGGTTGCACTTGTTTTATTGTACGGTGTCCTTGTGTGCTAGAAAGGCGCCTATAAATAAAATGTATTATTATTATTATTATTAATTTGATATATATCTGTTTGTCACATCTTTGTAAGACCTTGTGTGTATAGAGTAGGTCATTTTTAAAGCATGTTGATTTCTGTCTGCTAATAGTTAGCTAGAATAAAATGTTACCTTTTCCACTTTTTTTGATCCACTTTTTTATCTTTGGCAGTCACCAAAAGTCTCAGTGACAAACAGAATACCAGTAACTTGCTGCACTTTTCAATCATAGGTATAACACCGCACTATGAACAAACTATCTGTGAATAGTAGACCCTGGATCCACAATAACTCACAGGATGCAGTTTGGTATGCATTTTGTATTCCTGTCCTAAAGCGCTAATTGCACCATTTAGGACATAATAATTTTATCAGTGTGTGAACATATTCTTGCTCTCAGCAGTGATTTACAGCGTTTTCTGTCTGTACTCGATCTGTAACAGCCATAAATAATCCCACCACACATGCCCTGATTAGCTTAATTCCTCGTTTTGAAATGAAAGTATTACCATCCTACATGCCTACTCATTCCACTTAACACTAACCCGCCTTATGTTTAGTGTCACAATTACTCTTTTCTCAATCAGTGCTTCGACCCCTGCATTGCTTTAATGAAGTCTAACTGCAGGTTATGTCACTGTGTGAGTAATGGCATCGTCTCTACCTGAACAGTCTATCACACTCAGTCCTGACATGTCCATTAGTCACTCTCAGTGCCCGAGACTGTAGCCAGGCTCTGGTTTTACTGTGTGTGGAAGAGGTATGGTGGGCGGGGATGGTAATTCCCGTCACTACGTGACTGGCGATTAGTCCCTCCACTGGGCTTGACTCCTACTCAGCCCCTGGCAGGGCCAGTACAGACCCTGGAGACTGTCACACTGGCCCTGTTCAAAATAATGACTTGTGGACCAGGGGAACACAGAGTTCTGGCTTTCCCTACAACCTTTTGTTGGTACTCATTTGTTGTCTGATACATTTTAACATGGATTTTCCTAAGGCTTTTATTTACCTCACTTTAATATTTCCTATTTTGTAATCTGCTTTGGTTGTTTGCTCATGCACTTGATCCATGATTAGCCCTTCCTCTCACCCAAATAGTTATGCCTTAGCAGTACCATGAAGTTGAATAACATGAAAGGAAATAAGCAGATCTAGGTCAATAGCCATGCAGCCAATGCAGTCAGTGCACTAATTCATGGGGTTCTTTCCAGTTGAAACCACATATGGAGATTGAGGGCAGAAGAGTGTCCATAAGAGGACGGAAGAGTCCATTTGTTCTGAGAAATATTTAAAGATGGAGCATTACCTAACACTGGCAGTATTAGCAGAGAGCATGCATGGATTAATTTTTCATAACCCTGGGATGTTGTGACTAAATAAAAGATTGGACCTGAAATAGACATGAGCTGATATCGAGGTGCTGGAGCCAGTCTGGGACTTCCAGTGAGTGATGGTGCTACCTTTACCCCAACCCTCAAAGCAGACTCTCTCGAGGTGATGCTCATTTGAGGACATCTACATAAAGAGCACACAACTTCATTTTACCAGTCAACAGCTTTACAGACAATCTTCAGCTCTATACATATGTCTACAAGTGTCCATATGTACAATAACATCATCATGGTCATAACCTCTAGCCTACTCTAGAGTCTACTACTGACTACTATGATGAACCCCCCTAAGGCTAGACTTACCGACTGAGAGCGTGTGCTAGTCTCTGTATTATTGATGGCGATTCTGTCTCCCCTGGGGTCTGCCATGACGTTGCCACTGGCACGAGACACACAGCACCATCTATCACCTAACACAGCCCGAAGGCTCTGGGAAAGATGTAGAGAATGAACATTCGAGAGGGGGAAAAATGTTAGAAAGGGGCAGCTAAGAGAAAGAGAGAGAGAGAGAGAGAGAGAGAAAGAGAGCATGTGGTGTGTGAGAGAGAGCTCTGTTTAAGTTTACAGATTTTCCTCAAAAGCAAGTCCAAGCCATCGGTTTACTGTCCCTCGGAACAAGATATTCAGTCTGTTTCAGTCCTTATCAAGTGACATAGAGTACGCTTGTGGCCTGTTTTTATGAGGATATTTCCATGATTAAAGAAATACATTTATAACAGATATGCACGCAGATGTGGTTATAATAGAAGCCTATTTGAGCATTTGCACATTTTCTTTGTGGTGTCAGCTTTTTTAGCAAAGATGACACTGCTCCGATCCTGGTTGTTGATATTGGGCTAATATCTGGCTATCAGGGAAAATGAAAATGATTCCAGTTCCTTGACATATCTACCCTGAAATAGAAAACATACTGTTGGATCAGTATCAGCTGATCAATATTTTATTGTAAATAAGTTCATTTTTGATATAAAGAGGAATTATTGCTCATTGTTAGTTATGTTCATTGTGGCCTCAAAATGTGATAGACTTTCTATGTGTGCCAAAATCTCCCAATGGTGGCATTCAAGCAACAGTCCTCCTGAAGTAGAACTATCATAAATGGTCTAACAGCAGGAGATGCAAGCAAGCAGCAACAACAAAACCAAAATGCTGCTACCGTAATCAGCCCAGGTGTCTACACCAGTGAGTGACAGAACTGCATTTTTGATGAGCACCCCGTTTTGTTGATGCATTTCACCCCTCTGATATTCCATCTCTAGTCAAAACTTAAACTAGCCCAAAATGAATGAGGAGAAGCTAATCCACAAAGTTGAGAAAACTGAGTTTTATGACCCTTCATTTTTTTAACAAAGGTATTATTTAAAATGAGGTGTCGGTTGGGGTTTTGATGTTAATTAGTGATTCTAATTTGGTGTGAGCTGGGCCTTTAAACGTGTCACACTAATGTAAAACATATATCATATTTTCTCAAGATGTTAGCTGACCAAGACCACATTATATTTTGACTTAACAGACAAACTCAGTCAGACAGCCTTAAGTTTTTGCAGCAGCATCGCACGATTCAAACTTTATGGTGTGTAAATAAACATTCTTTAAAGTGAGGTTTTTGTGTCATTGTCTCAAAATAGAACATATGGGATAATTGCTACAATACACTCAAGATATACTTTGGATACTTTGGTGTGATAGGATTAGATTGAGAAACGCTGGAGTATTCCTTTAACACACTGATCAGGTAAGCTGTCTGAAAATGTCTGATTGTAATACAGTTCAATTACTGTAGCCCTGGTCTTTGTAACATGATTGTGTTCTTATCTTAGTATCAGTCGTTGTTGCTGTGAGAGCATGAGTAATGTAGAGCAGAGAGAGCTGGTAGGGTGATGTCAGTGTGTGTGTGTGTGTGTGTGTGTGTGTGTGTGTGTGTGTATTTATGTATACTAGTGGGAGAGCTTGGCTGCTGGCCATGTATGTTGTCGCACTGGGTTGGGTGCAGATGTAGTACCCTGCAGGCAGTGTAACATTAGCCTTACTGCCTCACTGCCTGGATAGGGTTACCTCCACTTACACACACACGCACATACGCCACACACACACACACACAAACACACACACACACACAGACAAGGCGTGGATCACTGGTTCTCCCACGCTCCCCCTTCTACTCTTATTCTCTACCCAGGTGGACTGACACCCCCAACACACACACACAAACACTTTTTGTGGGTCAAAAACATTTTCATATCTGATTACTATAGCACAAGACAAATGTGATTCCTTTTGTCTACAGGTACTGAATCCCATACTTCATGAAGCACATCAGTGGCAGCATGCATTGGCTATTGTCAGGTACAGGAGACAAAATGTATGAAAAAAGCCACAACTTCCCCTGAAGAGTATATTGTAAATAATAAAAGACCCAGAGAAGAGGCTCCAGTCTTGACCATTTATAATGCACAACAAACAAGAGGAAATTGCAATGGGGTGGTGGGTTTAAGGGGCAAATAAAGAACTGAAATAAAGTGCCTGGTTGTGCATTGAATGATCGCTAAGGGTCTAGATCATGGCTAAGAAGCAAATGTTGTTTTTCCCCCAGACATATTCTCGGATTGCAAGCACATACACAACACATTACATAATTTGCTGTGAGAAATGTAGATGTGGTGGATATGTTGATGTGTTCAAGTAGGGAACATTTGCTTACAGAATGACCTAGATGCATTTCTGCAAGAATATGTGTGATTACGTGCTTGTGATAAAAAACAGTGCTTGTAGACACTTTTTTTCTCGCACCGGAGATTCGAACCAGGCTCTTCTATGGTTAAAGACAACTGAACACTTAGCTGCATTCACGGGCTGATTATATTTATTTAAACCACAACAACTGACTTGAGCTTTTTTTTTTGGCTTTTTGCCTGTTTCTGACCCCCCTTATCCATGAAATCACAGACTCTATCTCTGATGCATGTTTTATAGGTGAGTTGACCATGCTCTGTCTCTCCACATATATTACAGAGTGGACTCAACCACAAAAATAGATTTTCTTAATGATCAATACTCTTGATAAATTGACCACAAACTTATATACAAGTACACAACCATGGATATCAATGGATGCTTTGACACAGGAAAAATGTGAATATTTCTAAAACTGTAGGGGGAAAAGAGGTGCTAAATTCAGCTGGAAAAATAATAATGATAACTAGATTGCATTTTCTGCAAAAAATGCAAAGTATGACTGCACAGTTGCTGTGGTAACTGTGGTTGTGGCTAGGTTTTTGCCATGATGTTGCTAAGTGGTTACTAATGGTTGCTGAGGACCAGCAGTTACATTCTTATGCCTCCAACTTTAACTTTTTAACTTTTGGTGAAGGAACCTGTAGAGGTGGACAACTGGTTCCACTGACCACCACTATGAAAAAATCTGACCCTCTGAGTGTTTACTGAATGGAACATCACATTAAACCCACTGCAAATACTTCATTTTTGTGGGGATTTTGAAAATGAAGTAGAGTTCCCTTTTAACAGGGCAGAGGGTAGCTCAGAGTAAAAGCTGCCAGCTCTCAATTTCAAATTATATAGCCCTAAGCCCTTAGCACAATAACCCTTAGAACCCTGAGTATTTTCCTGTTTCTGCATCACTTGTTTTTTTTCTAATATTTTAAGCCCTAAACAATGTGTAATTGGCAAGTATCCCACATATCTTTTTTTCCAGCACAACCTAGCCAGTATGATTAAAATACAATTTTTTTAATTTAACAAAGCATTTTGACACAAATGACCCCCCCCCAAAAAAAAAGTCAGAATTTTTTTTATTTATCTGTTAAAAACTCCCAATTTTTGAAAACTTAATAAGATTTATTGAAATCGTTTTTTTATACTCCCAAACTAACACTCATTCTCTCTCTCTCTCTCTCTCTCTCTCTCTCTCTCTCTCTGTTTTAATCAAGCCATTTATGGTTAAGGACAGCTGAAGTAGCCACACTCAAGGGCTGATAAATTCTAATTAAGCCACAACACACAGTCAGATGTCTCTTTTTTTGTTACTGGTCTCAGCTTTAGTGTTTTGATGTGTGTTTAAGAGTTTGTGGTGTGTTTTGCTCTGTTTTTTTTCTACATCTTTGTTTCTCCACTTTTTTCCCTTTCTGGTCTCCTTACCAGTGACGTCACAGTGGGGTGTGTGAATGCACTGGCTCTTACCAAGCCATTTATGGGTAACGACCAAGAACTGCATAACAGCATTCACAGGCTGATTACCATTGTTAACTGACCTGACCTTCATTGTCTTGAAGTCGGTATGTGTATTTTGCTCAAACAAAAAAGACATATCAAAAGGTATCTATTATCATAATAAAAATAAAAAGATGAGTAAATCCTAAGAAGAACAATAGTGTGATTGGTTCAGCAGTCAGACTAAATAATAATGAATTATTTATCTACTTCTTACTGGAAGAAAAGTCATTCATTGCACTGTCTGGAATGCTCCTCCACAGCTCGGCAGTAAGTGAAATTTAATGGCTGATTCTTGGCTTTTGTTTGACATTTTACAGCTTTTGTCTGTTCCAGAGAAACATAATGGCTCATTCATCTGGAGCAATTGGTCTCTTTAGTAGTTGCTGAGCTGTTCTTCTTGTGGGTCCTAAGTTCTTCTGGTCCATTTTAAAGGGTCCATATCTTATATTTTTGCTTGTGTTTTTCCTCTGACATTTTTGTGGATTTAAAACCTACTCTAAAACAATTATAGTCCACTTCTTCATCACTTTTTTAAAAACTCTCTTCACCCCATAGAATTAAACAGGCTGTTTTTTTTTGGTTACTGTCCCTTTAAAGGGGGCATATTATGCAAACTCGCTTTAGTTATAATAGGTCCATGGCCTATACAAAACATGCTCATGAAGTTCTTTGCACAAAATCACTCTCACATAAAGAGATCTCACCAGCTTTATTCTCGACAGTTTCAGTCTCTTTCAAAATGAGTCATTAAAGCTCTGTCACTTTTATGCAAA
>JBBPCX010000023.1:4776879-4795975 GCA_037974365.1 Hydrocynus forskahlii | reverse complement strand
CCCCCACTTTAACGCGGATCAGCAGTCACGGTTTCAGTCCAACGCGGGTTTTTTCTGAGAACCGAACGAATAATTTTTCACTGAAAGCCCCACACTAATGTGGAAACTGCAGATATCCTCAGCATTTTTTTGCTTTTGTGACGTCTGGGCCTTGTCCACCACACCCGCTCATCCTCATGTTAGTGCTAAATTATTAAGAAAAATAAAATTTGTAACATAAATATTAATGTAAATTTAGCTACATTTCTATATAAAAAGTAACTATAAATGTTTTGGTACTGATGAGAGAAAGCGCATCTTGGGATGGTGAAATACAGTTGTACTCTGAGATGGGAGGTTTGAAAGTAGCCAATCCGAGAACGTGATTTATTTATCTTTGCTGCTGATTGGCTGCTGCCCTGTGACATGTGTGGCAGCTGCAGACCAGACTTTACCCCATGGAGCGTCTTGAGTGTTCTCCTGTTTTTCAATTTATTCTTAAATCCCTGTATTTTTATTACAGTAAATTAAATTAATTTATTACTGTATTTACCTGCTTATACCAAAGAAAATGACAGCGCATACTAAAGAAAATGCATGTGCATGAATTACAGTACAGTCTGTACTGGGTTAATATTACATTCTAGCACTGCAGGAGTTCAGTTTAAACTGTACAGTACGAATATGGGTTTATCTTTACATTTTAAGGGTAATGAGTTTAAAATGAAATTAAAGTGTTTTGGGAGCATATTTGGCTGCATATTTAGGGTTTACACTATAAAAATGTATTTTTAGGCATTTTTCTACCACACCTCAACAACACGGTTTTTCACTACATGCGAGTGCTCTTGGAGAAATAGGCAAATAATATACATAATCAGAGAAAAAATATTTTGTTTAAGTGAGAAGAGCGTAGATAGATAAATAGACAGATTGATCTTTAGAGGTGCATAGGGCCAGTTTATACAGTCAGGTTTTACACTGAGAAATCTTACCATGAACCAGAACACAGGCTACTTCAGATCATGCCATGCTTCCAGCTTGTGGTGATGTCTGGACAGTGCCAGTGTAAACTAGTGTCCAACACAAGATAGCACAGATAAACCGGTGAACCGAACGGAAGATAACACAGATAAACCAGTTTCCCCAACGCTCGGTAGCCCAGAATCTGTGGAACTGCACATGCGCAGAAGGGCATGGTATCACATCTTGATGAGTAGCATGTTTCAATAGAACACCAGACTGGGTTAAAGTCATGTGTTGCAGCGTTAATTTTTTTATGCATTATTTTTTCTGTGATTAATTGAACCAAATGTACATGTTAATTTGACACCCCTAACACATATGGAAAAAATCAGTGATTCCCCTTTAAAATTCTGCAAGCTTATAGACTGTATTGTCTTTACACCAGACCCTCTACAAAACGAATGCTTTTCCTTTTTTTCTGCATGCTCTCTAAAGCTTTAAAGCACTGTCAAAATATAAGGTCATCATCACAGGCCTGGTTGAGCAAAGAACAGTTTGGAAGGACGAGAAAGTGCCCACTGTCGATACCAGTCCTCAGCTCACTCACTGCCCAATTATTTGTGACGCTTTCGTCCAAAGTCTTCCAAGTGTCTCCTGATGTTGGCTGAAGGAACAATGGAGACTCAGGCTAAAATTGTGTTCTTCACTAGCACACATTCATTCTAACTGCACACTACCATGTCTATGGCTTTGATCTTGTCGTAGTGAGGAAGTGGTTTGCAGAACTGTTTAAGATATCTGCTGACATGTAGAAAATTGTTGATAGGAATGCTCTGCTGTGTTACAGACGGAATCACATGAGCTGTGTCAGTGTGATAAGTGTGTAAATGTTCAAGAACATGTACTTGTAAAAAAACATGTAAAATTTCCTTCTCAGTATAATAAACTTGTTTGTCCTTGTTGCCATATCTTGCTAGCAGGGGTCATGTAACTTGACTTAGCATTCCTTCCAATTGACTGAGCTGAGCTTGTAGATATTTTCTACTTGTTTTTCTCTTTCTCTTGATGTCTCATTCACGGTCTCTCTTTCTTGCTCTATTTATCTATCTATCCATTCATCTATCTATCTATCCATTCATCTATCTATCTATCCATCTATTTATCCATCTGTCCATCTCTCTATATATACAGTGCTCAGCATAAATGAGTGTCCCGTCTTTGAAATTAAAACTTTTACCCATTTCTCAGGGATTTTCAGGACAATTAGTATTTTTAAAAAATGTTTCAATTGTATTTTTACAAATGATTACACCCCAATGAATGTCTTAGGAGAAAAAAATGATAAAATTGTAATTAATAGGAATTCCCCAACGGATTAATCTACTCAATCATCACACAAGTGGCCACAGGATAATTGATGATTAAAAGGGGTATTTAAGAGAGAAAAATCTAGTTCCACTCAATGCTGACAACATGGCACCACATGGAAAAGAAATGTCACAACATTTGAGAAAGAAAATAATTTATTTGCACAAATAAGGTCAAGGTCATAAGAACATTGCTAATAAGTTTGAATACTGTCACAAAAGTCGTCCAAAAATTAAAAAAGGATGGACTTGTGGGAAGCTTGCAGAGACATCCAGCTCGCCACAGAAGTTAACTCCTTGTCAAGAGCGTTTTGTGATGAGAGAAGTTGAATGAAATCGGCATGCAAGTTCAGCACAGTTGGCTAAATCATTAGAAAGTTAAACTGGGGTGAGTGTTTCCTGTGCCGCCATACAATGCACACTCCACAGGAGTGGCATGCATGGCCATCATCCACGTAGGAAGCCACTGCTGAAGCCCATGCACAAAAAGCCTGTCTAGTACTTGCCAGGGCCCATGTTAAAAAAGGCGAAGAGTATGGTGGTGGCAGTGTTCTTGTGTGGGGTTGCATGAATGCTGCAGATGTTGGGGAGTTTTGTAGATGGTATCATGAATTCGCAGATGTGTTGTGAAATACTGAAAGAGAAATGTTACCATCACTCTGTGTCATAGTTCGCAGAGCACTCTTTCAATACAATGACCCAAAACATATATCTAAGGCCACTGGTTCATTGATGAGGAAAAACAGGATGGAAATGATTCAGGTGGCTGAGCATGTCACCAGCCCACTACCCAGTAGATCACTTGTGTGCAGTTCTGAGAGGACAAATTGCATGTCATTCTCTATCCAGCATACAGGATCTGAAACAGTTCATCCTTCAAGAACGGGTGAAGATAGATGTAGCTGTATGTCATAAACTTGTTCATTCAATGTCTAGAAGACTTGCTGCTGTTCTTAAAAGTCAAGGAGGCCATACAAAATATTAGATTTAGTAGAATTTGTTTTAGGGTGAAATCATTTTTGCATCACCTTATTTGAATAAAATGTATTATTTTTCTTTTCCTAATGAAGTAAAGAAAGTGATCATATTATGTTGATTCAAGTAATAAAACTGGTTTATAAAATTACAGCTAATTCAAAGTTTTAGGGGGTGTACTCATTAATGCTGAGCATTCTCTCTCTCTCTCTCATTCTCTCTCTCTTACTCTCTCTCTCTCTCTCTCTCTCTTTCTTATCCCTTTTTTTCTCTTCTGTCTCCCAAAACTCCTCCCTGGAGATAACTGACAAAGAAAGAATGGGGATAAATGCAGCACATGCAAAAAAAGAAAACAAAAGTAGTAAATCTGCCAGATCCCCTAACCCTACCCCACCCAGCACTGCTAACTGTTAATCAGCCTACCTTAAGAGTGTGTGTGTGTGTTTGTGTGTGAGGGCCTAATGATCCCCCAGCTTGCCCACTAGCCCCCTTGCAACCCCCTGAGCTAGCCCGTGAAATCAATCTCTCTCTCATGAATTATTGAGTTGTTTGCCTTCAGCCCTCTACAATAGACAGCAGAGGAGCCTTTTCCTTTCCCCCTGCACCTTGCTGTATTCCTGGCTCTGCCTTTTGGTTTTGTTTTTTTTCTACTGCTTCACAGCCCAGATCCACTTTTTTTGAAGAAAGACATGCCCAGATGTCACATCATGTCCCTTATCACACAAGAGACTGGACACCGTTGCACATTGGTCACAAGTTTAGCTTCTGTGCAAGGTTCTTAGCCTACAGTCTTCATTAAAAAGTTTATAGTAGGAATGCACTGACATGGAATTGCCAGGCTGATGATAACCATATGAAATGATCAGATTTTTTCAGTTCTCTTTCACATGGTTATCTAGATATCCAGTGCAATGATTAATATAGGGTGATGAAAAGGACTGTGGTGTTCTTGTCCAATCAGCTGAATCTCAGATCCAGAATGTGGGGTAGTGGTGTTATCTCCAGGGTCCTGAAAGCAATGGAAGTGCACACTAACTATAGATGTCATGGTTAGCTTAAAATGTATCATTATTGTTTAAGAAGTCTTTTTGATCCCAGTGGTGCTGCTGTCATTTATGGACAGAAGTTCAAGAGACCACAACCGGCTTAGCTTTTTCTGTGTGGGTAGAATGGACCATCACCCAGCATGATTCTAGCATGGCCAGATGAATTACGTGTCTGTTATGTTGTCTAATGATATCACATTTGCAACGGTTTGAAAAGATATGGTGTCTGGGAAGAAATATACCATGAAGGCATTGTGTTACTGTGGAAGGCTTATCTTGTGGGCAGAACTGGAGGTAACTAAATTATCTTCACACCACAAAATGAAAAAAGTGATTAAGCAGATAAGTGTATTATAAAGATGGTCTTCCTTCAGGAGTATGGCTCTGAGAGTAATTTGTAGTACCTTTTTTTACAATTTTATCACAGAACCTCTGTAAAAGAGTTCAGAGCTTCTTTTAGGAATGTACAAGTAATATTGGCACTAGTACAATTTCTGCAGCACCTACTAGCTCATAAGTCTCATTATTATAATGTACTTGATTCAGGCGAATGCATTTTTGGTTAGATTTCCATATCCCCAAGGTCTCTGTGTTTTGACTGACAGGTCTGTGCTGCTGCACTGGGACGATCAATTACCACTGCTGCATATGAAGTGTTGCTTATGTAAAATAATACTCCCCTGTGTTATTTCCTTCTCTCTCTCTCTCTCTCTCTCTCTATATATATATATATATATATATATATATATATGTATCTTTCTCTTTCTGTCTGTCTCTAAGCAGCATGTTACAGAAAGCAGGAGCTCATATTCCTTCCATTCAGCCCTTTCGACCCCAGTTACACCCCATTATTATATGTTGAAGCAGCTTTAGAATTATGTTAGATTCGGTAGCATCAGCTCATCCTTGCTCTGTCACGTAATGATGGAGGAATTGAAAAGATTAATTAAGGGTGACATAACATTTACAACATGGGTGACATTTCTGACCTATTTAGCACATTTTAGCCTATTGATTAGTGTGAGAGAGCTTTTGTACATGTTTGGACATGTTCTGAAGTTATCAGTGCTGCAATTATCAATGCTGCCCAGCTTTTCTGCCCTCATAACAAACAAAACTCTACACATAGTAGTGCAGACACTGTCACTGTGGGTACGTCTTTGGTACCTTTAGAGAATATACCATATTACTAATCAGCAAAAACATACCAAATGGTTTTTAATTAATTGCTCTTGTGATGTCTTGAAAACCAATGCATTAGGATACAGTAAACCCCTGCTTATCGTGGGGGTTACGTTCCAAGAGCGCCTGCGTATAGTGATGTGGTTAAAAATGCCTATTTTATAGTGTAAACCCTAAATATGCCTCCAGATATGCTCCCAAAACACTTTACTTTCATTTTAAACTCAGCTTAAAACATTATCCTGAAAAGAAAATGTGAAAGTTAACCCGTAGCCATACTGTACAGTTTACACTGAAAAATGAAAAACACAAGAACACTTGAGACGTTCCATGGGGGGATTCTGGACTGCAGCAGCGTTACAGGGCAGCAGCCAATCAGCAGCAAGGAGAAATGAATAACATTCTCTGATTGGCTTCTTTCAAACCTTCCATCTCTGAGTACAGCGGTATTTCACCATCCAAAGACGCGCTTTTTTGTGTTCTCTGGACAGTACCAAAAAATGTATAGTTATTTTTTTAGTTATTATACGGAAATGTCACTGAATTTACATTAATATTTAGGTTACAAAATTAGTAAGTTATATTTTTCTTAATAATTTAGCTCTAATGCATAAAAAAGTATACACTTCCACAAAAAAAAGCTGTGATGTCCAGGCTTCGTGCACCACAGCCCCTCGTCCTCCTGCTGGGTTGCTAAGCGCCGCACCCAAACATGATCGCGACTACTGAATTGTGTATAAGCGGGGGGTTAATGTATATCAAAGTATTCAGCGCAAAGCAGTTTAGGCTCGCCCATTCTCACTGAAGTTATAACAAGTGTTTCAGCCTGGACTATTTTTACTGAATAAATATATTTATATATATTTATTCTCAGACTGAAGGGCTCAATCTGAGAATGAATATAAAAAAGAGTTTTGGGACCCTCACTCTCTCACCCCTTTTCTCTCTCTCTTTCTGATTCACTTGGAGGTATGTATTAGCCCTGATAAAATATTAATGTTGGTTGTGCTCAGAGCCATAATTGCCATCTCAGCCTTTGAATAATTTATGAGGGCTGTACTGTTCACTTGTGCTCGTTTACTGGCACTGTGGCTAACACCACGCAAGAGAGTATGGCAAAGGCAGTAATGACCGCTGTTTTGCATTTAGTAACCAAATTAGATTAACTCATAAAACATGCCTATCCTGCTCCTCCCACACTCACACAACAGGCATCTTTCTTTCTCTCTTTCTCTCCCCTTGATTTGTGGTTAGAATTTCACAAATTAGATGATGTTCCATAAGTAGAGCGTAACTAAACCCCAGTTTTAGGAACTGTTGTAGGTTGGTGGAGCAGGAGGTCTTTACAGGATTTGATTCATGTTATCAACTGTATAATTATAAAATGAACGATAACAAAGTAGTTTTACTGCAAGAACATTGTTGCTTGTCATAAAAAAAATGTTGTTCTGGGTGACAGTGAAGAGTGTTTGGCAGGATGATCCATTGGGGATGCTGGATGTTCAAAACATACTCAGTCCAGTTCAGAGTGATTTTACACAGCATGCATTAAAATTATCTTAAACTTGTGTGGTATTCCCATACCAGTTGTTTACCACAAACAAAAAATATTTTCTTAACTTTCACTGCTATTTTTCTGCCACTGTATTTTAGGCATTGACTCCACTGGTCTGTCCACAGTACCAATTAGTGGATTTATTCATCTTAGATGTACTATTGCAAAATAGTTCTTTCTCACAAAATTGCTTAAACCTTTTGCACAGTTCATTTAGACACAGAGATAGAGAGCAGGGTGTGCATCAGTCATTTAATTTATATTACATTATGACACACTGTGATACATTCAGTCCATTGAATATCCAAAATAAAACTTACAAAAAAGAGATATATAGTAACTCCACAAAATTGTTTTGTGAAGTCTGTTGATTGATCCCCAGATGTGACCTTTAGACACAGAGGTTAAAGGTCAAAGTGTCCTTGGCCAATGTTACCCTCACCAACAAGAACCCCACCACATTTACAAGACACCTTATACCTCTCACCAAGTTTAAACTGTTTAACACAGGCTGTATTGTGTGTAGAGTTACTCCTTCTCAAAGCTATATACAGAGCTGTCCTGGAATATGACATAATAAATAAATCATATATTGACCAGAAGCACTACTTTAGCCTCTGATGCTAGTTGTCTTGTTGTCTTGTCGAAAAATGCAACCTTTAAGTTTAAAACACTGATAATGATGAGAAATATGCAAATAATATGCATAAGCAGAGAAAAATATGTTTTATTTAAATGAGAAGAGCCTAGATAGATAGAGAGATCTTTAGCTGTGCTGAGAGCCAGTTTATACAATAAGGTTCTAACACTGAGAAATGCTACCGTGAAGCAGAGCACAGGCTACTTCAAACTGTGCCATGCTAACAGCTTCTGGTGATTCTGGATAGTGCTGATGTTTCCCAGCTTCAGATAACATTCTGCAAACTGCAGAAAAGGCATTTTAGAATCAGAAAACTATTGATCCTAGAGGAAATTGCTTACGTAATGACGGCTAGGACACAGACCCCAGAGTAACGACATACACTCCTTAAAAGAGCTTTTAAGATATCCGAACGCAAGATATCACAGATAAACCAGCTTCCCTAACGCTAGGTAGCACAGAATCTCAAGACTGTACAGAAGTAGCACATCTCAGTGGGTAGCATGTTTGGACAGAACACCGGACCGGGTTAAAATCACGTGGTGCTTGACTTGTGTTTGATATTTTCTGTGATTAATTGATCGAAATTAATGCCACCCCCAGTATAAACATGCCAAAACTCTTTGTAAACATCGGGCATTGTAGATGAAAACCTAATGTAAACACAGCGCATACTGTGACGTCATATGGGTGGCACATGGTATGACGTGAAACAGTCCGTTTTTCAAAATCTTTGTTTTTCTGGTCCACACGTAAACGCAGAAACGCAGTTTTCAAAAATCAAAACATCCGTTGTCACTGACACAAAATACTCGTGTATGTGTGGACATAGCCTAAGCATCAACAGCAAGGATGTAAGAATGCTAATTGACTCATTTGGCCACTTTACATTTGTACTTAAAAAAGACAATTAAACAGGTAAAATGTTTAATATGTGCTTCTTAAGAATTAAAGCATAAAATACCTAACCTGTTTTTATTCTGTTTAAATAGCTGTTCAGCTGTGTCTGTGTTATATAATGCTATTTGGAAAGTTAAGGTTTTATTATTTTTTATTATGAATAAGTTATCAATGTATTATTAGTATAATTATGGTCTATTACTAAGCTTCTATTAGATGTTATTAACCATGTTAAAGCTTCTAGGCTATATTATTTTTATTATAAACAAGATATGGAAAATAACGTTGATAACCTGGAGAATTTTTGTGGCAACAACAACTGACATGTTGGCTGAGATATGGTAGATTTGTTGAGCAAGGTGTAGTTTTTTCCTCCCACTTGCTTACTATTTTCTTTTCCTTTTTATAGCTGTAGAAGGTGTGTGTGTGTGTTTGAACCAATAATTTGTAGTGCTGTTGAAAGGTCAGTGGTGGAACTATATGAGTACATGTAGAGAATCTCCTTCCCCCAGCCCTTCTCTCTGCCGTTGTAGTAATTGTCCTTTTTAATTGGAGTGCCCTTAACAGTATTGTCCAATTATGAAAGCATAAGGTGGTGATCTATGTGTGTGCAAGACTGTGTGTGTTTGGACTTGTTACGAAATTCTCCTTCTTCTAACTCGAGCCATAATCACAGTGTCATTGATTCTAAATGATAGCAGAAGTTGTATGAGACAGAGAGAGAGAAAGAAAGAAAGGGGTGATATGTCAGCAAGTGAGCAGGGCAGCGATCAAGAAGGAATTGATACTGCTACTCACTGTGTATGTTTGTGTGTATGTGTGTGTGTGAGTGCGTGCATGCTGTTAGTAATCCCTTCACAATAAGTAGTTTATATGATTGTAATGTAAAAGGGTTAAAAGGGTTGCTGGAGCACACATTGTAAACCTCTTCAAGCTAATTGGTCCACTTGCTCCCCAACATACTAAATGGGGATGCACAGTAATATTGAAATCATATTGGTATTAAAAGACTCCTGTTTAAATCAAACTAACAGCATTGGACAGACTTGTCTAATATTTCAAATTGTTCTTTGGAATAATTTTTGGCTAATGTAGGAATATCGGTCTAAAATATTTGCATTCTATTTACTCTTCTGGACATGCAGTGCAACCCACTCATAGCCCTTTACAAGTAAAACAAACATGGTATGTTGTTTATCTACTGTTTTGATTCCAAATGACACGCAAAACAAGTTAACAGTGGAAAAATACATATGAGATGATGGTTGACAGTAAAATGTTGATATAATGTTGAACTGCAGCTTGAATTTACCTCTGTAATTGATATTCAGTTGGCAATAAAAGGTGTTAAATGTCCTCGTTTTTAGCCTAGTGGGTCTGAATTACAAAACTCATTTTGTGTCAGAATTTACAGTATAAGTATAATATAGCAGTAAAGCAGTAAATAATTGACTAGTCAGCATCTTGACAAACTTGACATCTTGACATCTTGTCCTAAAAGTAAGCGAAACAAATGAATAGCACTGTCAAAATTCTGTTATAATTAGAGAAGTTTTCATAATCTGTGAGCATTTTATCCAACCATTTTCATTTTTGACATGATGTATTGCACTTCTCTTTCACCTCATAGGGCCTATTTACATATGGTCACTTGTTTTTTGCATAAAACGACATGGGAAGAGTTTAAACCAATCACCTGCATGGCCCTGAAAGGAAGTCAAAAGGAAAGCACAATTTGCAGTCAGTGTTTGCAAGAAATGAAAAAATGATAGAAAAATGATCCTTCTGTGTCTTCTGCATCATTAACACTATGTGTTAAAACAGTGTATTGTAACAAGAAGATGAAAAATGACATTGTGCTTTCCTTTCAGCTTTAGAAGAGAAAAAAACTCTTTCCATGTAGTCTTATGCAGAACCCATTGACCTTGTGTAAATAGGCTCTATGAGGTGAAACATAAGTGCAATGCATCATGTCGAAAATTGACTCTTTATGCTGATGCAGGTTTGGCCAGTGTTGCCTCGTCTCAAACCTCTGTCCCGAAAGTGGATTTGTAGGATCACTGATATTCAGCATGAACATGGAAGAGAAGCGGTGCAGTAGACAAATGCGGTGAATGAGAGGATGCTGTGAATGTGTTCCTGACTTATTGTGTGGTAAATACTTTGGCATTGCCACCATCACCACACACAAACACACACACATATACACTGCTTGTGAGCCTGCTTATGTTGCTGCCAGTCAGAGCAGCTGGTATTTTGGTAGTGCAGCATTAATGTCCATCTGTGATTGAGGGAAAGTTGTCCTGGTCAGTCTTGTTTTTGTTTTTCTGCTTTGGAGCGTAGTGTGTTTGCTTGTGCAGCTCTATGGTCAAAGAAATGGATATGCTTCTCTCTCTCTCATATCTAATGTTCTCCCTACCTCTCATTTCTAATGTTCTCCTTTTCTTTTTTCTTTCTTTCTTTCTTTCTTGCTTTCTGCTTCTCCCAGTTTTTTCCTTCCCCCTCTTTCTTTTGGTCTCTCTTAGCTTTGTCTTTCTCTTTTTACTTAAATTTCTTTCTATCTCTTGCTTTCTCTCTTTCTATCATTTCTCTCTCTTTCTTCACTCTCTCTCTCCTGTTTGTCTCTCTTTTATCTCTTAATCGGTCTGTCTATCTCTCTCTCACTCTCTCTGTCTTTGTTCACCGCTCATTCTATCCCTCTCTTCTTTCTTCTTTTTTTATCTCTCATTCCTTCTCATGACTTGCTCTCATATTCTCTCTGTCTCTGTTTTTCCCTCTGGATCACCAAGTTGTCATATTCGTCTTTCTCAGTGCGACAGATGGACCCACTCCACATTTCTGCTTGCTCTACAGAGAGAGAGAGAGAGAGAGAGAGAGAGAGAGAGAGAGAGAGAGAGAGAGAAAGAGAGAGAGAGAGAGAGAGAGAGAGAGAGAGAGAGAGATAGAGAATTTGTTGTACAGAAATTCCTGGATGTCGAAAGGGTTGTAGTTTGTTTCTATTTTAAGGGCCCTCACACACACTCACACTGTGCTGTGGATTAGGTTGGTGTGAGATAAGCACAGGCTGGGCAGGAGAAACTAGAGCTTAAGCCTTCACTGCTTTTGAAACAAGTGGGATCATTTGAGAAATGGAGAGTTCCTGCCCAACCCTGTTGTGATGAATGCCGCATGTATTGTGTGACATCACTTCAAAAGCTTCCATCCGCCTCTTTTACTCATTCTGACCTTTCTTTTCTTTCCCTCCTCCAGGTTCTTCCTCAAGTTCTTCCTGAAATGCAACCAGAACTGTCTGAAGAATGCGGGGAACCCGCGAGACATGCGGCGCTTTCAGGTAAAGTCTTTTTATCTCTCTGTTCATTCATCTGTCCAACCATCCAACAACCCCCTCCTATAACTTTCAGATATAAAGTCAGCCTGAACTCTGAATTGGTAATGTTTATCTTTCCCATTCACATTTACTTTAAAAGGCCAAAATCATGGAAAATGGAGTAAAAGTTTCACCATTTATTACCTTGTCCATATATGGAAATAAAACTGAAAATAAAGCAGCTGCTGAAATTGTCACAAAACTGACATGTTTACCTGCACCTTGTCAGCCTACAGAAGATAATACTACTACTACTAATAATACATTTTATTTATGGAGCGCTTTTAAAGGTACTCAAAGACGCTTTACATAGAATTGAACATACAATAAAATTAAGGCCTATCAGTTCATCTTGAGGTTATAATAACTGTTTTAGACTTGACTGCTTTTTGAATAAGGCAAATTACTGGGCAGGCAATCAGAAAATAACTTATTTAAAAACCAGGCGTAAGGGTACAGTAACATAAACAACCTGTTTAATTCTAAGGGTTAAATAGAGGCTCGAATTTGGTCATGCAGAAATTAATTATGACTATTTTTGGTATGTAAAACCACTTTAACATCATAAGAGAGTCTTAATGGATACTGTTCCTTTAAATGTTAGCAATAGGCTTGAAGACCTCTGCTGCATGGTCATGTCACTCAACTTGTGTATGTCACTAGATCTATTTAAAGACCACAGATAGAAAAGCCATTAAGTGACACGGCCTTGATCTACTGCCATTTATTGGAATGTAATTCTCCTGACAGCCTATTGTGTATATTACAACCACAAATAATGTACTTTCTCTTGTAGTAACCTACTGACTACACAAAATTATACGTTTTGGATTATCTTCACTTTAATTCACATATTTGGTTTTTACTCACCTAACTTTTCCTATTTCAGTGTTCTCCTTTTCGGTCCAGTCTTGACAGTATCATTAGATTAGCTACTGTGAGAAGAGGTTATGGGAACATCACTGCTTGTTAGCTGTAGACACTCTCTTATTGCGTCTCCCTCTTGTGCTATACCTCTAATTAACTCCTCACAAATCTTACTTCTCAAAGATGAGAAGACCCTCTAGATGTTCTTCATGTCACTTAATTCATTTAACTCTTTTATTTTTACATATTCTTTTCTCTTTTATTCACACTTCCATATCTGTGTTTTGTAAGAATTTTATAAATGCCATGTTTAAACAAATGGACTGTAAAACATCACACATTAATGTGTATATTATTAAAGTCTTATCCTATCATACCATTAACACCTTGTCGCTTTGTGTTAGATTTTACCAGATATTTACCATATCTACTATAATGTATTATATAATACATTTTCTAACAGATCTTAGGGAAGTGTTAAAGCAAAGGATGCCAGATCACTTTATTGGTGTAAAATACTTAATAGGTCTGCACACTGACTCAAAAACTACACACAGAAAACCAACTGTCCTGAACTACTAGTCTGTAATAATTCTTCAAACTTGATGATTATTCTTAATCCCAGAGCTGTGTATAAAATATTTGAAGCAATAACAAACAACAAACCTCTTTGTAACAACGAACCTCTATAACTATATAGACCTTTTTATAGATTTATACACATTACATACATATCCATGATGTATGCTATTAAGAGTTTGTTTTACACATATAAGAAATTATGATTAATACCACCTTTATTGAAGAAATGATAAAGTGGGTTTTTTTTTTTTGCATTTTCCATCTGGTATTCTTTACCATTTTGGAATTAAAGTCCTTCATATATTTTATTGTTTTATAGTTCTGTATAGAAAGAAAAGGTTTGATGTACATGGCAATTTTATTCTCTATTTTATTTTCTAGGATGTTTTAGTATTAGTTTAATATGTTTTTGATTTGTTGAACTTCACTATTTTTATGGCTAAGAAGTGTCAGAGCGTGACTCTCCTCTTTAAAACAATTGACCATTGTCAATTGTTGCATGGTTGTTTAGGAGTCTAACATAAAACAAGTGTAGGATAAAAGAGGAGCCCTGACACACACACACACACAAACACACACACACACACACACACACACACACACACACACATACACACACAGACACAGACACACACACACACACACACACACACACAATAGAACCCCATTATTCTGACAACAAAAGGGAATGAATGTCTAGGTGGAATTGAGAGGAAGGCTGAATCCTTGAATGTGTGTGAGAGAGATAGAAGTCAAGAGACTGGAAGTGTTTGAGAGAGAGAGAGTACCAGTCCCTTGGAGATTTCCCCCTCTTTTACCAAGTCCTTTTCTTTTTGGAGCACTAGGTTTCCTCTCAGAGATCAGCTACAATTTAAACGAGAGCCCTCGGTAGAACTGCCAGGGGAAAACTTGGGCTTATGCTGGCCTTGCTAATGCCACTCACCACGCCAAGCCCCAAACACTATTAGCTCTGTGGCATTGTCTCAAAGCACTCGAGTGCTGCTCGCTTTATAATTGAATTAATCTGCACCAACCCCTATCAGCAATCAATCACCTAGAACAGGCGGACGGGGTGGAAGAAGAGGCTGGGGGACTTTGATAAAGGAAGGAAAGGAGAGGTTTGTGTGGATATATGGTGTATATATGTTAATTAGTGTGAAGAATAGAAAGGATTAGAGCCATTAAGTGGTCCAGCCACAGCATGGTGAGTTAAGAGGCCAGTTCTACGTGCTAAGTTCCAGATTATTTTCTTAAAATATCATCTGTTCTCTCCTCTGTTCTCTGCAAAACTACAATGAAATGCAATGTGTAAAAGGGTGGAAGTAAAATAATTGATTTACTGTGAAAAGTGAAAGTAGCCCAAAACAACAGGTTTCCCCTTGCCCCAAATGCAGTCACTAGTCATCAATTACTTTTAACAATACAAGAAGTATCTCTATTGATCAATCTGTAAAACATGTCTTGGGATAAGCAAAAAACTGAATTTCCTTTTTCAGTGAAAGACTTATATTAATAAGTTAAAAAACATGAAACAAAAAAACATGTGATCCTGAATCATTTTATGAGTTTGAGGATGTGTTTGCACATTACAGTCATTCTACCAGAGAATCTTATTTAAATGATTCAGTTAAATTAAGTTATCCATATCTTTTAGTTACATTTGTTACATCTGTTAAATGTGTTTCTTGTTCCATAGTTGTCGTCATCCTAACAATTTTTTGAAAATTGTACAAAATGAATTTTGCTGATGCCCTTCACATTTTCTGAACCATACGTGGAATAAAATCTCACATTCTTTAAAAAAAGAAGGTTTTGCAACTGTGACCATATGAACATTATCAGTCAGTTTAATATAAATCTAAAGCTCTTCTCTAAAAGTACAGTCCATATTGATATGTTACCTTCAACCCTGTTATTTCTCAGGTTGTGGTGTCGACCACGGTGAGCGTAGAAGGACATGTCCTTGCTGTTTCAGATAACATGTTCGTGCACAACAACTCAAAACATGGGCGTAGAGCGCGGAGACTGGACCCCTCTGAGGGGACACCGTCGTATCTGGAACATGGTAAGCAGCCTACTTTTACTGCACTTAAATTGCACATTAACATGTTTTTCACTTTAGCTGACCTGAGCTTTATTCACCCACTGACTTGAAATAAACTGGCTAAAAGTTTCCCTGTAGTAATCAGGAGAAAAAGATTGAATACCCTGCTGTTACCGTGAGTATCAACCAATACTTATCTAACACATTTTATTCTAGCTACTAAGTTGTAGACTAGGAGAGGGCAATATGGCAAAAATATGTTGAATGTGATACATTGTATGTATTACTCTGACATCAGATAAGTTGAAACAGAAAAAAGAACCAGTGGTGCCACATTTAGAAATACTGTCAAAAACTACAAGTACTAATTATTTTTATCCAGTGTTTCCCACACTCTTCATTAAATCAACTTAAACAACTATGCTCTATTCAATATTTACGATATTCTCAAGAAACCATAATAGAGGGTTAAATTCATATTACGAAGGGACATAAACAAGTAATAACGGTTAAAAAGACGTATTATAGACTATATTATGCCTTATGTATATTAGCAGATTAACTGGATGTTACAAGTTTATATGGATCTTCAGCATTTTGGAATGAACTCTTCATATTGTGACATTTATGACTTATGTGAACTTTTATTAAATGTAAGAGATGTAATATTATCTAATAAAGACATTTAATATATTTCCTGTTTTTATGCTGGAAGACCTGTCAGACATTTCACTTGGTGTGTTAACTGGATAATTTCAGGGAGGGTAAAAGTAAAGAGGGGAATGTTCGTTAGGAAACATTTGTGGCCAGGTGGGGACCTCTATCAGATCAAGTGCACATACTCTTTATTGTCTCATGATTAAATATGCAGTGAGGCTCTTTCTTATAATTCACTTTTAATTTTAAGTACTTTAGATTTATTTGTATATCCGTGCACATTTGTGCATGTGTGTGTGTGTGTGTGTGTGTGTGCCAAAATAACTTCATATACACTTCTTTGAGCTTTGACCTCCCAAGTCATGTGTCCAATGGAGCAGAGAAAGTAAGGACGAACTGCTGATTAATTAAAACACAAAGCAGTGTCCTCCTTCCACTCCTTTCTGTTCTGTCCCTTTATTTCAGCTTCATTTTCCTTTTAGCAGGTTCTGGTAAATCCCTCTCAAGGGATGAGAGGCATTACATATAAAGCACAACATCATTCTTTGGACTGATTAAAATATTCATCCTCACATTGTCTAAGGGCTGTAATTAATTTGCACTTGCCTTTTAGGACATAGCTCTTACAAGTATAGAGCTATTATTGTTGTTTTACTATATGGTTTAAAAGTAATAACATAATTAACTTAAAAAAAACTACATTTCCCAAAAAAGTGATTCCACAGCTTTCTCAGTACAGAAAGAGTATTACTGGTTTGTTTCTATGGTGTTCAGGAGGTTGAAAGTAGATTGCTAGGCAGTTCCTATGGTAGTTCCTGGTAGTTGCATGAGTGTAGCTATTTGGTTTTAATGGTGTTCTGGGTAGTTGCTCAGTTGTTTCTAAGCAGATGCTATGATATTACAAGAGGTTGACATGGGATGGATTGGTGGTTTCTGTAGTAACTCAGGCATTTGCTAAGTGGCTTGATATGATGTATCAGATCGTCACTAGGGCGTTGTTAGGTGGTTGCTGTGATATTCCAGGTGGTTGCTATGTTTTTTTGGGAGGTTGCTAGGGTGTTGCTAGGGTACTTTGATCATGGTTATACAAGTTCCACCATTTATTGGCCAATATATCTTATTTTTCCTACAAACACAAATGTATTTGGGTTGAAAGTTAGAATTCACATTTTTCTGAATTTCTTTGCTTGACTGAAATCTGAGTGAGAAATAATTCATATAAAGTTACGCCACATAAACTGTGATCACTGAAAACTTGTAAATATACTTGAAAAAGGTACATATCACTCCACTCGACATGAAGATACAGTTTTGTTTGTTGGCAAAGTCGGTTTAGGTTAGTATCATTGCCATTGGTGTCTGGGCCTGGGCATACGGCATGACTTTTCTTGGTCTTACGTGCTTAGCATGTCAGATTATTGTTATTACGCAAATCCAATCTAATTTCTAATTCAGCTTGTGGAGGATTAGGCCATCTAGGGGAAAATTGTTGGATCTGGACAGTGGGCAACCGATCATCTGATACACTGATTTGTGGTCATGGATGAATATGGGCTGATAAGCCATGGAGGCCTCCTGGGTTTTACTGTCAAAAACAGCAAGGGACCCAACAGATTGACTGGGTTCTGAGTGAGAGGGTAATGGGGCGTTATTTTTTTGGGAAGAACCTGATTTAGGATCTTGATCTTGCATTACAATCAGAAGCAGCATTAATGTGTGGCAATAAATCAGCAGAGTTGATTAGTTATTAGAACTTTTAATCAAGCGAATGTGTCGTTTACTCTGTCTAATAGAACATGAGAGGGTGTGGTATTATGAGTAAGGGTGGCTGGTCTAGTGTAGTAGGTAACATCGCTACCTTCCAAACAGGACAGGGCAGCTGGTGGCCTAGTGGTTAGGGGTTCAGAGGGGGTTCTGCGATCAGAAGGTTATGGGTTTTAATCCTAGGAATGCTAGTGGTACTGCTGAGGTACCCTTAAGCAACGTACTGTCCCTACACTGATCCGCAGTCGCCAGTTGCTGGCTGCCAACTGCATCACTTGGTAACTGGGTTAAATGCAAAGAAAGAATTTCACATTGTTCACACTGTGTGCTGTGTTGTAGTGTGTTCATGCATGACTATAAGGGGCCACTTTTCTTTTTTCCTAAACTGGACAGCATATCACACTACAGCAATAAGTGTCCTTGGGCAGGATTCAACCAAATAACAATTACTTTTATTTATTGGCAAAATAAAGAAAAGAGTAAAGCAATAGAGCCCTGAGCATGTAAAGCAAGTAAAGCATGTAAACCATTGTTGTTAATAAGTGGAGTAAGATGGGTATCGAAAAATGACATTATCAGATATAAAAACAGTCGTGCACTTTTTGTGTGAGTGAACCTAACTTCCATGTCACAAATTTAAAGCAAGATGATGATGTTGTACGGAGAAAATGTCAGAGGGAATACTGGTTCAAGTAGTTGGTTCAGTTAGGAATAACGGTTCATTTGAGTAATAGGCCATAGATTAATTCTTTCTAGACACAGGCATTAGTTGGAGCCCTAAACAGGTTTGCGACTGCTACATTTCACTGCTTTGATAGTGTGCAGTTTTGAGGGCATTTCAGAGGTCAGGTCCCATTGCTGTGTTCTTTATGAGGAAGGAGCTTACCTTGGTTCAGTTCAGAGGAGTGTGCTAAGAGCTCTTTGATAAGGCTGAGAATGAGCAGAGGGACCCTGTGCTGTTTGCCTCTGACAACAAAAGGTGACTTTATTTGCCTACTAGCCCTAGGCTGTGAAAAGCAGAAGGCTGAAGTTCAACAAGGATCATTGGCACTTGAACTTTTGTGTGATATTCCAGGTTCTCCAACAAACAAACACACACACACTCTCTTTCTCTCTCTCTCCCTCTCTCACTCACTCTCTCTCTCTCTCTCACACACACACACACACACACACACACACACACACACACACACACACACACACAC
>JBBPCX010000023.1:4742136-4762136 GCA_037974365.1 Hydrocynus forskahlii | reverse complement strand
GTTGTCCCTGCAATTGATAGGATTGATAGGATGCGGTATTGAATCCTAGGACTGCCAGTGGCACCGCTGAGGTACCCTTTAACAATGTATCATCCCCACACACTGCATCATTGGCTGCCCATTGCATGACTATGAGGGCCGTTTTACTTTACTTACTTATTATATGATCAGCCATAGCTTTAAAACCACCTACCTAATACTGCAGCAGATCTTTTAAGTCCTGGGTCTTCCATGGATCAGTCTAATTTCTACAGCATATCCCACAGACTCTCAAGCACACTGAGATGTTTGGAAATTAAAGAGCAAGTTAACATCTTTAACTCTTTGTCATGCATGTGTGAATGTGTAATTACTTACACTCATCCAAAAATGAACAAAACATGTACTTTGATCAAGGACACCAATTTTTACATACAAATGTATGTAAAATATAAATGTAAAAATGTTATCTGATGTTTATGGAATGATGACCCCCTACTGACTGGGTGAAGTTACAATAAATAAAAATCCTTCATAACTCTGCCAGAACAGAGCAGATTCTACAAGTTTCTGAAGCTGAGCTGTAAGTCTAACATCTCACATGTTCTTCTGGGCTCCAAAGGTCATAGAGATCATTTAGGGTTGAGTTGAGTGATCAGTGATTGATAGGAAGACTAAAATAAGACTCCATTGTGTTGTCCAACTCTGTTTCTAATTACAGTAATTAAAGGCATACAGATCCCATGTGTCCTTTCTAAATGTGTGGCCACAGTACACCACCACCACCACCCTTCCTTAATCCTTGATCTACCAGAAATACAAACACAGAGTATATATACTCAGTACAGTCACCTCTATTTATAGCTGTTCAGGTCTGCTGTGAATTACGCTAGTCACTATTACAATCATGATCGACAAGAGTTATTTGATTCATAAGAGACAATACAATGACAAAGAGGAATTTGACTTTTTTTTTTCCAAAACTGGTTAAGAGACTAAAGTCAGTCAGAACTGTCCACAGCGGTGGTGAAAGTAACTAAATGTCTGGAGTGTTTAAAGGAATAGACAAGAAGATCTTGCCTGATCTTTAAAAAAAATGTCTTTTTCTCTGTGCCTCTGTCTCATCAGCTCATCACACCTCATGCCATCCGGGTACAGACTCCTCCTCGGCACATCCCTGGGGTTGTGGAGGTCACACTCTCATACAAATCCAAACAGTTCTGCAAAGGCACCCCTGGCAGGTTCATCTACACTGGTAAGCTAAGTGCAGAGTCTAGTCTAGTCACAAGACCCCAAAGCATTTCAGGGGCTTTGTGAAACAAAAATGAGCATTCATTCTCAGACATGTAATTTGCTGCTGGAATTACATCTGCTGGAATAACATCTTGTTGTTGAGAATGGTATTACTATGGTATACTTTGCTATCCAGACTTCCTGTACAGAGATAAATCCTTGGCTTATTTGGATTACTGGTCCAAAGTTCCAGTCACAGTTTATGGTTCTTACCCAGATTCACTTTAATATCACACATAGTTGTGGTGGTGGTGGCGGCCTAGTGGGTAGGGTACTTGCCTCTGGACCAAGACATCATGAGTTCAAATCCTACCTTCAGCAAACCACCTCTGGGTTCCTGAGGAAGACTGTCCCCTGTAGTAAGGGAATAGAAGCCGCTTTGGATAAAAGCATCCGGTAAATGCAAATTTTAATGTAGTTTCATGGACAAGAAGAACTGATCTTACATCAGAACATTTACCCTGATAGATATTATACGTAGGACACATTTAAGAGAAACACACACTGCCCTCAGATCGGCCACAGATTACCGCAAAAAATGGAAATGGCTTTTTGTAATAATTTATCTTCTATGCATTTATATTATGTTTTGTAACTGCATAATTTGTAGAAATGGCAAATGAAGAGCGTGACAATACAAGAGGGCATTGTTTCCTTAATTAGTGTAGATAGGGAGACAGTAACAACCGGTGCTTGTAAAAACTGTTACAACTGAGCTGGAAAAACAGTGAGTGCTTTATTAGTTTGCATCTTGAAGCCATTTGAAAAAAAGAGGCAAGAAAACAAACCATGAAGCTTTCCAAATCGTTTACAAACACACATGGATCCATAAACACAGTAACAAATGTCCAAGTGCTTCAGACACACATGGCCCAGATGTCAGAGCATGTCCAGCACACTCCTACTGCAGTTCTCTGAGAGACATTTAAAGAGTGGAGCTAGTCCCAGAACAATATGTGAAGCCTTCTAAAGAGAAGGATTGTGCCTTCTTTCATTCTCTCTGGCTCCCTCTCTCTTTCTCTCTCTGACCCTGTTTGAACAAGTCTGTATACATTATTCTGAGTCTCTCCTAAACTCTTGACATGCTTTTCTTAAATTAACATTATTGAAGTGTCTAGTCACACTACAAGAGGCAGTCTAATCGAGACCACCCTCAGCTCACTATCCAACCTCCCACTTGCTAATGACCACATCAGTATGGTCAGGGATCAGAGCCCTGAGGGCTCATTAGCCAACATCATAACTTTTTGTTTGTGAAAGTTGTGTTTGCCTGTGGGTGTGAAGTTGCTGTGGTTCTACTCACACAACCCCCTAAGAGGGTTAAAAACTGTCTGAATAGACATAAGAATGTGTTTGTGCACTTTAGTCATGATGACCAATGAATCGCTAGGAAATTATGCTAAAATAGATGCTTCATCTGTGTTCTCTTTTTGTCTGTTCTAAGGATTGCCAAATGTTGCTTGACTTGGGCATAGACCATTAAAAACAAAGTAGCAACCATAATCTGTGATTTATGACAATCTTAGAACTCTTTTGGTAAGATGTAGACTCATTTTAAAATATTCTTTACATAACCTTACACTACAGTTTCTCCAGTCATAGACATGGCTGTTGTCATGGCTCTATGTACAACCATTGCCTTCACAAAAGAACTCTGCAAAAGAATCACTAGAGTTAGTTCTCAAACCAGTCCTTAGGGACACATTTATGCTTGATGTCAATTCCCAACACATAAATGATGATACAGCAAAATGTTGGCCTCTTGGTTGGCTTTATCTTGCTTTATTTTGAAGACTGTAGCTGATGTAGATCCCTTCCTAAGCATGCCTTATGCCATGTGTAATGGACCATAACTATAAAGGTAAATATGCTGTTATGTAACTTGTGTAAATGGGCAGAACGTCTTCACCCTTCACCCTGGTCTTAGTTCTTTAATGAGTAAAACAGTTGCTTGGTGACTATCAACCAAAAGTGGCAGTTGGCCTTGGCATGCTCTAGTACAGGGGTGGTAGTAGCCAGGTGGGTAAAACACTTGTCTGTGAACCCGATGAGCACAAAGTTGCAGGTTCAAATCCCGATGAGCACAAAGTTGCAGGTTCAATGGTAAACCATTGTGTCCTTGAGCAAGACAATTAACCCACAAATGCTCCAGGGGGACTGTCCTTGTAACTAATGATTGTAAGCCGCTCCTTAGTACACAGTGGGCAGCTGACAAAGCTAATCACTCACTGTTGGTGAACTACATTAGCAGCATCTTTTAGTGTAGTTCACTAGCGGGTCCACAGGCTTGATTACATCAGTACAAGCAGAGCCATGGACTCCTCCTGCCAGGCCTCAGGTAGGTGCTAATCAAAGGCTACCTGGAAGCTGCCAGATATACATCATGTTATGAACTTTGTGAAATCAGTCACCTGGAAAAAGAATGAGAGGAACATTTTGGGAGATGGAACGGAAAAGTATAAAGGTTACTGCAACAAATCCTGAAGCTATTGCATTTGATTTAAGACAGTTACAACATATAGTATATATATATATACATACGCATACACCTTTCTCTCTTTTTCTGGTCTTCATACATCTCCCATAATTGACCGTAGCGGTGACCTATCACTTGATAAGTTCTGGGCATTTGTAAAGAAGAGGGAATGAGAGGAAGCCATCAATAAACCAGTACCTACAAATACATAACATGATAAATATATGACAGTATAATGTACAGATGACTTTTATTCATTCAGCAGCCAATCTAATAGGCTTTCTCTTCAGCTGTCCCTCTTAATAGTAATTTTGCCAGTGCCCATGTTGTGAACATGTCAGAACGAGAGACTTTCCTGGCCAAACAGTTTGCCCAGTGTAGCGTGGCAGATGAACCCAATCGCGGATAGAACATGAGAGAGCTGGTAGACCATGCATCTTGCTCAGAGAATGCTCCACTCGAGAGTTGAGATTCCCCCCGGGAATCTGTGTTCTTTTACACACACACACAGAATATAAAGGTAGAAAAGACCGGAGTACTCATGGTACCAGTTGGGTTGGAGTCGAGTTGGAGAGGGCACGAAACTCAACGACTGAGCACTGGTTCCTACCTTCTTCCTTGTTTATATACCCAGTGACGCTTGTCACTTCTAGGTCCCCGTGCGCATCACGTGACTGGTATGCATAACAGAGCAGCACCTAACTGCTGATGACCTGTGTACATTATAAAAATTAATTACAGAAATTAAGGTGAAATCTTGCATGCAATGTAAAGGTCTGCTGATGTGTGTTTACAAAAAATTAGATACAAGGTTTCATCCCATCAGTGACATACATGTACATACATGCACATATATGCATAGATATGTGTGGAACTATATAATAAAATGTATCTAATAGTCTCGAGATGCAGACATAACACACACAAATACATATATACAGTGACTTATAAAAGTATTCAACCCCCTTTAAAGCTGTCATGTTACAAAATACAATAAAGCCCCACTAATTCGTAGTTCAGAATTCACAGCTTCAGTCATTCACTGATTTCTTTTTAGAACCTAACAATTGTTCACGGAAACCCCCACAAATTCGCAGATGTCCTCCGCATTTCTTTTTGGGGTTTTTTCATGGTAATGTAAACATTTTCATGCATTTTAATGATAAATTATTTAGAAAATTATAATTTACTAATTGTGACATAAATATTACTGTAAATTCAGCTATATTTCCATATAGAATATAACTATATACATTTTTTGGTACTGTCGAGAGAAAACAAAGAAAGCGCATCTTGGGATGGTGAAATTCCCCTGTACTCAGTGGCAGGAGGTTTGAAAGTAGCCAATCTGAGTGCATTATTCATTTCTGCTGCCCTGTGACGCATCTCTGGCAGCTGCAGTCCAGCATTCCCACATCAGAACAGCTTCCTGCATGGAGCTATCTCAAGCATTCTTGTGTTTTTTGTTTTGTTCTTCTTAAAGCCCTGTATTTTTATTATTGTAAATTAAATACATTTCTTACTTATATCTGTTCTTACAGTACAGATACGGGTTTACCTTTACTTTTTTTTAAGGGTAATGTATTAAGCCGAGTTTAAAATGAAATTAAAGTGTGCATGTTTGGGTGCATATTTATACCATAAAAATAGGCATTTTTAAGCATTTTATTTTTACCACATCACAAATTTGTGGTTTTTCCCAAATCTGCAGGTGCTCTTGGAATGCAACCTAATTACTGTATGCACATTTTTTCCATAAACAGCATTTTTGCTCCAGAATATTTGCAATGCCAAAACAGGTTATTTGTTTGTATACATTAAAAAGATGAAAATTAATAAAACTGAAATGTGTAAGTAGTTAAAACCTCCAGGTTTGCACAAATCACAATTTAATCACAAGTAACACAAAGGTGGCACTTATTTGACCATAATTAAACATAATTAGGTTCTACTTGTGAGTCCTTAAAGTAAGATTATCTTTGTGGGTATAAATGGCATCCCTTGTAAGACACATTTTCTTTTTGGAAAAAACACTGGGAAATGAAGACAAAAGAGCATTCAAATGGCATGAGAAACAAAATGCACTGAAATGCTTAATGCAGAAGATGGCCACAAAAATACTATTAAAGACACTACTAAAAATCTAACCGTGACTCTAAGAAGTTTGCAAGCATGGCAGTGACCCTAAGCATAATGTGATGCCACTGGCAGGTGAAATGAATAACAGTGATTATCTTGTTGCAAAGTCACCTGTCAAGAGGCTACATTAGGGTAGCAAGTGAGCAGTCAGTTTTTGAAGTTGATGTGTTGGAAGCAGGATGAATGAGCAAGTGTAATGATTTGAGCAACTTTGACAAGAGTCAAACTATGATGGCCAGACAACTACATCAAAGTGTCTCCAAAAAGGCATGTCTTGAGAGTGGTTCCTGGTATTTTGCTAAAAAGGTTAATTTTGATTATGATAGAAATGTGGCAGTTTGCTGCATATGGGGGTGTGTAAACACAGACCAATCAGGGCGCCTTTGCTGACCCTTGTCAACCACCAAAAATGTGTGCAATGGGCACACATGTGTTTGTTTATCTAGAGTTCTCATTATTAGAGGTTTCAATAGCTCTGGCCTACCATAGACATACTCAGGATAAGTCATAGAGTGTTGAGTGTGTGTATCCAATGGAATGGGAGCCATGTCCATAAGACTCATTTAAAATATCATATTATATTACTGCAGCACTACATTACAATGCAAATTCACCACCTCCCCCTCTCTCACCACACAAAACTCCACTGACAAGCAATGCACCATAAAAGTAACACATGTTAATGAGAGAGAAACACACATGATATAAGAATAAGATTGTTCTCTATTGATCCAAAAGTGGGGTGGCTTGGAGAAAAAATAACATCTATAATAAGGAGGGAAGAATGAAGCAATAATTCAGCGGTACTGAGCACCACACTGGTCCACAGATCAATTCCCCAGAGGCCTCGCCTTGAGATCACACCTGGAAGAGGCGGAGGCATGTACCCTCCAGAAAAGAGCAATCGCTACATAACCTTCATTACTACACTGCTATACTGCAGGCTGTCTGGTGTCATTGGACAGAGAAGGATGAGGCATCCTAGTTAAAAATGTTTTATTGATGTTATGAAGGAAGGCTGACTGGAAGAAGTAAAATTATTACTGCAGAATGAATCTAAGTGAGCTTGTTCACTTAAAGAAGAGGGACGTGAGGGTTTGTCCAGGAAACAAAAAGTCAGGGGAGAAACAAATGATTTTGAAAAGTGAGGGGACATGTCTATAATGGTTCCGGCACCCATGGTTTTACTACATTACAGCCACATGGTAGTGTGGAAAAAGATCAGTGGAAATTAGTATACTGTATTACTTTTTATCTACATTAGTTACATTAGTGTTAAACCCTACCTTAGAGTTTATTCTGCTCTAGTGCAGAAACGTCCCTCTGCTGGCTGATTGCCATAACCTTACTTTTGACCATTTTTAATGGTAGCTCTTGCCTCCTTCCTCTTACCTCCCCTACTTTATTCTTGGTTTCTCTACTCACACCATCCTCCCCTCTAGGTAATTATTGTGAAATATGATGAGGCCTGCATCTGCCCTCATGAAATTTCAATGAGCATTGATCTGTGTGATTGCAAGAGATCGCCAGAGAGAGAGCACAAAGACACAGATATTTGTTCATTAATTTATTGCTGTGGTAATTTCAGTCATATCAATTTGACATTTTCCTAGATAATTGCAGATAGTTTTGGTGTTTTATTCCACTGAAACTTTCCGTTAATGCCATGATACCTGAAGCTAATTTCTTTAAGTTGCGAACATTTCCAGCAGAGTTCTGTGTAGAGGCAAACTAGTCTAGGTTCTTGTGTGGGTGCTAGCAATCCCCTTTTGGGTCCAATTTAGTGTCAATTCAAACAAATGTGAAGATAAATTGGAATTCATGAGGTGCGCTCAGGTCCCTATCTCATGAAATAAATACTTAGAAATGTATGAATGAATCTGAAATGTGATTCAGTTATCCATTTCATCAATGATTAGGAGAAAGCTGAAGTAAAGTTTTTAAATGCCACCCCACAAACACTCATGTAAGGACTACTAATGTCACTAAAGCAAACACACTGATGCCTTTAGTAATGTGGCTAATTTGACAAGGAAGGGAGCTAATGCTAATGTTTGTCATGTCCTGTTAGCTAATCTCCTCTGTAATGACACATTTGTGGAGAGTTAGCATGTAGCATATCACTGTTGGGACAATTCTAGCTTGGCCTCCAATGCTATTGTAGTGACTTTAACTGCTAATGTTATCCACGGAGAACGATAAACCAACATCCTTAAGCAAATTGAAACCATGTGGTGCTAGGGAGAAAACAATAAAACCGTCTGAAGGAGCTTAGCCAGGCCAAGTTATAAATACTCGCAGTGTGGTTAGCACTTGTTTCACATGTAGCAAACATTGTTCTGAGCTACAGTGAAAGTTTATGCCAAAAACAGTTCCACTTCCCCATTTCAGTGAAAATAAATAAGGGGTATTTTTAACTAAATGCACATTTACACTGGTAAAGGAATATATGCACTAAAGAATAGTGTGTGTATAGGTGTGTATTGTAGTGTTACAGGCTTTGCATCAACTGTCGCAGCTTTCAGAAAGGCTTCATGTTCTTTGTAAAATCTTTCTCTCTTTCTCATTCTCTCTTTCTTTCATTCTCTCTTTCACATGCACACACACAATTTATTTTCTGCCCTTCATTTTCCTCTTCCTCTCTCATTCTCTTTTCTCTCTCTTTCTATCCATTTACTTTTTCCTCTCATCTTTATCTCTGTCTTCTCTCTTTTTGTCCCTTATTCTCATGCTTTCCTGTCATTCTTTCTGTTTCTGTCCTTTACTCTTTTCTTTTCCTTTTCTTTCTATCGGATGTGTTTCTCTGGCTCTCCTTTCGTTGTGGATTTTCTCAAATGATTGAATGCTCACTTAGCATGCGAAAGGTAGGGGGATCGATGCCCACAATCTCCATGGAGGTCTTCCTTAATGACAGCTAGTGCCCTAGTGGTCAGGGAGTTGCCCCTGTGATCAGAAGGTCATGAGTTTGTTCATATCAGGACTGCTAGTGGTCCCACTGAGATACCCTTGAGCAAAGTACTGTCCCCACAAATTGCTCCACAGGTGCCTCTCGTTGGTGGCAGCCTACTGCTTCACTTGGTGAATGGGTTAAATGCAGAGAAAGAATTTCACATTGTTCACTTTATGTGCTGTGCTGTGGTGTGTTCACACGTGACTATAAGGGACCACTTTACTTTCTCTTTCTGTCTATCCTGTCTGTCTGTCTCTCTCTTCTTTCTTTTCCTCCCCGTTCTTTCTTCATCTCTCTTTTGCTTTCCTTCTCTCTTTTATATTCTTTATTTCTCTCGCCTTTTCTCTTTCTCTCACTCTCATTTGATCTCTCACTATGTAATTCTAACTTTGTTTCTTACTGTCTTTTACTCTGTTCTCTCTCTCTCTGTCTGTTTCTTGCTTTCTTTTTGCTCTTCTCTCTTTTCTTTTTCTCTCCTCTCTTTTCTCTCGCCTTTCTCTCTTTGTTCTCTCTCTCTCGCCTTCTCTTCCCTCTTTTCTTCGTCCTCCTTTCCCCTCTCTTTTCTCAGTTTGCCCCTTTTCGCTTTCTTTTCTGTCTTTTCCTCTCTGTCTCTCTTTCTGTTTCTTGTCCCCCTCTCACTCACTCTCTCTGTCCTGACCACAGTAAGTGAATGTTTTCCCCAGGCTGAATAAGACAATTGGGTGCAATATAGAAATCAATGGCAATAAGAGTAGACCAAACTACTTCTGACATCCATGAGCCATGTGCTTGTTTCACAGAGGGGTAGCCTCTCTCTCTCTCTCTCTCTCTCTCTCTCTCTCTCTTTCTCTCTCTCTCTCTCTCTCTCTCTTTCTCTTTATCTGTTTATCTCTCTCACATACACACTCACACACACATCTACACATACAAACTAATACACAAAGTCATCCCCCCATGCCCACAAAAATCCCCTCAGAAAAGATATCAAAGCACTGCCATTTTAAATGTGATGGATTATTGTAAAGTAGTCATGCCGCAAAATTTTTATCTTGCCTAAATGACACCTACTCAAGTTTCCTTCCCTTTGTCTCAGACCACATACTAACTTAATTAGTACTTCATAAGAATTTACTGAACTGTGACCATCTGCTCCAACTGACAGGAAAGCACCCAACTCCACTCTCAGATCAGCCCTAACACTCACTCACACACACACACACCTTTAAACCAATTTCTTGTTTTCTCTTCCTCTTTTTGCTTCTCTCGATCTTCATGCTCCATTCTCGGCAAAAGCTGTGGTCCCTTGCACGGTTAACTAAGTACGATGCTGTTTTTTATCAAGCTTCTGGGTGTTTTGTGCACAGGTGAAGGGACATCTAACTGAATAGAGCACAGAGACCCATCATGACATCAGATATGTAGACATGAACCTCTTGAATCAATTACTTTATCATATATCTACAAAGCAGCTCTAATTTTTCAAAAGTTCCTTCAAGATATGTCATCGATTTGTGGTTTTCCTGGTCTTCAACTTCCTGGTCTTTAAAATCTCCCTCTGGATACTACTAATGCAGGGTCCACTGTTATTTAGATCATAGTATCACATATTAAGTGTTTTTTAGAACAACTGGAAAAATTAAGTGTTTTTTAGCACATAAAGGCTTTTATGTAATGCTTTGAGACTACACCCACGTAGACATTTACAATGCCTCTGTAAATAAACTCTCATCTAGTCCCAGAGTACTGTTAGAAGTGGAACAGCTTTCAGAAGATTTAATTTTGGCTTTTTAAGAGAAGGCTTTTAAAAACAAATGTCACCTGCAAATGTCTGCATCCATAATGTTCCCCCTCTTCCATTTACTCTCTAATAATGAAGCAACTTTTGTCAGGTAGTTTGTAAATCTCCCTCCCAGCCTTCACCTCCTGACTGATGTGCTTTTTCATGTTTCTGACAAGATAAAGACTGCACATAGTAATTGCTACGCAAAGTGCAACATGCAAACGTCCCTTAAAATCCTTAAAATCTTAAAAATCCTCACATTACCATACCATATGTGCCTTTTAAAGTTGGCATTCAGTAAACATGAGCAATCTTTTGAATATACAATGACTTCCATCAGAACAGCTGTTTATTTTAGCATCACTTTTTGTAGCATTAAGCTTGTCAGAACTTGACTGTTGTAATGCGCCCTGGTTGAAAAAAGTAAAAACAAAAAACTAGAAAAATCACTTTGGACCTCCATTTTCCTGGGTTATTACTTTCGCAGGCTTTTTTGATTTGTCCTGCTAACATGCTTTGAAAATAAGCTTCCTTGTTGCTTGTAGGCAATGTTCAGTGTGTTCAGATGTGTGGTAATTTCTAGTGTTGTCATAGAATGAATTATATATGTTTCATTTTTCAGCTCTGAATGAGCCCACCATCGACTATGGTTTCCAACGATTGCAGAAGGTTATTCCTCGGCATCCTGGAGACCCAGAGCGCTTGCCAAAGGTACAGTCTTCCTTCAATCAGTCTTAAACAACAAGTTGCTGATGCCAACAATCTGAATAGAGTGTTTCAGTATATTAGTTACCAATATCTGCACTCACTGGCCATAAGGTATTCCTTCCATAAAGGTGCACTTCATAGGTGTACAATTACTGACAGCAGCCCATCTGTTGCTGCACACTTAATCAGCCCACCCTCTACCTGGCTGCTGGTCCTGTGGTGGTCCTAGGGGTTTCTGATAAAAATGGACAGTGATTATAAAGTCTAGGTAGGTGTACCTGATAAATAAACTTATTGTATGTTTAATAGATCATAAAGTTGTTTCAAGGACTCCAAATGTTAAAGGATCAAGAAGAGGATCTTAGAAGCTATCAGGTTTTATGAGAAGCCATGTTGGGGTTACTGGGTCATGAACTCGTGCTCACATATTGTACAGCTGTGCATGTTCACGACTTCTGCCTTCATGTCTATTAAGTGTTTCCAGATCGTCCTGATTTAGCATTAGGCGCTGACATCAAAGTATTCGTTGTCATGTATAAAGAACTAAGAGTCCTCACTCTTATGTCATTATGGGCCTAGTGATGAGCTTCATGTGGTAATGATCTCTGTGCTTGGATTGTCATAAGCAACTGTTGCTAAAGAGCCAGGAGAGTTGCATCATTGAGGCAACTTGGTATGTGTGTGTGCACACACAGTACTGTACATGTGTGAAAGTTATTGACTTTTTATTATTATTATTGCTACCAAAGAAAAATAGTTTCAGCATGTTAATCTTAATTAACCTACATTGAACATATTTTTTTCCTGAACAGATTTTGTTCTGTCAGAGATAATATATAAAAAGGAATTATTGAATTATTATTATTATTATTATTATTATTATTATTATTATTATTGTTGTTGTTGTTATTAGTATTATTATTGTTGTTGTTGTTGTTGTTGTTGTTATTATTGTTATTGTTATTATTATTACATGTAAATATGATATATAACTACAAGTATATACATATCAATTGAACAAAACTTCATATCTCCAGGCACATAAAAAATACTCCAAGTCATTTTGGAACACCACAACTTCTAGTCCATTAATTGTAAATGTTTGACACACACACACACACACACACACAAAAAAAATAAAAAAAGGAGATAGAACATGTTGTTCCGACCACAGAGATACACTCGTCTATGTGTGTTTGTGTACAACATACAGTACATTATTATGTTTTTCAGTAGGGTTTAACACACGCACACACCAGCTCATAGTCACAGCCACACACACACACACACACACACACACCTAACAGAATCAAGTCATTCATTGCAATTAGGCCTAGCAGAGCTCACTGTCACATCCAATGAGGCTGAATAGTCTTTCCTCTCTTGGCTACACATGAATAAGCTGAGCAGCTCCCAGATGTAGTGGGCTTATCCTCTTAAGATGTGTTTTTGTGAGTGTTCTGGTGTGATGTCTGAAGTGTATGTAAACACTTGGCCAAGCTTGTTTATGACTGGGTATTTTCTTTCAGAGATGTATAATGTTTATGTGAGCTTGTTCCAAGGCAGATATAATTGCTTGACAGTAGAACTGGACACCAATAGTCTTTGTGTAAGCATTCTATAAAGCTTCTCCAAGCTTGTGACAGCAACTATTCAACAACACATTTCTGAATGGAGCATGGATACCTGATAAATTAGATTTTTGTGAAAAGTTAAAATAGACCACTTAAACCAGTAAACTAGTTTAGACCTACACATCATGCATTTAGATATGCAGATATGTATAAATGAGTTCATACTGAAATTTCTTTTTGTTGGGTGTTTTTTTTTGTTTTTTTTTGTTGTTTTTTTTTTGTTTTTTTTGTGCTTGTTGTGTTCTCCCAGTCAAGTATGAATCATAATTTCCTGAGAACATTAAATCTGCTCCTTAAAGTGTGTTATGGTTCAGTTGAAGGAGGAGCTATGAAGTTGAAGTGTGGAATCATGTGGTACATTATTTGAAGCAGACATGATTTTAAATAATATTAAATATATTAATTTATATACACAATATTAATTTGTGATTATATAAATAATAATAAATTAATTATGTGCTTACATAATAGTTATGCCTTTAACAGGACATAAAAGTAAATCCCTTTTGGCTTCTGAGTTTAAGGTCATTCTACTGCTTCACATGTCCTCACAAATATAGTAATACAAAACTGTGTGTGTGTGTGTGTGTGTGTGTGTGTGTGTGTGTGTGTGTGTGTTGAGCACAGGCACTGAGAGGTGATCCATCATAGTGAAGTCAGCTAGTACCCCTCAGCAGGTCAGCCGATCGAAGTCTTTGCCGTCCGGACTTTATTATTGCTCCACCACTAGTAATTGAGTCACAGTAGAGGCTGTGTGTGTGTGTGCATGTGTAAGAAAAATCGCTCCAACACCTCTGACATTCAAAATAGCATTGAGCTCAATGAAGAGGTCAGAAATGTTATGTTGTTTTGTTCTCTCTCTCTCCCTCTATCTCTCTATTTCTCTACGCCTCTCTCTCTCTCTCTTTCTCTCAACCTCCCTCTCTCTCTGCTTCTCTCTTGCTTTCTGTGTTTCTCTCTCTCTTTCTCTCTCACTCCCTCCCAAACACATCACACACACACGCTGCATGCTGTTCTTCTCTGCCCCATCAATTTTCTCTTCTTTATTGAGGTAATAGCAGCTTGTTGACGGATTTTGCTTTTCAACTGCAAGGCTCAATCATGACAGTCCTGACTCAGGGACATGAGAGGACACAAACACACAAGCACATGCACAAAACCTGGAATATATCCGTATATATTCTTAACTTTAGGTTTAGGTTTTCAATTGAAATTGAGATAAGGATTAGAAATAGGACATTCAGCTGCATAAAACCGATATTCAATTGTATGATAATAAGATAAAGAAAAAAGATAAGATAAAGCAAGGTTTTCCAGTGAACTCTCAAAATAAAGCATCACCTCCTTTAGAGCAAACAAAGAAAGCTGGAGGAAAGTGAATTAACTGAACAATAACAAACCATATATAGCCTTTCAAACCTTTCTCAGGACTGGAAAGCTACATTGCCTGTAGTACAAATTGGTTACAACTAAACTACAGAGGTGTGTAACAAAGGTTTTCTCAGTTTAATTGTGCACTAGTATTCCTAACGCTGAAGTCTTTCTGTGTTGGACCTGCATCCACATACACTGAAGAGTGAAAATTTCAGCTGGAGAGATGTAGGCCTAATACTGCATAACAGCTCAAAGATTCAGAGGTATCCCCAAAAGGACAGACAGACAGAGAGGACCAGAAGGTTTAGTGGTCTGGATAAGGGGATTACAGCAGGGGGCAGAAGTTTGAATGGTTATTGGGCATTCACACCATGAGTAACATAAGATGGACAGTGTTGGGCTGTTTTACATATATATTAATTAATTACAAGCTCTGTGATTAATTAATATAGATTAATTGCACACATTTTTGCTGCAAAAGTATTTAAATTGTTTTATGAATTTTGGCATATGAGTGAATGAATAATCAACATCACAGACTTTCAATGTCTGTTTTATTTAATAACTGTTTCTGCACTGTTCATGTGTAGTAATGGTCACAGCGATCAAAAATATGACCTTATATGCTGAGGGAAAAAAATAAAAAATGCTTCAGCAAGAACAATGATAGAACTAAGTCTATTTATAAGATGCAATTTAAAACAATGTACATACACACATGGGTGTCAGAAGTATTTTAATGTGGCGGTGTGTTGTACTTGCCGTCTCGTGTGTTTCACTCATACGTCACCCCCTAATATAGTTGTTCCAGTGTTATGACGATTTATGCTGCCTTGACAAAAATGCTCCCTTTAAGTTTATACCGTTCATACAGTTTATAGTCAGTTTATAACACCAATAATAATGAGAAATAGGCAAATAATATGCATAATCAGAGAAAAATATATTTTATTTAAATGAGAAGAGCCTAGATAGATAGATAGATAGATAGATCTTTAGAGGTGCATAGAGCCACAGTTTAGGTTCTAACATCAGGTTCTAACACTGAGAAATGCTACTGTGAAGCAGGACACAGGATACTTCAAACTGGGCCATGCTTCCGACACCTCTTATAAATACATATATATATATATATATATACACACACACACACACACACACACACACACATTCGGTTCATGCAAACCGAACTAGGAAAACACTGTACACCATTAAATAACTTTGTAGCATTAATAATAAAGAAATAAACCACAAGGTGCTACAGGTTTCACAGGTAGGTGGTGTTTTAAGCAGATATATATATATATATATATATATACACACACACACACACACCCTGACCATAGAGGTTAAATAACATTTCTTGTGCATTAAGTATCTGATCATTTAAATCTTATGTACTGTTTGATGTGCAGTTTAACTCTCAAGACAGGACATATTACATGTTTTTTGGATTGTATAAGTGTAAATAGGACACATTTCTAAGGACTATGTATACTTTCAATAAATTACATTCTCTCCAATATGGTCAAAATTAAGCTGCAAGAACAAGCCTCTTTGAATTTGTTGTGTTTTAGCCTGTACTGCTTTGAACCACAGTAAAAGCAGAGCAATCAGTCAGAATGAATGTCATTTACATATATCACTGCACAGCAACAAAAAAACATGTTTAAGGGATAAATATAGGATGAAAAAATTGTCATATAGAAATTAATTGCGAGTGGTACGTTAAACACACAAATGTTAGATGATGAATTGTGAATGTCGGAGAAAATAATAAAACAATAGTATACCGTAGAAAAAGAAGCATTTTAAGAAGAATCTTTCTTCTAGGATTGTATCGAGAGAATTTATTTTTAGTGTTTTTGGTGCTGATACGATAAGTGGACTTAAATGGCAGATGGCCAAAAATTAAATGTAAATGTGATATGGAATTTCCAAAATTGCAATTGCTTTTTTAAACAGGCAATCTGATTATTTATTTATATATCAGTTAGTGATGATGGTGATAATATCATGGCTGAATGTCTATTATAGGTGTCAGTATAAGATATTAGATATTATATATTGAGCTCTTAGCATACTCTGATGTCAAACTTTACTTGTTCCCACTGAATTCATTGTGCTGTTATTCCTGCCTCTTTAGGGCATTTTTAATATGTATGGGAGTGGGCAGGAGAGTGTGTTTCTGAAGTTAGATGCAGTATGAAACAATTACTTCCTAAGGGCTTCTATGGGGCATAGAATTGCATCTAACTTGGGATGCTATGTGAATTGCATAAATTAATATTTTTTATGTGTAATATTTTTAAGTTTTAGAAAAAATACTGTTCTGTGTCACTCTGTGCCCCATAAGAGCTTACTAGACATATATTTTGCATTCTGTCTTACTTTACAAGTATGTTTTTACCATAAAACAATAATACAATAAAAATGTACTTATTTGTTTATTAATAAACTCTGAAAATGAGATAAACATAAAAACTGTTAATGTTACAAAATGTACCATTCCTTAACCTGCTCAATTAATCAGATGTGCAAAAACAGTCCATTTTGATTTAATTTCTGCCATTTAGTTCTGTCTACCTACAACAGTTATGAAGACTGTTTTAGTTTGGATTGCTTCTTGGAAAAGGCACAATAAAGGGCAGCCAAACAGAGTTCATTTATACATATCTGCATATAGGCACAGTAGCAAAATGAGTCTATTTAATCCTAAGGGAAAAGAGCAGTTAGAAAATGGTTGTGAAAAAAACTATTGTTGAATAAAACCACATAATTGACATGAGCAGACCTGGAGAGGCAAGAGATGGTAAAACAGTAGGATATGACACTTTTAACAGTCATATCAGTACCAGATACTACCACTGGGGTAGTAGTGGCCTGTGAATCTGATTACCACAAAGTCGCAGATTCAAACGCCAACTTTCTTCCATTGTGTTCTTGAGCAAGACACTTAACCCTCATATGCTCCAGGGGGACTGTCCCTGTAACTGATTATTGTAAGTCACTCTGGATAAGAGTTAAAATAAATGCCCCTTTATTTTTAGACTTTTAACGTAAAGTAATTTAAAAGTGTCCAATAGAATCACTCTGGTCCTGAAACATCTGTAGCCTGGCTGGAGTGAATTTAGCACCCTGGACAGCGCATTAAAAGTCTTTATTGCTTGCCTGACCTCCCTGTCTTGTTCCCGTGTAGGTGTGTGTGCACGTGTGTGTGTGTGTGTGTGTGTGTGTGTGTGTGTGTATGCACGCAAACATGCGAGTGTGTGTAAGTTTTGTGCGTGTGTATGTCCATGTTTAATCAGGGCTGGATGTGAGGCAATATATTCCAGTGCCAATATATTCCTGTGCTTCTCATTCTGTGGATCTAGTCGTGATCAACCACGTTAATTTCTCACACCAAACATACATATACAAAGAGCTGTGCAAGATGACAGTAATATAATATCATGATACCTCAATAAAATTTGAGTTGGAATATATAAAAAAGAACCAGCTGAGCCACGCTTCTCCAAATACTGTCAACATCACAATATGCTCAAATAAAGCACTTTGAGATCAGTTGTAACCATTTTTCATGACACATTATAATTAATTACATGAAATGCAAGTTGAAGGCGAGTTCCACCAGTGAACTTACACATCTTCTGAGATTTGGTATGTAATGCTGATCTTGATAAAGATGGGATATTTGGATATTCTTCACCATGCATGTACCTCTTCCAGGGACGTGCCACTCCACCATGAATGTTTTAAGCAATAAGCTAATCCTAAAACAACAACAACGCTGAAACAATGCTTTAAGGATCAGGCAGCATATTTATAACTTTCATAAAAATTTCACTGTGGCATAGCTTGTAGAGGCATTAAACACTTCAGACATCTGGTTCCCATCACCACCATTTTGAACAATTCAGACATTGTCAACAATGGAACTTTTCACATCAAACCACTTGGAATGACTTTGTTTACATTTCAACCTTTTAATTATGCAACCATTTTAAAAAATCAAGGGAATAGCCCATTAACACAGAGCTGAACATTACTTTTTTTACATGCAATTCAAATTACATATTTAATTCCATAGTAAGTTACACAATGAATTGGAGTCAGTTTGTTTCAGGAAGCAATTGAAAATTGCAAAAACATAAAAAATGTATTTTTCAGCAAAACAAGATGATACACAATAGTGAATTTTTGAAAACATAATTAATGTCTTTCTTTTACTACCCAACCCAAATTTGGTATGGCTTGAAAATTCACACTTCAAACATAGTTCCTCTGTTATTTACATTAAATATTAATATTGTAACTGTGAATTATTGCTGGCTAAATTTGATGCACAGTGCACTTAAATGTTGCTGAAAATTTTCATGATGTATTACAGAGATTCAGATGCATTTAGTATTAATTTCATGCTACAGATCACATTAGCTAGCTTTGAAGGCAGCTGAAAATGACTAATAACAAACTAACAGTGCCCAGACATTTCACTGGAGAACATTTTAGGAAGTGCTGAAAACCAAGCGGTGCAGTAATTAGTCCAGTAATGTTCCTTATTATTAAACACACAGTGCCGTAAAGATGTTGTGAAAGCCATTAGCTGAGGCCCTGCTTCATCTAAGTTATTGCCATGAGTCCAGCTCTGTGGAACCGGCTGACCTTTTCCACAGAACACAGATTGCATTGTCTCCTCTTCAACCCAAACCAGATGTTTGAGTGAAATACAGCGCTTTTTCATTCCTACAAACACCAGACAATTGAGAAAGCAGCAGCTCTGTTCATTTCACCCATCCACAAAGTTATTAAATGCAAATATACCATTTTTCTTGTCCCGTTGTTTGTGGAATTGTTTGAGAACTTGCTCAGTTGTGGCTTTCCACGTTTGCTGGAGATATGTTATAGACAAGCAAATGTACTGATGAAGAATGAACTGAGAATGAAAGGCATTAAATATTTTTTTCTTCCTTTTATTCTTTCTCCCCTCTCAATGATGAAATAAGGAGGTGATTTTGAAGAGAGCTGCAGATCTTGTGGAAGCATTGTATGGGATGCCTCATAACAACCAGGTGAGACTTTTCACCACCCTGCTATTATTGAGGATATGCAAGCATCTGTTGTTAAAGAAAATTTTCATTTTTCAGCCTAATCTCTATCAATTGCCTCTGTACCATATGATCAGTCACCACCAGTAATGATTTCCCTGTGATTTGTAAAAGAACAGAAAACCAGAATGGAAACTCACTTATAATAGAAGTCAGTGGGCAGATCATGTTTTCTGTTCATTTTTATGTAAATGGAACCTCACAACTAATGCAGCAGACAGAGATTAGTTTCAAAATATTGTGTTTGGGTATGTTGAATTGCACATTGGTCATTATAATTAGAAACGCTGGTCATTATAATGAACACAAATGCACAGTGATTAAAGCAGTAAGTCTGTCCACAGGAGATTATTCTGAAAAGGGCTGCCGACATAGCGGAAGCACTTTACAATGTACCACGGAACCACAATCAGCTGACTGGCCTGACAAACAGCTCTGTCCATGCTGGCATGATGGGAGTGAACTCCTTCACTGGACAGCTTGCAGTTAATGAGTCCTCACAAGGAGGGAGTCAGGGTAAAACACATACACACACACATACACATATATGTATTTATGTATTTATGTATGTATATATATA
>JBBPCX010000023.1:4701192-4718756 GCA_037974365.1 Hydrocynus forskahlii | reverse complement strand
AGAAATCCTTATTTTTTATCACAGAATTATAAATCAATAAACCGCTATAACACCGCTGCTCTCCCATTCATCCCATTAAAAAAGCTCCAGTTCAAACTCCCTGGCAGTCCGAAAGAGTTGACTCCGCCCATCCGCCCAGTCCAGTTTGAATCAATACACAGCTAAACGGAGCCAGAAAAACTAGACAAAACTCAATAAAACAACTCCAAAGCAGTTTTACCACAAACCAGCCAGCAAAATGACACTTTTAGCGAAGTGTCATAAAATCCAAATACTTACTTTTTCGAAGATAAACACGAGTGATTCTCCATGTGCGTCTCTCCGGCCCAAACGCTTCTCTGGACTTTTCCTGGAAATTCTTATTTGCTGGCCAAATATCCCCATCAAATGTCTTCAAATGTCCTCAAAATATCCTGAATTTGGTATTATAAAACAATCCGTATTTGTCCGTCCGAGCACTCAGGGCGCCTCTCTGTCTGGCTGGAGCGCTCCACTGATCTGGGACCAGCCTTTAGGCTTTTATGCCCCTGAGCGAGGGCGGAGCATCTCCGCCCATATATCCCTGAAACCTCTCGTTATTCGCTAAAAGCCTGTATATGTAAATTACAACACCTCGCTAACTGGTGAGAGCAATAGTCCGTCAAAGCCCGACCAGTCCTGAGAAAGTGAACAGGTTTTAATCTGACAAAAGTGGGGGGAATGAAATCGTGTTTCAGCAAGAGTGGGGGTGTTGAAACCCCGCAACCACCAACCCCACCCCCCCACCCCCAGCTGAATGTTTAGTCATTTTTATTTAATAGTACAATTCTTGGCACATTTTAACTCTGCAGGTATTGTAGTAATATGCTAATTTTTTATGTATGGTTGGAAACAAAAAGGCTAAAACATTGAAACGTGCAATGCAAAACTGTCCATTCAAATTAGTTTTTTCTTTGTCATCTGAGTAGATACAGCCAGATAAACTCTCCCAAGAGAGATTTCAGGAGCTTAACTGCAGATCTTATGTGTCAGATTAACTACCGAGATCATTGGTTAGTGAAAGCAGAATCAAGGAATCGCAGATGTGGCAGATTTATACCAGGGTTCTCCAACGAAGGAGTCAATATAAAACTACAACAGGTAGTCACAAAATGCTTATGTACACCACCATGAGCTAATTGCTAATATGCAACTTGACATCTCATAGAGATGCTATCAGAAATGAGCATAAATGCTGAGGTGTTTTGACATTTATGACCGAAAATAAAGGCCTAGCTGTAACAGTAATAGCAGTTAGTTGATCAGCCAAGACTTGCTTGTTGTCCAGTGCGTCCTTTTCAGTTTTGCTGTATAGCTATTTGGCCAATATTGCTGACACTGGATGACAATTTTATCTATAAAAACTGACAATATTAAGGCTTCAAACTCTATGATGGTGCTGTTTTTAGCTAGAGGGATGAGGTTTACCTTTGTCTGTTTTCTTTTGTTTCTCTTTTGTTTTCCCACACATAGAGGACCCACATGACATCACCATTTAGTTCCACAACTGGAAAGGCACATTGGCCATTTGAAGAGAACACATCTCAAAATAGCATTCCCACATTATAGACACATTACTGTCTGTATCATACAGATCTAGAAAGAAGGAAAAAGAGTCCTTCAAAAAACAACCATTAGAAGAGCTCAGAGATGGGCAGACATGACAGCACATGGCCTTCAGTAATGGTTCCTGCAGCCTTTATACATAAATAGAACCAGCTGATGTTCCAGAGGCCTACAACAGACCTTCCACATTCCACACACAATGGCCCTGCAGTGCTCACTCATCTGGCCACCGCTGGGTTGTTGACAGAAGGAATTGTAATGTCTACCCACCATCTCTCCTTGAAAAGAAGAAGAAACAGTTGAGAAGGGATGGGGGGTAGAATTATGCAACTCTGGGAACATAGGAACGTAGCCCTAAACACTCTGTCGCTTGTGGTTGTCGCCACAGCATTTGTTTTGGTTTTTGTTGATATTTTAGCAAATTGAAAACATTGACACTCATTTTTTTTTGGGGGGGGGTCTAGTAAAATTCTTCTGGGATCTTGGGAAACATCTTCTGGAGAGAATGGCCTTGGGGGTCAGACATACTGAGATGTGGAAGCACATCTTTGCTGAATGGATTGTGCAGATTAGAAAAAAAGATCACTTTTCACTGAAGTTTGAAGATGTTTTAAAAAATTGAATTTCCATATAAGTATGTTTCTGAACATTCCAAGCCCTTAAGTAACATCTCGCTTGGGGATGATGTATTATTTTGTATCCAATAATGAAAAATGACATTAATTTTGATCAGGGTGTCAGGGCTGGGGACTGTGACGGCGGCCGCCCTTTTCTGTTAGTTTTGTTTGGGGCTTTCATTATGAAGGGGTGGTGGGTTTTGTGTACACGGTTACAGCTGTGTATGAGTTGAGATTAGTGATTGTGTTTGGAGATTGGTTTGTGGGGTTTTGTGTTTAGTATTTAGTTCATGAGTGAGCAACCTGTGTTGTCGGTCAACCGTCATGTTAGTTTGGCGTTTCTCATGTCGCCCTTTGTTTAAGAGCTGTTTTGCTTTGTTTTGAAAATAAAAGTAAAAGTTTTGCCATGGAAGTCTGCCATAGCACCTGCCTTCACTGGGGAGATAGGGAAGACATGACACAAGGAAAAAGTTTAATGAATATGTTTACTGGATGCTGACACAACAAATCATTCAGTAGAGAACTTTTGAAAAACAGGACAAGATTAACGTGCAAGATCCCAACAGAGAGGCATATCTGACCATTAGACTTCAACTATCCTATACAAACCTAACTGGCATTTCACCCAATTTTCTCCTTACTTTATTCATGTACAATTCCACCAGCTAGCTAGGACTAATCACACAATACAACAAACCCTTGTAGGGTGAAGAGATGCATGTTTTTCCTCCAAGTGGAGCTAGCCACTGCATCACTACTAACATGACATCATTAACATTATTGGAGAAGAATGAGGAACTGCTGATTCTGTTGCTAATTCTGTTCTGTAGTACAAGCTAATAAATGCTTGTACTAGCCAGCACTATGATAAATGATGAGGGAGAGTGAGGGCCATCTTACATACACTGTTATTTCAGTTGGGACCCATTGGACTACTGACACAAATGTATGTAACAAATGTACCCTCAATCTCCTGATGATAGGGGCAACATTTAGACAGTTGGGAGCCAGTGTAGGAGCCCATCAATGCACAGGAAACCTAATTCTTATTCATCTTATTTCTACTTTGTATTAGAAATGAATAATTTAAGTACACAAGTCTAGCCTAATACATTTGATTCATGCCCCAGAAGCACATTTTGTCAACATTTACCACTCTTTAGAATGTGCTCGGAAACTGTGTCTAGAAAATAAGCAATTTTCCATATTCGTATAATTTATAATTTTCTCTTCAAAGCAATTTTCAAATTTTTATCGAGATGTCTCTGCAAGTCCTTTGACAACTCATCCGTCCACACCCTGCTGCGTAACAGCTAAGCTGCTATCCATGAGATGGATGACACTTTGGAGAGCCTGTGGCTCACTGTCTTCCGCTGGGCATTAAAGTAAATCAATCAGTCAGCGGCCATGGCAGGACCATATGCACTCTTTCTCTGAAAACGCTTCTGCTGACCCTTGCTTAAGCTGTGTGACAGACACAAGGCCTGGTCTGCCCTTATTGAAGGGCATTATGTCTAATCATGGATTTGCAATAATATTTTACCATTATAGGTAATGTACAGTAAATATTTAATGTGTGTTTACACTAAGTAAATACTGAAATGCAAAGATGTTTTGTATAAATTCAAGAGCAAACATATAAAGAAGGTGTATATGGTAAAATATACAATACATAGCTGTCAGTAACTTAAATGCATTTAATAATAAAAATGTGTTGTTCCCTGCGAACAGTTTTTAAATAGCAAAAACACCAGTCACTTCAGACATCAGTGTCGACTCACCTCAGAATGCTGCTCTGCTTTCCCCGAGGCCTTTGAAGCTAAACGGGCAAATATGCCAATCATTTGAAACTATCTGACATTTTTTAGCAAATGCTCATTGCAAAAAAAGCAGTGAGAGGATGGAATGCCATGGAGGCCCAATGAGTCTAATGAATAATCTCAAATAAGCAGTGATCCTTATCTAGTACCATAGCTCTGTCCATAGCCTTTTCCTTTTCTAATAACATAGACACATTGGCCAGTAACATTTACCCCTTTACAAGTAACTTTTAGTGATACCAGTGCTCTCTTATGTTTTTAAAAGGGATTAAAAAAAGTGCAGGGGCTGGTGTCTACACTGTTAGAGGGCCTTCAAGGAGAAGCTACATGGATTGGTCCTTAAGAATCACTTCTTGTGTGTCATTCCCCTTAAAAAGAATCAAGGTTCAACCCCCTTGATTTAAAAGGCTTCTCCTCAGTAATCTTAAGGATAAGGTCAGTGTTGTTTTACATGTAAGCATGCTAATCCCTCCATAGAGCCTCCCAAACAAAGCCATGTATCGTCTTCCGTGTATTTACGCCGCAGACTGATTTGCCTCTGCTGAGTTGGGCCCCCAGCAGTCACCTTCCAGAGAGTAGGATTCTTGTCTCCACTCCTGTCAGATAAAGGCAAAGCACTGAATGAGGCCATGTAAGGAGCCAAGCCTGACACCCACCCACTGCTCTGACACCATGTAAAAGCTGAACAGGAAATTAGAAAGAATGAAAACCTAGGCGAGAATACAAAAATCCATCAGCCATCAGTTTCTCTCTTGGCTGTTTCTGTCATTCGGCCAGGGGCCAGAGGAAAGCACCTGGCTGTACATGGAGAAGTGAAGGGTGGGTGGCGTGTGTGGAGGGGTGGAGTGGATTATCAAGTTCACGTTGTGTGCATGTGGTAACCATTTCCCCGTAATCTATAGTAATTGTATCCGTATAAACGCTGGAGCTCTGTTTTCCGTTTGCTCCTGACCAGTAACGTTACTGAGTGGCAATAAGGGCCCTATTTCAGAGCAAAGTGATTCAAATTGATGCAATGGGAGAGACTATTAAAAGTTTGTCAAAATAGTGCTGCAGAGATTTCCTTTTTTAATGAGCTTGCAGTGCACATTCATGGAAAGGCCTGTGCATGCACTTCCTCTGAACCTTCTGAAAGAATTTCACATCACTTTTTGGTTAAGCCAGTGCTCGGAATATTGGAAACGGACACGCTCTGCATTAAGCAATATAAGCAAGGATAATGCTGAGATCTGATGAGAAGTGATGAATTGTTTGTATCATTATCTGGCATTCACTCTTCAGTTTTATCATCATCTACATCTTAAAGGAATAGCTTGGCCAAAAAACTGATTTACGTAGTCTCCACCTACCGCAGATGCAGTTGATCAGCTGTTCAGTCCAAATATTGCATCTTTAGTAAGTACCACCTCTATAAGGCTAACATTGCCAACAAACACTAAATGTCAATAGTCATAACCTTAAATACATCCCTAAAAGTTCTCCCAAATCTACTCAAATCACATTCAGCTCTTCCTTAAGGTGAAGCATGCCAGGAAACACCAGGGCTAGAGAGGATCAGATTCTTCTGTATTTATAATCATCCTCCACAAAAACTGATTCAAGATCAAGATTAGGAAAACAGACACTGTTATCTAAAAAGGCAACCTGGCAGCATTCAGCTATGCAGTAAGGTTTTGTTTATTTGTATAGCTCACAGTAAGTCATACTGTGTCCTAACCATACAGACTAGTTTCTTTAATGAAGATCTTGATGTAGTTTGAGCAATTTGAAAAAAGTTCTGCAGACATATTTGGGTAAAAAATCTGGATGACTATTGAGCTATGGTGTCTTTTGTAAGTCCATTCATTTACAAAGTAGTCAGTGAAAAGTGCAAAATACAACACATCATATGAAGACATGAAGTTAACAATCTTAAATGATGCATCTAAAGTCTTCAAAAAGAATGAATTAAAATTGCCATTAGTGAAAAAAACAGTGAAAGTGACCATTCTGTCATACGTGAACAGCACGAAATTCTTCCTCTGCATTTAACCCATTCACCAAGTGAAGCAGTGGGCAGCCAGGAACACAGCGCCCGGGGAGCAGTGTGTGGGGACGGTACCTTACTCAAGGGTACCTCAGAGATGCTTAGCAGTCTTGGGAATCGAACTCATGACGTCCTGATCGCACTAACCACTAGGCTACCAGCTGCCCAGTTGCACTAAATCAAGTCTATTAATTCATTGCAAAGTATAAGGTAGTAGGAGAAGTGAGTACGTATTTAATTTCCTTCGCACTGAGATCAAGCCAGGGTATGTGTCAGACCTCTGCTCTTATATTTATAAGAGTCAGCACAACAACAAAAAAATCTGATAATAAGACATTAATTTTTATGGGCTGCGAGAAATTCTCATCATTTATCCCTCTTTCCATTCAAATGTGATCCCATTGCCAAGCTCTTTTAAGCAAGCTCACCATTCACATTTCCCCTATTTGTAAAAGAAAATTCTGGTGCATTTGATTACCTAGAAGAGCTATCTGCATTGCATTTGCCCAAGTGCCCCCAAATGTGGTCAATTTGATGCAATTTCAGAATGACCCTGTGACCTGTGATTTAATGGAGACAGGTAATTATGCCATACCACCCACTTACTCCTACCCTTAAAGTGAGCTATAATGGGGTTTCCATTACAATAGCACCCATTCCTTTTTCCTCTCTCCCTTCAACTCTGCAATATGAAGTCAGAATACATTACTGGCACTGCTTTCAAAATAACATTATTGTCGCTGGCGTTACAGGTTATTAAAATGGAATTCATCTTGCTCGGCACGGAATTTCTCGCAGTTTTTCGTGGTATAATTTAACCCGGATGTAAACAGACCCTAGTGTTCAAATTTGGAATGCTTTGAACAGAACAGAACTGTCTATCCATGTTTTGCCATTTTTGAAGCAAGCCTGAAGCAAGATTAGAGTTCTACTGTAAATTTGAGAATCATATGGACAACACGTTTCCTCTATTTTTACTAATCTGGGATCTGCCACGTAAGTCAGTTAAGACTTATCAATGCTTCCCTCCATTCAAGTGTATGTTTTTTGATGCTATTGTTCAGGGCTGGACAACATTTATGGACAATAGAAACATTTGGAGTATTTGGAGCATTTCTCTAATTATTTGTGTGAGAGATAGAATAGTTTTTTGTTGTGGATCTCAGCAACATAACAATAGTTACAAATTTGTTAAAAATTGTCTTAATTTCTTATTAATTTAAAAATGACCTAGTGTCAATTAGCTGCAGCAACACAATCCAGCTCAGTACCACTGTATAAACTAATGATAATAAGTCACTCTGGATAAGAGTGTCAGTCAAATGCCCCCTGCCCTTCAGCTCTTAGAAGTCACTCTTGGCCATGTACAATACTTAGATTGGCCATTCTTTATCTGAACATACAGTTATGCTTGGATTTAAATTTAAAACCTTGTTTTCCTCAGACAAGCATTCAACTACTAAACCACAGCCAGACTCGGTGAAGTCTTATGTTTTGTTAAAACTGTTGTCCATTCCTAATACATTTTTATCTGGGAACCTTCTGCTAGGCAGATGAGCACCTTAACACTGAACCACTTAGCCAATGATTCCAGGGAATGATTCCACATTCAAACAATCACTGAAAGACGTTTAGGTCTTAATAAACCTGTTTGCACTGATTGATTCATGTGCTGCAACTGTAGTATGCAATACTCTACAGATTGTTTCTATACCCATCTTAAGATGATATGATGAATCTCCAGAGACTAGTTCACATTGGGCATATTTAAAACTTTGACCAATTAAAACCTGAAAATGTTTTCAGAAAATCTTTTTCAGAGTAGTCAATCACAGTGCACTACAGGAAATAGCAAAAAACACTTTCAAACACTGTTAACACAGTAAAGCTTTGTTCAAAATAAATAGCAGCACCTAGTGGTCAATTGGTTCTCTTGCGATATTAGAGAATGCCTACATGCGTACGCTATTAACGTTACTTGACCAGTATTAACCAATATTGTCCAATATACTCTAATTGATTTTATTATTTACATTATTAAGTCATCCTTAACATGTCTCATTTAGAGTAGCAGGAAGAGGCAGCAAATATAACTTAACTGGTCAAGGAGTGGTGGAGAAACAGTTATTTGCATTTTATAGTGGCCCTTATAGATTTATTGGCACCAAATTTGGTGGACTACTTTAAAATCAGTACTAAATAGCATTTGGTGACCATTTTGTTTTCATTGTTGACCTTCAGACTTAGGGTGATAACACACTCACCTGAAAATCAAACCCTAGTTTTCTACATGCTAAGCGGATGTGCTATCCTGTTCTCTCTGCCTCACACTGTTCAGAAGAGCATTCACAGTTTCAGCTGTTGTGATTGGCATTTATGTATGCCCTACATCAAAATCAGCTAATGCATTAGGTTTTGAATTTTTGTAGGAACTGTGCAAAATGGCTTCAGTTCTTTGAGTCAATTATGCTCCTAGTCAGAAGGATCTAGCTGCATGTGGTGGACATACTGTTTCTAACTGTCAATATGTTATTGATAATCATTATTATGTAGGCTCTTAATAATATTTTTCACCATAATCAAAAGGATCAGACTAAAAAACAAGGAGTACATTTGCTCAAAATTAATGGGTTTATCTTAATAGTTGTTAGTAACACATGTTTGGTTTGAGGCAAGGAATATCTCAATTCTTCAGGAGCTTAAGATGAAGAACTATAGGCAGAAATGACAAGTTTGGTATAATTTTCTGATTTTTCATAATTACATTAAAAAGATGCCTTATCTTAAACTGTGCTCATAAAAACATTAAAATTCAACAAACATATGTTTATGTCTATGTAATTAAGCCTTCACTTCCACACTTGTTAAACTGTATTTTCCAAAACATACCACCTTTAATGAAGGCTTAGCTCCCTCCACACTCTGCATAATCATGTGGTGTCATATTTCACTGAAATGCTTGCTTTCTATAGACTATCACTAAAATACCCAACTATGTCTATTCCCTTTGTGCTAAGGACATGAACACAATTCGGGGCCCCATCACTAAAACTGGTTTTGGAGCCCCATTACTAAATTCAGGGCCCCATTACTTAAACTGTTTTTCTCAAAATCAGCTATCTACGTGGACAAAAATATTGGGAAACTTAACACACGTGGAAAAGGCAGAAAATAGGTGGTATCCAGCCTTATATGTTCGACCCTGAGTCGGACCCAGAGCAAGACGAACACAACACCTCATGTGTGCCGGTAGACATTGTGCTCAGCTTATCCGTGCTTGTAAAACTAGCAGACGTAATGGCGGATCTGGTGTTGGGGCGCAGCGGAGCGCGTCTTACCGTATACGGGAACAAAACACGCATTTACGCTGTGATTGGTGCATTTTCACGCCAATTTCTTTGCCTTAACCAATAGCAGAGATTGTTTTATTGTTTTTTGAGTGAGTTTTTGCCACTGCAGTGGTCAGGCACGGCTGAATTCAGCATACATAAAGTTGCAAAGACCCAAGATGGCCGCTGAAAGGCGTGACAAGCGACAGGCTAGTGGTTGGGGTCTCGACAGATGAGGGGCGGTTCTATGCAAATTGGCCCCCACCTGACGTCACATGGGGCCCTCCATCCAAATGGCTCCTTTTGAAAGGGCCTGAAACTGTGAAGAATAGAGCTGGTGATATCTCTTTATGTGAGAGTGATTTTGTTCAAAGAACTTCATTAACATGTTTTGTATAGCCCATAGGCCTATTATAACTAAAGTGAATTTTGCATAATAGGTCCCCTTAAAAGTTATAATTTCATGTCCACTAATAGGTCATAGAGGCAGCTTACAAAATTTGGAGCTCATTCAAAAAAGTGGAAGCCGAGGTACAGATAAAGATGTTACAGGACCCTCTCAAAATTATGGACATATATTAGCAAATTAAGTATCATGAGAATCAGACAAAGTGTTTAGAGGTTTTAGCTGCTGTCAACTGTGCTCCAAGTTAATAGCATAAGGTGACCATATTATTTGTCAATTTAAATTTTAAGGTTTGGTAATAATCAGGCTCTTGCTTTGACTCGTGTTTTGACACCAGTTCCTTGATCATCAGGCAAGAGATTAATTGGCAAAAGAGGATTTTCCATAATATACTCAACTGAGCCATTTTTCTGTGAGGAAAAATGTTCTAATTACATTTTGGTTTGGCTTCCATTAATTAGCACAGTAAATTTTTCCTTTAAACCCTACAGCTAAGAGGATACAAACATCTTCACTGTTGCACAACCATCGGACCTATGTGGGTTTCTTTATGGGCTTGAGTATTTTTAAACAGCTGCAGCTTCATAGGTTCATAGCAACTAGATGGGTGAGATTCATTCCTTGTATACTGGAAATGGGGTTTGATTCCTGTTTGAGAGAATATACAATATACAATATTCTCTAATATACAATATTGCGTTTAAATGATATTAAGTTTAATTCATGTTGCCTATTCCCTTCTTCCAAAAATCTTTGGGCAGAGGCATGGCATTATAGTTTCTTTGTTGCGAGAAAAAGAAAATGAATGGTGTAGTAGTAGTTGGTGTAGTGTAGTGGGTAACATCACTGCCTTCCTGTGGGAGAACAGGGGTTTCATTCCTTTCCTGATTGACACACCACACTACACCAATAGTAGTCCTTGGGCAAGATTCCTAATACTGTATTTGCCTACATTCCAAAAATCTTGGGTTAACAGCATCAACCAAAGGATTTAGATGGATGGAGCATGGGTAGATCAATTAGACATTTATCCCTATATAGGCACAATTAATATTCAATAGCGCTATATTGATAATAAACTATTAGCTGCTTGTACATATGTATAATAACCAATAATTAAGCATTGTAAATTGTAAGCATTGTATTTTGCAGTTTGGACTTTCTTTGGCAACTGCCTTAATAGAAAAGATACCATTATAAAGAGATTTTGAGGTTAGACATATACAGTGCAGAACAGTTTTTCTCTTTTATCAAGGAGTCCTGGTCATTATTCACTCTCAGATCTCAGCATAGCTGTGGCATTATAACAAATAACATCTAAAGAAATGACCTCAAACAGAATCCTCTCACACCTTCAGACTGACCAGCCATCACCTCGTCCTCACTCCTCTACACATCAGTTGTGATGAATTTCTTCTGGCTCCATACCCAGTCTCATTTATTACCGCTGGGATATGAGGAGTACCAGGCTTCACAATACCCACCTTGCATGCCATTCCCAAACCGACAAATAAATAAACCAGAAGAACGGGTGATCCATTAGCCTGTGAATGATAGGCCAAAGACCTCCCTTAATTGCTTTCTTCTTGTTGTATCTCCATTTATTTCTCAAAATCTCAAACACTCTCTCCGATACACACCCAGACGTGTGCCTGTGCAGCCAAGCAAGGTTTATGATAGATGGAGCTGGAAGAGGATGTACCCAGGCTAGGTAAAGCACGCAGGGGCTTTGATTAACGAGACTGCCAGGGGTCCCTGAGGAGCCCAAGGCTGAATAATACTGTTACAGAGAAACAGCTGCTCCTCACAGACCTCAGGGGCCCTCACTGGCATCAGAGAGACAGAGAGACAGAGAAATTAGAGGATGGATGAATGGGGAAATAGGTAGACAGATGGATTTGAGATTTGAGAGTGCTTGTGAAACTTTAAGAATTTCCTTTATTTCTGCATAAATCTGACCTCAAACATCACCGGAGTTATAGAACCATGTCTAAAAAAATCCTCTAAAGCAGAAGTCTCCAACCACCAGGCCGTGGGCTGATATTGGTCCGTGGGTCATTTGGTACCGAGCAGCACAGAAAGACAGAATAAAAATACTGATATTGATTATCAGAGTCTGAAAGATCTTTTATTTTGAAAAAAGAAACGCTCATTTCAGTCACGTGATATGATACATCAAAAATTTAGCCTACAAGCTAGCAAAAATTAGTATAAACAAATGTCTTTGGAGAACTTCTTTGGAAAGGGAAAAAGACCCAAGGAGGAGACAGAGGAAGAGATTTCGACTTCCAAGAAATTAGCAGGGCTCCCACTAATTCAGCATGAGTTGTATTTTTATGCACTTTGTTTTTAGTTTTATTGTTTTTAGTTCTTTTTAGTTAAATTGTTTTACATGAAACTGTTCCATGGCGCTAAAAGGTCGGGGACTGCTGCTCTAAAGAGCTCCACTAACCCACAGTCAGGCAGAAGGAGATCACTCCAAGAGCAATGCATGTCTGCAAGGTCATAAAGGTAACTTAGGTTAAGTTCTAAGTTGTTGGCCTCGCGGTTAGAGAGCAGCCCCTGCAATTGAAAAGTTGTGGGTTCGAATTCCAGGACTGCCAGTGGCACCACTGAGGTACTCTTGAGCAAGGTATCATCCGCAAATACTGCTCGCCAGGTGCAAGTAATTACCTCGGGGATCAAGATAGTTTGTGAAATAAAAGAATTTAAAAAATAAATTTTAAAAACTCACGTCCATGAGTCCATCATCAGGGGAACATTGAACAATAATGATTTGCATGTTAGGGGTGCAAGGAGAAAGCCACTACTCTAAATCTTTATGTTACAGACTAAAAATTATAATACAGTCACTGGCTAAAAGTAGAGGTTCATCTATTATAATATATCTGTAACTCATAAAGTGGTTTTGTTAATTTGTGGGATATATGAGCCCAGCGAAAACCAGCCGAGATGTAGAGCTGTGTGCTGTGAACACCCACAAGCACAAAAAAGCAACAAACATTCAAAATAAAAGGAATTAAACCTGGGTTAACTCACAATAAAATAATTATCGGCGTTAACATGATAACGCGTTAACTTGCCCAGCCCTAATATAGATAACACGTTATCACATTATCATATTACTGTAGGGCTGTATTTCAGCATTTGGCACTGGCACACTTCATATAATTGAAGAAAGGCTGAATGGAAAAATGTACCGAGACATTCTTGATAAAAATATTCTGCCATCTACCGGATTGATGAAGATGAAATGAGGGTGGACGTTTCAGCAAGACAATGATCCCAAACACACAGCCAAGGAAACTCTCAGTTGGTTTCAGAGAAATAAAATATAGCTGCTAGAATAGCCCACCAATCACCTGACCTGAATCCTGAAGAAAATATATGGAGTTCATAGAAGGGGCCCACAGAGCCCTCAGGATTTGAAGACTGTTTGTGTGAAAGAATGGGCCAAAATCACACCTGAGCAATGTATGCACCTAGTGTCTCCACACAGGAGGCATCTTGAAGCTGATAGCCTAGTGGTTAGGGCGTTCACCCTGCGATCAGGAAGTTGTGGGTTTGATTCCCAAGACTGCTAAGCACCTCTGAAGGTCCCTTGAGCAAGTTACCATCCCCACACACGCTGCTCCTTGGGGGCTGTGTTCCTGGCTGCCCGCTGCTCCACTTGGTGAAAGGGTTAAATGTAGTGGAAGATTTTCGTGCTGTTCACACTGTGTGCTGTGCTGTGTTCACGTATGACAGAACGGTCACTTTCACAAAGGCTCTTGTATGCAGTATTAAATAAATTTCAGCAAGCATGTTCAATATTTTTTCCTAAATTATTAAGAAAAATATAATTTACTAATTTTGTAACATAAATATTAACATAAATTCATTTCTGTATAAAAAAATAACTATACATTTTTTGGTACTATCCAGAGAACACAAAGAAGGCATGTCTTGGGATGGTGAAATACCGTTGTAATCAGAGAGAGGAGGTTTGAAAGTAGCCAATCTGAGAATGCTATGTTTCTACTTGCTGCTGATTGGCTGCTGCCCTTTGACGCATCTCTGGCAGCTGATCACCAAGTTGCTGGCCATCTCCATTCCCTGCATCTGGTCTGGCCCTTTGTGACTGTGAACTTCTGCATCACACTTGACAAAAAGGCAACACTGTGCCACTAAGCCAGTCAGCTAGCTTTCCTTTGTTGGGGTTTGAGTGCACTGTAAGTATGAGCATCCCTCCTCCACTGCCATCACTGCAACCATGCCACTTTCCTCTCACTGGGCCTCCTGACCTGTTCCCTCAGCACCAGACCTAGAGATAGGGAGAAAAGCAGGGGCAGACATCTTCCTCGAGGCCCAGCACTGCGCTTCCAGCAGAGTCCAAACTTGCTCACTCAGCTCAACATGTACAGTGCCTAGTCCTCCCAAAGCTCCTTTAAAAGCGGGAGAAAAAGTCCATAAAGTCGTGCAGATCTGCCCAGCCAGTGTCCTTCTAGCGGCCCGATGTCAACCTGGAACAAAGATCAGCAGCCTTCTTTATTTCCAGCAAATATATCTCTTACAGGAAGTGTGCTGGGATGTCGACCCAAAAGTCCTAATACAACATACACATATATATAACCTCTCCCATATACAGACACACAAACACACACACACACACACACACACATACACAAACAGAAATATATAAAGCTTATTTTCCTATGCATATTCCCATTTTCCTGTTCCTATACTTATTTACTTTTTACATCTTTGCCTGTATGTGCAGTAAAGGTGCTGTTGCAGGATTCATGTATTTCTGTTATTGGATATGCTAAAAACAGCATATATATTTGTGTGTGTGTGTGTGTGTGTGTGTGTGTGTGTGTGTGTCTAACAACAAGCCACAGTGTAAAAAAGAGTAAATAAATAAAGAGTATAAATACCAGATTTTACTTGGTGTACGGATAAAGTATAAGGAATAATGATCATTTTTTAGCCAATTTATAGAGTAAATGTCAAGCGATTGATGTATTGATGAAGTAAGTCTTTCATCTGAGGAGAACACGTTTATTTACCTGCTGTATCCAGTTAAATGAGATATAACATGAAATTGTATAGAAACAGAGTCATGATTGTTCACAGTTGGGGTGATAGGAACCAGACCTCTGTGTTTAATGTCACTGCAAGCTCCCTCACAGAAAGTTATTAAGTTAAATGATAAGGAATACTTTACCTGATGCCTGAAACATTGTTTAACAATAGTTTTGAGAAGGGTTTATAGTGGCACACAGTTAGGTTCATGCAATTTTTGAATGCTAAAAAGCTTATTGTTACTTCAGACATCTACCATGCTTATGTATGTTGACATTTTGACCCCTAGTTCCTAGCCTCATAAAGGAGTCAATATAGTCAGCAAGTTTCTCTAAAATGCACCATTTCACACTCACCTCTCTGAATTACTTTGTGTATATCTCAACTATTGAACTGCACTGTGTTTGAATACAATCTCCTCAACATTCTGGTGGCCCCCTGCATTTGAGACCCATGACTTATAGTTATAATAGCTAAATATACTTCAAAACAGCCTTTCTGTATTACACTGTCATTTTGTTTTATTTCCTGAACATTAAATTATATAGAGGTTCAATAAGACCACGGTAGAACCCATATCTGCTCTGACTACACAGACATCAGTATCTGTAGTCCAACAGAGAATCAGCTGAGACGTTTTCTCCAGGGCGGTCCACTATGCCTTTCCTCACATTGTTTGTTTATTTCTCAATCCTGTCGTAACAATGCAGACCTGCTGTCTCAGACTTTGCGATGGTCTGGCATGGCCCTACAGTGTGAACAGCGTGAGCATTTATTTTCCCAGCCGTTTTTTGGGTAAGTGCCCACATTTTGGTGACCACATGTTATTTCTACCTCCCTGCTTGGAAAATGTTTACATGAGTCAGGACAAATGTTATCCGTCTATCTGATCAGACTGAGTGGGGAGGAAAGAGATTTGATTGGCTGCTTTGCTTCAAAAGGAGTCAATGATTTAAAAAAAAACCTGCAACACCACTTTGGTATGTTTATGTAAACCCTCACTTCTCCCAGAGTTCTCCTCTTGCTGCCCTCTCTCCTACACTGAATTCGTTCATAAACATACAAAAATATTCCTCACACTTTCACTTGTAGTTATAAGGTTTAGCTTAGGCAAGCATGTCCCCATGCATAGTTCACACTTCTGCATTCAAAAACACTTCATTCACTTGTTCAGCACCAAGCCTTGTTTTTTTGCAAATATATCATTACAGCATGGAAGCATAGCATGCATTTCAAGCATAGCACGCACTTTTCAAATTTTATCCTGAGCAAACTTAATTGTTTCATCCTATTTAACTGTTCATGTGTTAACATGCCATTCAGAGCTATAAATGTGCTGGCCACTTTATTAGAAACACTTGCCTTGTTGGCACAGCTGGTAGGTATACAGTAAAGAACATACCTTATAGAGACCAGTAGAGAGTGCATGTTTTTCCAGTTTCTGATCACAAAACCGCTGCTAGAGCTTACTTAAGTGTGATGGGGTCAGGACGGCAGTGACACTGAGGTGTGTGAAAAACCAAGCCCAGTGCTGAGAATCGTCCTCTGAGTAAGAGGTTTGCATGTGTATGAAACTGAAGCCCCACCCATGCCTGCACCTGTGTCTTCGAGACCTGACCTGTCTTGACCTTGGTACTACTAAATTTGCAACCTGAACCAACTTGCAGTAAAATAGCATTATTATCATGGGATATGGGATAAGCCAATGGAATAAGCTAGTGTTTTACACAGCTGTAACACACTTAGTGTTTATCCTTTTTTGTTTGTTTGTTTGTTTGTTTTATTTTGTTTGATTCCTGGCCAGGGTAATCAAGATGTGGATTTTGTACTGGGATCTCTGGTTTCCTTCCACAGCACAAAGACAGGCATGTTCAGGTGAACTGGAGCTGTAAAGCAGCGAGTGTGTGTCTCTGCCCTGGGACAGACTGGTGACCTCTCCAAAGCGTTTCTGTACATTTTGCGCTATGTCTGCTGGGATCAGCTCCAGTGACTCTGGTTAAGCATAAGCAGTTCTGATAATGAATGAGTGCATAATGCTTGGATGGATGGATGGATGGATGATCATACCTGGCATCCGCACTCCAACTGTTACCCTTGCTGTGCTAATGTTCCTTTCACTATTGCAGATATGCTTAACCTGCTTCAGAAAAACTTGGCCTGAACCCATCAAGCCTTGTCAAGCTTGTGATAGGTACCCAAATAAGATCTAGTCTGTGGGGATTTTGTGGTGGTCAGTAATTCTAACCCAATAAAAGACACCTATATATAACTAAGTAGCTGAATTCATATTCATATATATATATGTCATGTAAATGTGTGTGTAGATATAACCCCAGATTCTGTAGTCGACCAGATTGAGGTCAGGTGAATTCGCTGGCCAAAGGTCTGGTCCAATAAATTCTGGAGTCTCACGACGTAGCAGTGCAACAGTGTCCCGTGCACGGTGTGCTGGGGTGCTGTCCTGTTGGAAGACAAAGAAGTCTCCCAACATGTGTCTGATTGCTGGCAACAGCTTCTGCATCAGCAGGACATCCCGGTAAAATGCACCATGGACTTTCACCCCGGGTTCAACGAAGAACAGCTTTGTGCAGCCCAGTTTGGAGACTGCCCCAGATACCATAACTGAGCGGCTGAAGGTAGTGCGGGTCCACAGAAGGCGCTTGGCATCAGCATCTCCCTGCTTTGTTGTTGATGCTACGTGCAGACGATCATTCTGGG
>JBBPCX010000023.1:4674317-4691922 GCA_037974365.1 Hydrocynus forskahlii | reverse complement strand
TCTATATGTGTGTGTGTGTGTGTATATATATATATATATATATATATATATATATATATACATACAGTATATTTATTCAAAATATAATTTTTTAAAATCACAATTAAAAAAAATAATTGTTATATGCAAAATTCAATAATGAATTAAGTTGTATAGTATTGTATACTTTAATTCTAAAAGTACTGCTATATAAACAAGTGTGCAAACACTTAAGGTGCTTTTTAACAACAGCTGCAGTTAAAATATTTCTTGTAAATTATTTGTAGAAATATATTGGAGTATTTCTTAAAGGGCTTGTATAGAACTCCCAGATGTGTGTGCTCAATAAAAGCACTGTTCTGGACCTAATGATTTACAGGCTGGCTATAATCAGCTGGGGCTACCCTAATAGATGTGATCTCTATCTGGGTTTTCATGTCAGTTCCTGGGGCACTACTCCTTATCTGAGATCACTTTGTAATAATGAGCCTTGTAATGAGAGAGCATTTTCAATCAGCCATCTTTTTTGCCCTCTTGCTAAACCTGCCAATTGCATAAATAACCCCAATTCTTCATATTTACATGCTGGAGGGTAAAATGAGTGTCTGTGTCTGTGAGTGGGGCATGTGTGTGTGAACGTGTGGGTATCATCAGTTGCTTCCAAGCTGTCGCTTCTATTTTCAACATGCCCCATGCTGTCTCAATAAGTGCGGCTAATTTCTCCTGATAATCCTGTTACCTATCAAAATATCTAACGCTGCCACCCCACAACACAAGCATGCTCCAGACATGTGCTAACACTGTCGGCAGCAAGAATAAAAGGCCTAAGGCATTGGTGCCCGCCTTGTGTCCTCGACCTTGTTCCGCCATTCCACCATGTCATTCAGTATGTGCGAACATGTGGTGGCAACCAGCTGGCCACAACGGCCGATAATTATTTCCAAAACTGTCCCTGTATGGGCCCAAGAGCTCCAGCCCAATTGGGAGCAATTTGGTAACCATACCCCTGAACATTAGTAATGGGAGCTGACTGAGTGGGACTAGGCCTACATTAACCTTCAAGATTGCTTGCCTGTGTTTGGCACAGAGGTCTTGCAAGCTTCCGGTGCCATGGATTCTAGACAGGGCAGCCCACCCAAGACCAGGTCGTTGAAAGAGAGTGTAGTTGAGTGAGGATGGGAGGCAGCTGCTGGTGGGACAGCAGGGGCCTATTTTTAAATAGTGATAATTTTTCACTTTCTGTCCATGGATGCCCTGAATTTGTTACAAGTGGCACTAATGGCCTCTGACTTTGCAACAAGAAAGAGGCAGGAGGTAGGAAGCTGTTAGTCTTAACTAAACAAAAAACAAAATTAGACACTCATATGAAGTGTAACAGTTTAGCATGTAGGCACCCAGTGGCTCCTCTGAGGATTTTTTGGGGTGATCTGATGGATAGATTGTAATTAGCAGTTGCATGTTATTGCATCAGGATTAAACCTTCTCTGTTCTGACATGTGCTGATGGTGTGCTTAAATAATACATTCGTTCAAAAGATAGGAACTCGTCTTTTTATCCATGCCTACATGTGTAGCCCTTTACTGTTATACAGCATGACATCATATGGCCTCATTAGGCCTGTATGTTATTCAGAAAAGCAGATAGGTTGCGAGAACAGTTGACTGATACGATTGACTGAAACTTTGAGAAATGTTTGGAATATAGTAAAATGCTCTAGAGATGACATTTGGAGTGATTATATATGTGTGAAGATGCTAGATTGGATTTTGGAGGGTTAAAAAATAATTCACGTAATCTGGTCCTGTAACAACCCAGTACTGTCAATGTCATGTTTTTAGATGTGTAATTCTTCCTGTTGGTTGGTTTGAGTTAGTTTGAAAATGGTGTCCTACCATTAGATGTTTAAGTGAAGAAAACATGGTGGTTTAAAAAGTTAAAATATTGGATATTTCAAAATCAACCAATACTCAAGGTTTCAATATTGGGACTGGAAAAAAGAATATGATATTGTGACGTTAGCAACACAGATGACAATTAGGCAATCTCACGATGTATTCAGCAACCGGCTAAAACATTTTTATTTTGGATGATTACATTACATTACATTCATTTAGCAGATGCTTTTATCCAAAGCAACTAACAATATGAGGACACATTCAAGTTTCAGGACAGTGTGAGAATCAGAGGACAGTGCAAAGTGATAAATCTTTTTTGTGCAAGATGATTAGAAGAGGAAGTGCTTTTTACACATCTGTCTTGCAATTTTATGATAACATGTTATGATAATAAATAATGAAGTAGTTGAGAACATGCACCTTGCATTTGAATGCTGTCCTGGTGCTGTGCTGTCCTCTTATCAGCCAATATTTATATCAGTTTGCTCATTTAGTGCAAGACAAAAATAAAGTGTTGCTTCTTTTGTTGCCTGTTGGCCATAAAAAAAATAATTCAGGCATAATTTGTCATGAATCATGCTCAGTGCACCCTATCCCTTGGTAGTTGTTCAGCTCAATGTAGACCACAAAATATGGGTCATTATTTCATTTGCTTCAAAAACAAAAGCACACACATGCAAACATGTTTATTATGATTTGTTATGATTTGAAGTTGGAGAGAAAGAAAACTTTCTTGTCTTGTCAGAGGAGGGGAAAAGGTAACGCACCCCACTGACTGGAAGACAGAGTGGCAAACAAAGCAGCTTTTTGTTCCCCCGTTTGTATCCACAGTAATTACCACCGTGGCGACAACCTTGTCTTTCATCTCTTCCGTCACATCACATGGCAAGATGCAGTCGGTGGCACAGACACCACTGTGCCACATCTGCCACACTTCAGCACTGCCGCGCGGTCCCGCTGGCAACTCGTAGAGTCGAGCTGAAGTGTGCCACCTTTCACATACATTCACATACACACTTACACACACACACACCAAAACAACACTCAAGAAATTAAATAAAGTGCTTACCACAGATCATTTCAATATAACAATTATATATATGGGTGATTCTCATGAAATTTTTAAAAAGGCTAACAATTTTTACCCATTTATAATAAGGTCTGAAATGTCTATAAGGATAAATTAAAACATTTTTCAGAAATGTTTAAAATGTTTTAACATATTTCCCAAAACATGCCCTCAAAAATTATCGCAACAGTCTGAAAACATCAAGACTATAAAGAGAGGCAGTACATGTCATGAAATATAATGTATATTTTTACATGAACAGTTTTATTTGATTTTGACTGATTTCTGTCAATACCGCATGTGAACCTGAAAGAATATAACATCTAGATTTTATGTATACATTTTAAAGCAAACTATTATTTATTATTTATTAAAGTAACATTAAATGGACACTTGTTGCAGTAATGATACAGAGGTATTGGAAATGAGGTTGATTATTTCAACAATGATAATAAATATACTAATACTGTGGTTAAAAACTATGTAGAATTTAATATAGGAAATGAATGAAAACCTGAAATAAAAAAAAGAAAATATTGATACAATTTTAAGTTTTCTTGCCATTGTTTTTTTCTTGTTTTCATTTCACTTATTTGTCAGATCTGGAGTTTTCTTGGAGTTTTCATTTTTGATTTCTGGAAATGTTATGAAAGCAAGACATGGAATGGGGAAAATCTTACTGTTATCTCACATTGTCCTATGGCAGAGACTCACTCACTCACTCATTTTCTGTAACCAATTAATCCACACTAGGGTCACAGGCAACCGGAGCCTATCCCGAGGTCAATGGCCCAGCGGCAGTGACTCACCTTGGGCAGGGTGCCAGCCCACCACAGCTAAAGTAGGGACTAAATGGCTAAATGAAAAGATCTGACAGTTTTGGCCTTGTGGGTGAAGTGTTGATGTTTTTCAAAACAAAAATAAAACATTTAGACCCAAAAAGCTTATTTGTCATTACAGAGGTTAATTTTAGGGATCAATGAGCTGCATTAATAATTGGGGAGGGACCTCACAAGGGTAGTAAGACAAACATGTGTGCATGTCATGTTGTAAGACCTGACTGGACATCACAGCACTTCACAGACATAACAAATGGCTTGCTGACTGTTTGAAAATGTGTGCATATACAAGAACACATTCTAAAACTGTTCATTATTCTTGTTTGGTCCCTGTTTGGTCCCTAACCTCTCTACATCCTTCCATCTGTATTCTTCCAGCAGTTCTGGGCGGGCATTATCCTTTTCTCTGCATTTTGTCAGCCTAGCCTTTGCCAAAGGCTGTCTGCAATGAGTCATAAAGCAAAATACAAACATTCAATACAATAAATTAATTATTCATAAGAGAAGCATGTCAGTATGTAGTGTGCAAGACAAAATTCTCATTACTGAAGCAGAAGTTCTTTCCACTGGCCTTAAATTATAAATGAAAATGGTATGGCAGAGGATGAGGAACCTTAACATGTTTTGCTTACAATAAAGAAATCATGATGACTAAGCACATTTTACTCAATGTATAGACCTTATTCAAGTACGTTTCCAAAAGAAAAACAATGAACCTAATGTTTTCCTAAATGTGAAAAACTACCTGTATCGATAATGACAATCAGTATTTTTGTGTACACACTCTGACAATACAATGTTTAATTTTTAACTGAGGAAATACAGAGAGACCTGGTAGCCATCTTATAGGTACTGGCAGATGAGTTGTTCTCTCAAAATAAAACAATATTTAAAATTCTAATTTAAAATTCTTTTACAAATGTTGTGGAGGATGAGAACATCAGTTATGGAGACTATTTTTTTTTATTATTACTATACTTGAATGTATATTTAATAATTATTCTGTCATTTGAAAACAGAACATCCATAGAGGAGGATGGGTTCCAGTTTTGAGTCTTGGTTCCTCCTGAGGTTTCTTTCTGCAGCTTAGGGAGTTTTTCCTCTGTTGCCCTTGGCTTGCTCACTAGGAGCTCGGACCTTGTCTCTGTAAAGCTGCTTTGTGACAGACTGAGCCAGAGAATGCACTTAAAATAGTTCAGGGTAATGTGACAGAGCACTCAGATTGTCAATTGGCAATTTTTTCAGCCATTTTTTGGCCCACCAACAAATGTGCTCTTTTTGTTTTGATTAAATTCAGCCTCCATCATAAACACAAATATATGTTGTGGTGGAGTAGCATTTAAAGCAAGTCGACCTCTTGGGAGAAAATATTTTTAAAAAAGTGAATACGTTGAAATGATTATAGGCTTTAACGAGTAAGTAGCCACAAATGGGACAGTAATATGTGCAATATCACCTGCACAATGACCAGCATTAACATAGCATCAGGACCAGGTCTTATTAACGTTCAGATGCCGTAATACGTGTTCACCTGAAAGGCATTTGCAACACCACTACTTGTGTTGCCGCATTTCCAATCAAATGGGTCTATTTGGCTTTCTTAAAAGGCCATAAGGGTGTTGATTTGTAGCATTTGATAGACAAATATGACAAGAGGGAATTCGAACCCAACTATGTTCATGAACAGGTCCCTAGAAGTCTTTTTTAAACTTCACAGAACTATGCTGCCCTCTTTTGGTCCTGAAGGATCAGACATGCAAGATGTCAAAAGTCACCATGAAAGAAAACAGTCATAAGTCATCTTGAACAAACAAGTGGAATTTGAACGCGTTTACCTATGTAAGTAACGTATGGACAAATGAGTGACAAAAGTTAAAATTCCCATTACACTGTCAGTTAGTGGTTGTGTTGTCTTGATGCCATATGCTTTCTTGTTGGCCAAACACAGGCAAGAATAGGCCGGAGACATTGATTTTTCAAACATCAGCACCCTTTCTCCTTTAAGCCTGTCTGGAACATTAGCATTCAGCGCAAGCTTGCGGGGCCATGTTACAAACGATACTCTTTTATGCTTTGTTGCTAGTGTTATGATCTTTTGACCCCTGTAATGCTGTTGTTCCTTAGCCTGGCAGGCTCGTCATCTGACGGGCAAGCATGGTCCAGTGTTCCCCACTTGTACCCAGATGTCCCTAACAGCTGTTGGGCATTATAGATCCATGTAGGTGCCACCAACCAGCACTCGTCACCCAAGAGGGTGGACCGAAAGGCCACCGGCTAATCCTGTTTTGCAGTCGTTAGTATTTAGCTAAGGCCAAGCACCTGGTAATGATAGAAGACAAAATTTGCCTGCCTGGTCATAGACACAAATGGAATACCAAGTGGTCTGCTGAAATTAGTGGGTTTGTATCCGGGGGGGGGGGGAGGTTGCTGGCAACTTCATTCATGTGTGTGTTTGTCTGGGCATGTATCAGAGTAGCTAATAATCTGTGATAAGTAATATGTAAATGTGCACATGTGCTCTTTTTGCTGAAAAGTAACTTTGTCGCTGCATAATGTGACATTGCCTTTCAAAGAGGCTGAGGGAGGAGCAAATGTTGCCTTGCCTGAAGCATATGGATTTGGTGGATTAGATTATGGAAGTGACCATTAGATAAACTGTAGGGTTAGGGTTAGGGTTAGGGTCAGTGTCTTATTGTGACAGTATGAACTACAAGTACATATGGGTTATATGGCACTCACTGTGTTTATTCGAGCTGAAAAGAATAGTTCCGGTGTTGATTTTTAACATAGATCTTTAAAGAGGCTTCCAACCTGGAGTGAGTTAATGACTTAACCTAAAAGGGCACCAGTTAACCTGTGGGGCCCTACTTATGTGAGCATGTAATAAAAGAAATATACTTATGGCCTAAAAGTAAGAATAAAATGGGAATACTTTCCTAAAATGCTTTTTTCTTTAATCAAAGTCATCTTTAATCATCTTTAAAAGTTTTCTTTAATCAAAGTAATCACATACAGGGTAGTATTGATTCTAAAGCAGCAGAACAATCAGTAATTGATAGCATTCTTTCTAAAAAAAAAAAAAGCATTTTCTAAAAAAGCAGAACACACTAAAGCTCACTTTATCACATTAATAATGCTGGTCACTGGAATATTGTCAGCTGAATTGGTTCTGTAGAACTGCATTAGAAATTAGAAGCCTTTGAATATTCAAAAAACCTTTGAATAGTTGGTAACTTTTCAAATCTGCATAATAAAAAACACTGTCAGCTCATCCTGGAAACCTCTTTACTATAATATACTATACTATATATTTACTATAATTTATTTGGAAAAGGTTTTCTCTGAAATGTAGAGCAAAATCAGTATGATAGGAAGATGAGATTAAAGTTATCATTCTACATTAATTTTAAACTATTTGACAGGAAATGACAACAGTATGCCAAACATTAAGTAAATAGCCAGCTACACTCTTAGTGAAGTTTTTTACTTTAAGCGGTATGGAATCCTTACAAAGCTTCAAAGTCAAAGTCAAAGTGAATGGGAAACCGTGATGCATTTTTCTACCATGAAGCATTTCCAAGTGAAACAGGTATCAGTTAGGGCATTTTCACTCATGATTTTTCCCCACTCAATGGGGCATGTTTATATGATATATAGAGGTGGACAAAACCTTCTAATTGATGAATTTGTGCCCAATAATAAATATTTGAAATGGTACTTAATTTGAGCAGTGACATAAACTAACAAGGTGGACAAGGGACATTTTGATTTTGTTCTTCATCTTGTTTACAGAAGGTGTTCTTTAAAGAACCACCCACTGTAAGGTCCTTAGTGAATATTTCATTCTGCCTGTTTAATAAGGTACTACAAGGCCAAGTCTTTGTAATGCAGTTGTAGTAATTTTAATTTGTACATGCCTCTTGACCACAAAATATTTGTACATGCAGTGCTTTGTACAGGTCAGGTTAGTGTGTCACTGTACACACTAACATGCAGCCTTTTGAACCATCTGGTTTCTATTGGATACCAGAGGTCACGGAATGCAGCATTTTTGTAACCGATGTAACTTTGTGCATGACTGGTGACAAATTGAAAGTTTTCTGGAGGAAGTGTGGGGGGTCCAGAAAGAGGGAAGTGAAACGGGTACAAATGCTGCCATCTCTGTTTTTAACCTGCTTTTTTGGGAACCCATAGTTGGCATTAATAGTAAAAGCTGAGGTCTAGGGTTCCATGCCTTGTTTTAGCATTGAGGGTTGCCCAATATTCATTTTGCAAGAGCAGCCACTCATCATTTTGGGTTTTATTCAGCCAACTATAGTGTATCAGTGTGAAATTACATGTCCACTTTACAAAAGCAGTGTCTTGTGGTTAATTTTAGTTTAAGCATCCAGATTTTTTCCTCAAGTGTCTCAGGTCTTGTATATGTAAACTGAAAACAGTGGGAATGTGCCACTGTTTATTAATAGGACTTCAGAGTATTTCCTTCAATAACCCCTCATTTCAGTGGTCAGTCAAGCAGAGATGCCAGTCACTACCTCTTTCAAACGCTAAGTGTTAGTAAACTCCCAGAAGAATGCTAACTTGATTGAGTTTCTCACAAAGCAATGGATAAGCAGAGGGGTTGGGTAAGTAAGGCTTTGGGGTGATTAACTACAGCAGTAGGCCTGTCGAGGTGGAATGTTTTGGTTTGTGTAATTGCTTGTGACACCTGCCCCACTATTTATCACCACCGAAAGGTAATCTCCAAAGATTATGGCAGTTGTCAGGAGTAACAACCGCATGACTCCATGCCACATTACAGGGGCCTTGTCTCATTCAACTTGTTGTCTAACACTGCCTTTTAACTCGTCCTTTAGGAAGGATTCTATTCCACAAATAGAATCGACACCCTGAAAATTAGTCCTGATTAGTCTCACCACTTTAACACTCGACCTAGATGCTTGGGCTCAGATGGAGCTTCGTTTCTGTGAGCATTGCCGAGTTTGTTCTATAGACAGCACGCCACACTTTGATGAAAGGTGTAGAGCTTGGCAGGCCTCAGAGGACCAGCTATTCAGAAAAGCTTCTTCAGGGGTCCCGCTGGGCTTGGCCCATGCCAGTCAGGAGTGCCACAGAACACGTGGGTGGGTCAGCAGGAATGTGCCTTGGGGGAGGAGGAAAAACAAGGGAGCAGTGACAGAAAAGCAAGAGCTTTCTGAAATGCAAGCACTTATCAAAATGTATTTAATTCTGTAATTTCACCCTTCTCTGGATCAGATGGGGAAATTTCTCCTTTCCCCCCCAAAAAACAGCTTTGGCAGGCAAAGTATTTTAGTTTGAGTTAGAAGTGCAGTGTGCGACCATGTTCCTCAGATGTTCCCTTGAATGTTGAGATATATTCTCAATCAGAAATCAGAAAATAGCGCTTTTCGGAAATGCATCAATGTTTTGTGTTTATTCGATGATGCTCAACCTAAGAAGTGAATATGTGGGGCGCAGTAAAAATGTTTAAATCGAACTTGGTTGTTGAGTCAATAAGATATCGGACTCAATGCCTTCATTTATTATTGCTCACCTTTAGGTACCTCCACTGTTCATTTTTCACACTTTTCACTTGGCACATTCATTCTTCCCATGTCTATAAAATGCAAATAGTCTTCTCCACGAAAATAATGGGAACACATCCAGTAATCATAGCCTTTAGTCCATGTCTAGTTTTTCTCCTGAAAGTACTTGCAAGCAGGCAGGTCTAGATGCTCCCACTAATGAGGAATTGACTTCCCCAGCTCATACATTGTGTGAGCTGTTTATTTATTTATGCTTGTTTGATCTATTGCGTTAGACTCATGATTAATTCCTTTACGCTGACCTTGATCAATATGCAAGATTAATGGTGGATTTACTTTAATGTTATTTTTATTAGAAACATAGATGCTGTGCATCCCACCCTCTTTCTTCGGCGCTTGCAGCACTTGATTGATGTCAGCACCGGCATCAACCCCGGCTTTTCTTCTAATTCCCTGCATAATAATTCCTTTCTTTCTTTTTTCCTCTCCCTTCTCCCGGGTTCTGTCAGTTGCTGGGATTCGGTCTTTGTGGCTCGTTCAAAATGTCTTGTTAAAAATTAAAGTGATTGTACTTGCCTTTCTAATGCTAATGGAGTCCCACGTGGCCCTCTGAATGCATATGAGGGCCAGATACGACAAACGTACAAGGGAGCAAGCACGACTCGGCACACAGATACACACCGGGACTTTGAATAATGATGAGGCCAGTGTTAGCGTACCCTCCCAATGCCCTGTAGTTTACCTGTCTATCTCCGTGTCAATCAAACACAGCCAGAACAGACAAGCTTTTGGGGTGGCATACTTATATTTGCCACATCTTTTTAAGTTCTGTTATCTGATATGTAGGACCAGAAGTTGGCATCGTTAATAAAGAGGGTGCATCTCTGAATGTGGTTTCGTTATTCAAGATTTCTCTTACAACTACCAAGATGTATGTCTGCATAATTTAAAATGACCCAAGAAATGCAGAAAAAATTATATCTGATACATATACTGAAATGTATAAGACCGATTCTTTGACTGCTGTTCTGCAGCTTCAAACGGACCAGTAAATCTTTGGATTTTTGTCACATTTGTCCTCCCTGCTGGGAAAACAGAAGCAGTTCTTGGCATTCTCTGGTATAATGATTGGAAGTCAAAGCACACATGTATAACAGAGATCTGTTTTTCTAGGCATCAGAACCTTCTCAGACTGAGGGGCTGAAAAGCCAGACAAGGCCTCATGTGTGTTCTCGCCCTCACCAAGGAATTCCTTTAAGATCATTAGGTAAGCTAACACTGAGAAGAGGACCATTGTTCAGAGGTTTTGAAGATGATTGCCCTAGCTAAGATATGTGAGATAAGTAGTACAAGGACTCTCATTGCATCAGGTTCTTGCTGCATAGTAGAGCAGTACATCAGAACCAGGCTGGTTCAGAGAGTAGTCATCTCCCATCAGCTGTGGAAGAACGTGTTTTTCTGCGTTGATGTCATTTCCCAAATTCTTGTTGGTTTTTGGTCATTGTCAAATTTAATGTCCAGTTTCTGACATATTGCTTTATTTTTCTTTGCTACTTTTATTATGTTAAACCGTTTTTGAGTTTCTGTTGACAATAAGGTCCAAGGAGGTCTGCATGAACACAACCCATGTCAAGATATATACTTTTGGGATGTTGTTCAAAGGCAGTCATGGGTAAATGACTAAATCTGTTGAATGGACTGGATCATACGCTACATGGTTTTTCATCATCCTATGGTTATATCTGGCAGTCATTTTCACCATGTGACTTAACATAGTTGCCAAACTGACTGAACAGCCACTATCATTAGGAATGTTCAATCCCAGTTCAATCCCTGGTGATCCCTCAGTGTACTTGGAGGAGGACATTGCTACACAAGGCCATGTACATGTTAAAAAGAAGGAAACTAAAAGAAGGAAAGACACAAACCCTTAGCTTAGCATAGCTGTGAACTAAATTTTGCCAGGATCACCTTCAGACCATGGAGCAGGACTCCAATCTCTCATATCTTTTAAGCATTTCCAGTGTGACTTCCGCAGCATCATGATAAAGAAAGAGTTTTAACCCAGAAATTGACATTGAGGTTAATGAAGGGAGTTTTTTGTGTGATAAGAGCAATTAAGGAGAAACCATTTATGATGAGGACTTAATTAATTTGAGCTTCTTTAGGCATGCTTTAGCGGCAGTGTCTGTTCATTTCTCTCTTTCTCTCTCTTTTTTCTCCTTCTTTGGTGGCCCCGAAGTTCACTTACTCATGAATTATTTCATCATTAAAGCTTCCACAGGGGACTTTGGCCTGCTCTGTCTTCTCTGCAGGTGCTCGCTCTAAACTGCCTCTCATCCCCCCCTCCCTCTTTATGTATATATTTTGTTTCCTTTTCCTATTTTCCCTTTCTTTCTTTCTTCCCTTCCCTGTTTCTTTTGCTCTCCTTTTTATTTCTGTCTCTCTCACTGTGTTTTGTTTCTTTTTTTCACTTTCTCCCTCTACCTAATAATGGGGCAGCTGGTGGCCTAGTGGTTAAGGAGTTGCCCCTGCAATCAGAAGCTTGTAGGTTTGAATCCCAAATGGTGGTGTCATCACAGAGGTACTTGAGCAAGGTACTGCCCCCACACACTGCTCCCCAGGCACACCTCGGTTGGTGGCAGCCCCCTGATTCACTTGAATGGGTGAATGGGTTAAATACATAAAAATAATTTCACATTATTCACACTGTGTGTTGTGCTGTGTTCACGCATGACTATAAGGGGCCACTATTTTTTTGCTTTCTTTCTCTCCTTTTTTCTCCTTTGCTTTTTATTTTTTATCCCTTATCTTTCTCTCTATCTTGTTCTTTCTTCATCATTCCTTCTCTCCATTTCCATTATCCTTTTCTTTTTCTTTTTTGTTTTACTTTCTGTCTCTCATGATTCTTTCTTTCTTTCTTTCTTTTTTTCTTTCTACCTTTATTTTTTCTCATTTGTTTTTTTCATATTTTTCATTTTCTCCTTTCTTTCTATCTTTTTTCATTCACTCATTCTTTATTTCTCTGGTTCACTAGCTCTCTCACCTTCCTGTTTTCTGTCTGTCCATCCATCTGTCCTTCTGTCCAGACACATTGCATTCTCTCTGTGTTGCTAAACCGAGAGAACCTCTTTGATGATATTTGCATCTCTCTAGGCCTTATCTTCACCTGAATGGAGACCAAAAACATCCCCATTTCCCTGCATGTATCCTCCAAGCCTTCTTGGTCATTGCTCCCAAAATCTCCTTCTGCCATTTGTGAAGGTAATGCAAGGGGCTTTTGCACAGACGGTTCTTTGATACTGCTTTACTGTGCTATGAATAACAATAAAGATGCTCACATGAATTCTGATGTTTGCCTTCCCCAGAGAGTAGAATTGTTGGAGATGCCAAACTTCTAATGCTGAGATAGATGATAACAAAAGCATGCTGGTGACAGTCCAGAGTTGGAAATCACATCCAGTTTAAAGACATCTATGTAAACAAAGTAAAAAGAGAATCTCTGGCAGAGTATGTTGAAAATTTCTCAGTCTTCTTCCCATGATCTTTCACTCATTTGCTCAAGTGGGAATGCTGATTCAGTAATTATGTCCTGTAATTTGCTTTGATTTGAACAAAACAGAAGTAGAACAGCGCCTTCTTTCCCATACAATGCGCCTGACAATGGGCGGTTGACCTAACGATGGGTGAAGGACAGATTTTTAAAAATCAGTTTCTTTGAGGATCCAATGTTCTCTTGGGCCAGGTCATTCTAGCCTGGCCTCTGCTCCTGCTCATGGCTTCCACATTTCTCTGAATTTCAAGATGTTTAGTGCTGAACAATTGGACTGTATGATATACAGGGATCCCCCGCGAAGTTGTGGTTCAAAGGTTGCGGGCTCAGTTGTTCATGGATTTTTTCTTAGAACCTAACTAATAATTGTTCACTGAAACCCCCGCAAATTTCCTCCGCATTTTTGTTTTTTGCTTTTTTCGTGGTTGTATATAATTTTTCATGCATTTTAGTGCTAAATTAGTAAGAAATACATTATTTACTAAGTTTGGCGCATAATATTAACATAAATTCAGCATAATTTCCATAGAAAATACAACTGTATAAATTTTTTTGTACTGTCGAGAGAACACAAAGCAACCGTATGTTGGCTGCTGCCCTGTGACGCATCTCTGGCAGCTGCAGTCCAACATTCTCGCATCTCGAGTGCTTTGCTGAGTGTTCTCGTGTTTTTTGTTTTGTTCTTCTTAAAGCCCTGTATTTTTATTACTGTAAATTGAAGTAATTTGTTACTGCATTTACCTGCATATACCAAAGAAATCGCCCGTGAATGAATTACAATGCAGTCTATACAAGGGTAACATCGGTATTTTACATCCTAGCACTGGTCTCTGTAAACTGTACAGTACGGATACGGGTTTACGTTTACATTTTCTTTAAGGGTAATGTATTAAGGTGAGTTTTAAATGAAATCAACGTGTTTTTGAAGCATATTTGGGGGCATATTTAGTGTTTACACTATAAAATAAGCATTTTTAGGACATTTTTTACAACTTCACAATTCGTGGGTGCTTGGAACATAACCCCTGCAAATTTTGGGGGTCTACTGTATATTGGTCCTTAATTATATCACAATGTTGTTCAAAGTAATTAAGTGTACACTATGCAAAGGAGCCTCTGTATGGGTGATATAATAAAATACAATATGGAGACAATTTATTTGTAGGTATGTAGCTTATATACTTGTGTGCGTGTGCACGTGTGCGTGTGTGTGTGTGAGAGTGAGAGAGAGAGAGAGGGCGAAAGAGAGAGAGCGGTAATGTCATTAACTGTCATTAAATAATTTTGGTAGCACTTCACTGAATGACAGTCCTTGTAAGACACACATAAATTGACATTAACATACATGAACATTCATAAATGCTTATTCCAGCAGCTTTCTGAGGCGACAGGGTGCCAGCGTGACCTAAGCAGCCTTTATGATAACTGACACATTTGTTAAGTCATAAAAGGTCTACATGGGCCTTTAGTGAAGTATTACTGGTCTAATATAAAGTATCAGTTACTCACAAATATATTCTAATATTGGAATCTCAATTACAACATGGTATTTTGCCTGTTTTGTGCGGGTCCACCCTTCTAAACCCCTATAAAGACAGAGCACGTCTGAGTATGTCGGGGATATTATTACTACTTCTACACTGACAAATGGTGCGCACCATATGCAGATTTGGCCTAAATGTGTGTGTTATTGATGCATTTCTTTGATTGTGGCTTCTTTACAAGCCACAGGAACAGTAGGTATTGTGATAACTGTATATTATGATTTTGATTTGTGACTTGATATTATTAACATCAGTTTAGAATTGTACAGTTTAGAATTCAGCATGAAAAATGTGACAATATGCATCATGGAGAACAAAATAGTTAGTAAATTATACACCAACTAAAAACAGTCTTTATTTTTCTCCAATCAAATTTAATTTTAAATGTTGTGAGAATACTGAATGATTTTTCAGTCTTACTTTATCAAATGCATCATAACTGTATGGAACCATTGTCCCTGAATTGCTTATAAATCCAAATCTTTGACTGTATTGTTACACCTCTACAGTTTTGAGACCCCACTTTAAAGTAGCACAACTATTATATAATACAGTCACCTTTCATATCCTCATGAAGTCATTATTTTGAGAGACTTCTGACCATAAAAAAATTACAATTCTAGCATTTTCAGAAACAGTAGTCTCCAGTATGGACCAAACTCTGTTCATTCTGAGATCGCTCACTGTGTTTAGAATGGGTCCGATTCTATCTGCCAGTTAACCTGCTCTAGAATGGAAATGGTTCAACACTCAAACTCTGTTGTCATAAAGTACACAAAATATGTGAAATTATTGTTAGTGTAACTATTGTTAGTGTAAAACATCATAGTCATAGTGTTTTACGTTAATTTTATTTCCAGATATTTTCACAGACTTTATGAACCACATGAAAATAATGAGAAAAGAAGCATCAAAGCCTGTTTATGTTGTTGTGTAAATCTCTTATCCTACATCTGCATGAGAATTCAGTACTTTGTGGAAGTTTACTGTGACCAAGAGTTACCTTTATGTAATTCACACAAATACATTCATACATTCATGTTTTCACCTTTACACAAGTGATGAAAGGCCAATATGGCTGAATAGTGCAATAACTTGGAAATTCCATAGTATTTAAATACAGGCTACCTATATCCACCTATCAAACCACCTAACTAAATATCCATACTGAACAGAATTCCACACGGTACATAAAGTCTAAGAATAACATATAAATATTCAGTTCGTTACTATAAAACACTTAACCCGTTTAAAGTTACTTATAAAACAACATTAACATATCTTATACTCAATCAACATTATTCTAGATGAAAATTAGCATAGCTTAGCACATTGCTACAGGATAACTTACATCAAAACTGTGTTTCTTAACGTCTAGTCTGTATACTTTACAAAATACCATTCCTTAAATCAGTATATTTATTTATTTATACTCGTATTTCTTATAAGAATAATCATGATCAGTGTGTGTGTGTATATATATATATGAGAGAGAGTGAGAGAGAGCTTGTGTGTGTGCATATGGGAGAGATAGTGAGTGTGTGTGTGTGTGTGTGTATATATGGGAGAGCAAACAAAATCTTTCCAGATCTGGACCAGATTTTGGTCCATAACACTGATATATGATGAAATAATTCATGAAATGCATCTCTACAGGGTCGCGCTCTTCAAATTTACAACGCTCACGTAGGCGAACTAGTTCGGCACGTGGCAGAAGGATACGCAGAATACACAGTAACTTGGCGTATGAGTGAGGGACGACACTTTTCTACGTGCTCTAAGTGTTCAGTTTGTGTTGCATTGTTCTTTTTGGCCTTTATAGTGGCTTCTGAGCAAATTTTGGTTTTGTTTTTTTTTCCCTAGTTGTGTTTATAAATTTTACAGGGTCCCCGGTCTTCAAATTCCCAGGATCTTTCAAAAAAAAGTCTACTCTGTTCAGAACTACAGTATTCTTCTCCACAGTGTGTTTCTCTCTGTGTGCGTCTCTCAGGGTAAGTCTGTTCTGACTGGAGGGCTGGATGCCCTGGAGTTCATTGGGAAGAAGACGATGACGGTGTTGGCAGAGAGCGACCCCGGCTTCAAGAAGACCAAAATCCTCATGCAGAGAACCGTCTCGCTATCACAGGTGAACGAAGGAAAATGGACTTTTCACTGACCGGTTTATAGAAATAATCTCACTTCTAGAACATGTACTTGTCTGCTGTCCCATTAAGTAGAACTGTTTTTGGTGTTAGTAAGAAAGTTAGTGGCACACAAACATTTTGACACACAGAGGCATTTGAGAACCAAAACAATCAAAAAGACTTTGTTTACATCTTTAAAATCGAATTGTGCTGCCATGTCGAGTTACGAGGGTCTCGACATACAACGTTTCGAGTTTACGACACACATGGGGGCGAACTAGTTTAGTGGCGCATGGCGGAAGGATACGCAGAATACGCTTGTCTAAGCACAAGGGTTCCGCTTGTGCTGCTTTGTTTGGCGACTTTTTGGCCTTTATATTGGCTTCTGAACAATTGTTTTTCCCTAGTTGTGTATAGATTTGACAACTGTTAAGACAGTTTATTAACTTTGGCTAGGGTGTGTTTCAACTTGCACCAAAATTCGGGTTACGTCACTATCGTATTAACAGATCTCTGTCATAACTTGAGGACCCCCTGTAATTCCGTTCATGTTTGTGTATTAAGTGTAGTTTTAAAAAGTCGGCCTGAATGGTAGTGTAATCAAAAGTAATCAAACAGGGAGGTGGTGAGATCCGAGATCTGAGGAGGCTGTGATTCACACCCCTGATGTGTGTAGATGCTGAAGGAAGCCAAAGAGAAAGAACGGGAGAAGCTGAGTGGTCAGGCAGTGTCCGAGCCCACGGCTCATTACAGCATCCTGTTCGACGACTACCAGGGCCTGTCCCACCTGGAGGCTCTGGAGATCCTGTCCAATGAGAGTGAGGGGAGGGTGAGCATGTCTCTCTCTCTCACACAGACAGACACACACAGACACAGACACACACACACACACAGACACAGACACACCCAGACACACACACACAGACACACATGTACATATACACACACAGACTCACTCACACACTCACTCATTCACACACATACATACAGGGAGTGCAGAATTATTAGGCAAATGAGTATTTTGTCCACATCATCCTCTTTATGCATGTTGTCTTAC
>JBBPCX010000023.1:4626095-4640250 GCA_037974365.1 Hydrocynus forskahlii | reverse complement strand
TGGTTCCATTCACCTCCACTATATTAGTGTTGGAGACGTCTGGTTCCATTCACCTCCACTATATTTGTGTTGGAGACATCTGGTTCCATTCATCTCCACTGTAAAGAAACCCACGCTGAACGACTCCACATTGACTAAATTATGCAGAAATTCGGGAAAACGGGCTGGATTCCCTCTAGACTCTTACTTTTCCGTGTCATTAAGATTAAGCTGTGTTTCATAAACACCCGTGACCGATCAGATGACTTACGGTTGTAACATCTGAACACAACACCCTGGGTTTAGGTCAATGTTCCCCTATTAAAATGGTTTATAGAGGCATAGCTTGAATTTTAGTGTAATTTGGTCATTTACTGCAGAAACATTGCTGACTTTTACTGAGCTGTGCTGGTTTGACCCTTTAGATTGCCACTCTGTTACTGACCTGACACCGAGGGCCCATTTCCAGAACGCGAGTACAAGTGGAAAAATCAACACAGAGCCTTATCGTGATATTTTCAGCACAATATTATATCAATGCAGTAGCCAACTTTAAAATGTACATCGAGGTCCAAAGGTATCAAGGCTCAAATATCCTCATAGTATCATTTCGTTGTGTCTAGAATGGAGCCTAGACTTCGATTAACCCATATAAACAAAACTTATCAGGATGTCATGATAGTATCGTACTGGGGCCCAAATATCATGACAGTATCGTATCGTCATCCCTAGTTCTAGACTAACACACTTATTGCGATGGCATTATACGACTGCCCCTAGAATGAAGCCTGGTCTCAGATGAACCCATATTAAAACACCTTATCGAGGTCTGAACATCGTGATAGTATCGTTTGGAGGCCCAAATATTGTGATAGCACCATATCACGGTCCAAATATCATAATAGAGTTATTTCATTCTGGCATTGTACCAAAATATCGTGATATGATCGTTTTAGGGCCCGAATATCGAGACAATATCATCTCGCTGCTCCTAGAACGAAGCAAGTCTCGTATTAAACCGCATGAGAACACCTTCTAGTCCACACTTAGGCTTCACCTGAGACCCCCTATAGGAATTAAAGCCCACAAAGAAAATCAGCGGCGGATCACTCACTCCATCTCCTTTTTCTCCGCCTCCTCCTGAGTGAGGTCCTCCTCCACGCTGTAGTCCAGGACGGAGCCCACGCCGAACGCCTGGTTCTTCTCCATTAGGGGTTTGATGGAGTCCTGGTCTTCACCGGCCACAAACTGCCCGTAGAAGGTCATCTTCATTAACTTCTCGAAAACGCGCTGGCCGAGGATCTTCTTACTGAGGTCCATCAGCTGTAGGGAGGTGAAGGAGATACCAGGGTTATGGATCTGAAGGTACGTTAGATATGAATAGCATCAGCAGGAACAAGGCCACGATGAAGACAATGTTTCTGCCCAGTGCTGGGTAGTCACATTCGGGCTGATGTTTATTCACGTTCCTCAACAAACACAGGTTACAGAGAAGGACTTCCCGATACTGGAGGTGCTCTGTATGGAACCAGGACCAAGGACTTGGTTCTACTGGTCCAAACAAAGCCCACCATTAGTAGTTCTGAGTGATGTCAGGGTGAAATATTGCATCGCCCACGACTATTCAGGCTCAGCTTAGTTTGGACCTTTAGAATCAACTCCAAGAAGCTCTAAAGGAGGTCCCACACCTTCTGTATTGACCCTGGAACATAGAGTTGGTTCTAATAGTCCAAACGAAGCCCACCATGGGTTGTTCTGAGCAAATTTGAGTGAAATATAATCACTCAAAACTATTCATTGGGGGCTTTGTTTTGGACCACTCAAACCAACTCCAATACATTCTAACAGGGTCCCTGTTATGATGGTCCAAACACAGCCCATGAGCAGTTCTGAGCAAACTAGTCTTAGATCTTGCAGTGCTCAAAACTATCTGTGGTGGGTTTTGTTTTGGACTATCAGAACCAACTCCAAGATGAACAAGGTCCCGGTCCCACTACATGGCACTTGGACCATGGAGTTGATTCTAATGGTCCAAGCCAAGTCCACCAAGAACAGTTCAGACCGATCATGGTGGGCTTTGCTAGGACCACTGGAACCAACTTCAAGATGCTCTAAACAAGGTCCCAGTCCGTCTGTGCTAAACCTGGACCAGACAGGACTGGGAGGACTGGGGGAACCCCACTTGCCTCCTTGTTCCTGTCCACCAGCAGGTCGAAGCTACAGAGTTTGAAGACCAGCAGGCTGCGGAGGAGCTCCAGCGAGGTCTTGCTCCTGTAGGCTTCCAGCGTGTTGTCGAAGTCCACGCGGATCTCGGAGGTCCTGCCCTGGTGGGCTTCGATCAGGTCCACATCGCACGGCTTCTCCACGAGCGTGCACGCGGGCTCCAGCCGCGAATCCTCGCGCGACTCTTGCGGATTCGAGGCCGCCGTGGAGCCGGCCCGGTTCGGGGGGACCCGGGCGGGCCGGAGCCGGGACACGGACCGCGAGACCCGAGGGAACCACATCACTCCCAAAATCACAACAGGAGAACCTCAACCGTGACAGAACAACACACAGCGCGCGGGGGGATGCGAGAGACTGAGCGCGAGGAAGTGCCGCCACCCTCATTCATACCAGCACGCGAAGACATGCAAATATATGCAAAAATATTCAGCGACTGGACAGCATATTGGAGCGCGATCTCGGACTTCTGCTATTATATGCAAATATATTTCAGCGTACCGAAAACGGATTGGCGGAGGATCTCTGACGAGTCTTTAAAAGCACCTTTTTTGGAGCGCTCTCCCTCTGACCCCAGATCAGATTCACTGACTCTGCGAAACTCGCACAGATCCTTCTGGAGAGCTTTCTAAAGACAAAAAAACCGAGCCTAAGGTTAAACGTTTGTTCAGGATTTTTTTTTTGTCTAATCTAAGCCAGAAAATTGCATTTCTAAAAGTATCATTCAGTTAAATTAACCGATTGATAGTGTTTTACAGTGATATTATTGTGACATTATAGTCATTATTTAAGGTATATTAATATAATGACAGGGGTTATGTCTGTATATATATATGTTTGTGATACATATGTATAAAGTGGTTTTAGGCTGATAAGCAGTTTTCGAAAAGGGAACTTCACTTGAGAAAGATGATAAATCTCATTATTTACAAACACTTTATGTGTATTGTAGCTTCAGTCTATGCTATACGTTGCCTACATGACATATACAGCATACATAGGGCACTTTATATCAATATAATCCCGATAAAGCCGCTAAAAACACTAAAACACACATCTGACCTCTGTTCAAAATCCAAAAAGAACCTCAATTGTCAGTGGACTGGCACTTTTTATAGCATAATATTACAGAAAGCACAATGTCACGTGGTATGTCTCAATATTTACATACTTTTTGTGTTGTGCTGTCTTTATATTTTAGCTTGACTTGCTAAAGAATGTCTTCTCTGTGGGACCCAGTTATCTACAGACTGTCGCCTGGAAGGCAGGCTGGTGCCTGGAGAACAAGTCGAGCAGGTCCTGGATCCAACCAACATGCTCTCTTTTCTTTTAATTAAAAAGACACTCTTCCGATAGACATATGCTTCAACTGCTTTTCAACTGCGTCACAATACAGGATGGCCAATCAGAACAGATCTCATTTGCATATCAAGTCAGCAACAAAAAGGCAGTTTAATTCTAAGGTGTAAAAAGAGGGGCTTGGAATCACTGACTGGCACAGTGTTAAAGAGCCCATGTCCTGCAGTTGTTGCATTTTATTATTTTTCTAAGATGTTTATCTATGAGATCTATGTGACTTTATAAGTTTTTTAAGGTTTTAAGTCCATATTTGATCAGTGTGGTGGAGATCACAGTAGTAATTTAGGAACAAAGTGAGTTTAATTCAATACAACACAGTCTCAGCTTCTCATGTTTCTACTGACACCAAGTGGTCAGCATGGGTAATTACAAGCTCCTCATTCTAATGGTAATGAATAGTGTTGCTTTTTAATTTACTAATTGATGGGTTTATTTTAGTAGTATGTGTGACAGTGTATTTTGCTTTGGTGGCACATAATCTTTAGTACTATAATTTTTTTAAATAAAACTGAATCCAAAAGTTTCTTATTATTTAGGAAAGGTTCGCCTTCATATTTTGAGTGACGTGCTGTTGTCCTGCTCAACTTGGATTAGGTTAATATTTAAATATCTTCCCACACAATTAATCTATTTAGACTTGGAAAATATTCTATGAGATCTGGAATTAATCTATATAGATTTGGAAAATAGAGTCTATGGAAGAGTGAGTGCATTTGTGACAGTGTTTGTCCAACAGTGCTGCTCTCTGCTGGACAAATAGAGGAATAGCACACTTTAAGCTGCTGGTCATTATTCTGCAATATGTACAACCAAACCTTTGTGGGGTCTGGCCATTAAAATCCCTTTTAGTCTGTACCTAAGCTTCAACTAGGTCTGGGAAACTGGCAGACTGTGGTTACAAAGCCACTCTGCTCCAAATCCTTGAGGTCCACTCCTTCAGTGACAGGCTGCTGCACCCACAGTGTGGGAAGGAGAGATTCTGCAGGTCTGTCCTTCCAGCTGCTGTCAGACTTTACAACCAACACCTCACAGCTGACCACACACACACACACACAAACAAACACTATGGACTGATAAGTGCAATTGTTTCTCTCTTGCAATATTTCTTGTGCAAAATCTGTAATATGTTACAATATTTTTTCTGATGCATTATTACTGTCTAGTTCAAAATCTGCTACTACCAAACACCTGAAGATACTCAGTGTTCATACACACACACATGTATATCTATGTATGTATAAATCCTTTGTAGTCTACATGTTATATGGTTTTTGCTGCTTTTGCTTTTTCTTGTTCAGTCCACTTTACTGCTGTAACAATGCAAATGTCCCACCTGTGGTACTAATAAAGGGTGATCTCATCCAACCACGTGGTTTTTAAGGTTTTGAGGCCCATCAGGTCCGTATTTGGTTGAGAGCATGGTCAGTGAGGTGGAGCTCATTTCCCCCAAAATGAAAACTAAAGAGACTAACTGTAGAGCCACAGAAAAGTCAAATTAAGAAAAACAAGCCAATCTTACATAAGGTCTTAGTACCCAATGTTGCATATACTGTTTACCTTTTGCTGTATTGTATCTCTTCAGAACAAACTCAATATTCATACCCTCATTTTAGGAAGGGATCACAACCTGCATAGGTCCAGCTGGGTTAAGAACCCCAGAGAACCAATTAAAGACACTCTCTGGATTCTTCTTGACAAGGACAAACGATATCTATGGTTTGGAGGAACTCAAACTCCTCCAGCAGTCTTGAAGGGCCAACAGAATCAGTACCACTACACAACTCTCATCCTCCACTAAAACCTACACCAAACAATCACATTTAACAGTTATTCATTTGATTTATTAACAACGTTTACATTTACAAATTGTGAGGAACATGAGGCATCAACACACAACACTGAGGAGTTTCAGTATTCCACGATGGTCCTAGCCAGTCTCTCCAGATCCTCATGCAGCGTCTGAAGATGACCCCACACCAGGAAGACGTCCGAGTCTGGGGAAGATCTCAGGTGGAATGGGATGGTTCTCTGGCCAAGAAGCAGCATGGAAGTTCACGGGTCACTCCTCCTTCTCGTAGTTGTGTTTGACGTGCTTCCATAGTTTCTGAAAACAACAAACAAAAGTTTGATTTAAGGGTACAGATTCTATCAGGCAGCCGTGCTGAACGGATGAGCTTTTGGGCCAAAATGGACAATGACTGAAGAATAAAGATGGTTGGATCTGATGAAGTGGCTTTTCTGTGCGTGTAGACTCTTGTACAACAGAAAATACACATTTAAATTTCTTTTCTAACAAAGATTTTCTGCAGCTAATCCATTTTTTGACTCATCAGCAGAGGCTCTGTTTGCTTCACTGGAGATTCTTAGAAAGGAGACCATGGGTTTGTGTCTTGATAATGGGAGGGGGACTAAGACAGATCACTTTAAACATCTAGATCTTGATTTCGGAGCATAATTTCAGGACACTTTTACCGTAAACGCTGAATATTAGAGGCTGGCCGGTTGCTAAGGAGAGCTGGTTAGCAACAAAGCTATCTAGAAGTGTCAGTCAGAATCAGATCGTCGTAAATCCAAATATATGACAGATGATTAGACCTAGATGTCCTCAAAGTCAGTATAAGTGTTGTGTGTGTTAGCTGAGGTGTTTATATCTGAGGGAGAATGTTAGTATAAGGCTGGCCGCGCCGCGTCCTCTGAGTAAGGTCAGGCTAATGTAGCTTTAGCATTAGCTCCTCCAGCCCGGACGGTTCGAGTCCTGTAAAAGTGCACTCACCCCCCGGTTCAGACTCTCGAAGAGCGCGTCTCCGCCCTGGTCAAAGATCCGCTCGAACACCACGGCCCCCACCATGATGGTGACGGCGAAGGTGGAGGTTCTCCTGAAGAGCAGCCGGTACACAGTATTAGCCAGCGCCATGACGGACCGAGCTTCAATGGGAGAGGAGGCGGGTCTCTGTCTTGTCTACCATAGCTTGGGGGCGGGGCTTTGTCGGATGAACAGATGTAACAGTAACGGGGCCTCGTGGTGTCAATCAGAGTTAAAGGGCGGGGCTTAATTGCCTCAAGGAACACTGTGGGCCCTACTGGTGTCAGTCAGAGTCGGAGGGCGGGGTTTAATTGAATCTAATGAAGTGAGAGAGGGCGGGACGTCATGGTGTCAAAGCATGAAGGCGGGGCTTCATTGTGTCAACAGAGTACAGAACCATGTGGTGTCAATCAGAGTCTGGGGGAGGACCTTCACTGAATCGACTGCAGGAAGAGTAGAAACACCATGTGGCGCTGTGAAATTAGCTCAGCGCTGATGGGCCGATGGACTTTCACACTTGATATTTTTATAATACCGTATTTGTTAAGGATTGTGCAGAAATCTTGAGCCCCCCCTAATTTCTAATTCAAAAAGCCAGACTTTGTTGTTTGTGTTTTCACTCACTTACTTTTCTCTGTATTTCTCTGTTTGTGTTTTCACTTATCACTTATTTTTCTCTGTATGTCTGGATCCTGTCTCAAAGTTTACTACTATGAATGAGTTTGCATATTTAAACGTGCAAATCAATAAAAAATAAGCGTGATACTTTTATAATAGATAATTAAAATAAATTAGACTATTATGTCATTAGCACACGACTGAAAATACCTACACGTGTGCAAATGTGATGAATTACTCCCCCTATTTTCTTCTGTTGGTCTCTCCCACCACCCCTTTATTGACTGAGTGGTTCGGTCCCCATACCCCGGTAGGTGTCCGCGCGCCCTGGTCTCCTTCCTTTCCTCGCCCTCTCCCGGACCGACATGGTGAGGATCTTGTATTACCTCTCTCAATCTTCATCCATCCTCTTTTTAAACTCTCTCAACCTTCCAAAAACAGAGCCCTAACCAGGGATGAAACTCCCCTCCAGCCTCCTGGCGTGGCATTTCCATCCGCAAACATTAAAATGTCGTTTGATTTTGTGCCTAAATTTTCTGTAGCCTTTAGCAGTAGCAGCTTCGCAGTTGGATGTACAAAAACGTTCAAATTGTTTACATATACAAACGGATCAAAGTGACAAACCTCGCGTTTAATCTTTAATTGCGGAGCATGTTCTGCGCTCTGTGGGCGAAACGTGTTTTAGTGGGAAAATGTGTTTTAGCTTAGAAGCCGTCGAGCTAACAGCTAGCCGGACTTTTAACTTGGGAAATGTTGATTTTCTCAAACTTTCAGACAAAAACTACCAACTCACACTAAGATAAATTAGAGTTCTTGAAAGTGGTGTAGTGACTGTAGTTGTCGTTTAAATGTGTTATTTACGTTAAAACCTCTTTGGTGGCTCTTGAGGCTGTGTTTTATTCTGAGGTAAAACGTGTTTGGTGGTAAGAGAAAGTAATGCTTAAGCCGAGATGCAGTTTTTATCTAATTTTGACATTTTGATAAGGGTTCAAAACACATTATAATTTTAGGGTGTGATTTAGTGACCGATTAGTGTTTAAATGTGTAATTTGCAGCTAAACAACTCACCTTTGTCTTATGAGGTTGTGTGGGTTCATGCTGGGTTTAAAAAGGTAAACGGTTTTTTTCATAGGTTTTGATTATGTTTCTCCTTTATTTGATGATTAAGGTGTAGTCTTAGTTTTTGTGACTGTTCTCATCCAAACACCCTCAGTAGTTAAAAGTCCAGAACATGTTTTGTACCTTGGGATCTTTTCCTGCAGCATCAAATTTGGGATTTATATCAAACCTGCTGTTCCAGTCGTGATTACCATGACTGAAGTAACCTGGGATGGATGTTTTTGTGCTTTCAGGCAAAGATCAAGGCCAGAGATCTGCGCGGTAAGAAGAAGGAGGAGCTGCTGAAGCAGCTGGATGATCTGAAGGTGGAACTGTCCCAGCTCCGCGTCGCAAAGGTCACCGGCGGTGCTGCCTCCAAGCTCTCCAAGATGTGAGTCCTGGGTGATGGGACGTAGATCGTGGTGTCGGATCTTGTGCTCGACGGTCGGCAGGTTTTCGTTCCCAACAGGAGCAGACCTGGTTCCGCTCGGCCTTCGAACGGATGGTCAGTTCCTGCTTGTTTGGAACCTGAACCTGCAGCCCGTTGGGAGTAAGAACTGGCCCCCTTGGCATAGGAAGGCATTTCTGACCTCACTTTTAAAGTGTCTGAGTCGAAAACAAGCTGGCTGAAGGATAGACTGCATTTCTAGAACTAAAACTTAAGTGTGGATGCTGGAAAACAACTCTAGGCTTATCAGGTCTATAAACTAAAGATGATCTCTTAACTACTGATGTGGTGGTTCTGCTGTTGTGTTTGACTTGATTAATGACTGGTGTATTTTTCCTCTCCTCTTTCTCATAGCCGCGTGGTGCGTAAGTCCATTGCCAGGGTTCTTACAGTAATCAACCAGACTCAGAAGGAGAACCTAAGGAAGTTCTACAAGGTGAGTCTCGTGGTCTCAATGCAGTTTCTCCTTGCTTTGTACCAAAGAAACTCAGTTCTGGTTCTTTGTCCTCCAGCACCAGATTTATTCTGCGACTGGGAACCCTGGTTCTTATCTGTCCTTGAGGTGAAGGTGTAGGTCTGAACAGAGATGCTCAGCTTTGCTCCTGGTGGTTCTTCTGACTTGAGGAGCTTCTGAATACCTTGATCAGTGTCAGGACTGACGGGGTCGGTTTCAGCTTAAAATAATGTTTAAGTGCAGGCAGTGTATAGAATCTTAAACTTTGTATTTAAAGAAAAAAAGCACATGTGCACGTATCCATCTGTTCAACCAACAGCAGTTTAGTTCTGCGCCTTCATGCTGAAGTTATTAGCAATTGTCTCTGGGGTCAATGGCTTTCTGATTCTGTTAAAGGGTGTTTTGGCCTGGACTTTACTTTTGAATGAGGCAGGCCAGGGCAAGTCATCGCCACCTCAGTCTTAAATACCAGCAACATTCAGTCTATTTGTAAGGAACAAATGGGTCCTCGAAAATGAATTAAGGATTAATTGTCATACGGTTTGTCACATAAAACTTTGAGCACAACAAATCTCTCCAGGAAGAAACAGAGCAATATAGAATATTGGTGTTTTGAAATTACCAGCTTGTAAGTCAACACATATAAATGTATTGATTTCACACTGGGCATCTTGACAGTATAGGTAAAGTTAGAGTGGTAGAATCAGAAATGAACACTTGACAGTTTGCATATTCTTGCAGAAGTTCACAGGGATGGGTGCATGGTTGATTTCTAGCACCCACCCACCCAGCCCGGATGGGACTACATGCTAAAACATACGTCCCACTCTTTCCTAAAGGTTGAAAGTCTTAAGAGTCACAATCATTACAGATCAGTCTATGCTGTTGCTGTGTAGGAGCAAGACGATCACCCAGCACTTCTCCTGTGTCTGTGGAGATGGTGTGAATACTCTCTTGCTACAGAAACCTGGCTGCTCGCTGCAGAGTCCCCATGTGACGCCAATCTGCTGTGATCACCCTACAGAGTTTGGTGCAGCCCAGTTGTGCCTCAGGGTGTTTTCACACTTGGTCTGTTTTGTCGTTTGAACTCCGACCCTCTGAAACGACCCGAACTGAGACACATCGGGAGTCGGTCTCAGTTCGGTTCGCTTTTAGTCGGCGGGATAGTTCGGTTAAACTCGTGTGTTATGAACACAAAGCACTCTGGATTCACTTCAGTTTGTCTTGTCGTAGGTAGATCATGTGGTACAATACTTATTTTCATTTTCAAATTTTTTTTGTAATAATCAAAGATTGCGTGGTACAACTCAGTTTCAATTATACTTTTACAGTTTCAATTATACTTCAGACGAGCAAAAATCAGATCACAAATAAAGGCGAAATTATAAATGATAGAAAAGATCCAATAAAGAAATGTATCTAGACATTCTTGTCAAGATCAAGTTTCTTTACCAAGTTGCTCAGCCTGAAAGCGTTCTTGCTCTCAATCAGTTTCAGTGAAGAACAATAGTAACAGACTGTAGAAAATGTAGAAGTTTGGTAGAGCTTTTAACCATCGTGTAGAATCTCTTATGTAGAAAAACACTCCCTTTAACGGTGAATGTGAAGAAACGGTGGCGGCGGGTCGGATGAGGAACTAAAGTGTGAACGGGAAAAAGAACTGAGACTCCATCTGAGCTGAAGTGGAGCAGAAGGAGAACAGAGTTCCCTTTCAAACGAACTCAGTGTGAGCAGAAGTGGAACCGAGTCCCTTTCCGTCGGTCCACTTTTGGGCCACTTCTGGAGGACTGAGTTCGGTTCCTTGAAAGAGGACTAGATGTGAAAACACCCTCGGGTTCCCTCACACCTCACTAAAACAGAAACCCATAAGAGAGGTGTTTGTGGAGTGAGGAGAAAGGTAGACTGTGCAGTGCAACCCGTCGTGTTGGATTTGAGCTGCAGGTTCTCTGACCGTTCTCTCTCCGTCTGCTTTCTAGGGGAAGAAGTACAAGCCGCTGGACCTGAGGCCCAAGAAGACTCGCGCCATCCGCCGACAGCTGACCAAGCACGAGCAGGGCCTCATGACCAAGAAGATGCAGAGGAAATCCCGCCTGTACTCCATCCGCAAATTCGCAGTCAAGGCCTAAGACTGTACTGCTGTTCCCCCACCATGTCCTGAATAAACCCCACCTTTGGATGAAAGGTTCCTCTGAGTTTCTGTGTCTTTGTATGAATAAGCTTAAAGGAAATTCCATCATTTTCCAGGCTAACCAGTCTGGCTTGAGGGGCAGCTGGGTCCCGTTCCGTCAAACAGGATTAAGGAAAAGTCTGTCTCATTTCAAGGAAAAGTAAGGGAAAGTACGCCAGACTTTCCCTTAATCCTGTTTCATGGAACGGGACCCTGGAGGTCTAGTGGTAAGGGAGTTGCAGTCAGAAGGTTGTGGGTTTGAATCCCAGTACTGCTAGGGGCACCACTGAGGTTCCCTTGAGTAAGGTACACACTGCTCGTTGGTGGCAAGCCCCCTGCTTCACTTGGCAAAAGGGTTAAATATAGAGAGAATTTCACACTGTGATGTGTGTTCACACATGACCAAAAGGGGGCGCTTTACTTTATCTCCCAGTCTTCATGCATTTTTAATGTGGGATGCCTGATAACTAGAATCCGGCGGGAAGGCGCTGAAGAACATCTGTTTTGGGTTTAGTGTGGCTGGGACTATGAGATTATCGTAGGTAGTTTTAATCTCGATGGCTTGGTTTGAACTGAGCTCCTTTCTTGAATTTCTCTAAAATCTTAGACTTGGTAGTAAGTGTTACGTAAGTGATAGTAAGTTTTTTTAATATATGAATTTTGGAGATTGGTAGATCTTTAAAATTTCGGTTTACGGAAATCAAGCAATCGGCGCATAAAATGAAAGTAGGGAAAGTGTGGACTTTTGGGGCAGTTGGTGGTTCGGGTGTTTGCTTTGAGATCGGAAGGTCATGGGTTTGAATCCTAGGACTGCTACTGGCACCACTGAAGTTCCCTTGAGGAAGGTACTGTCCCCACACACTGCTCCCCGGGCGCCCCCTGTTGGTGGCAGCCCCCTGCTGCACCAGGTGAATGGGCGAAATACAGAAAGAATTTCACACTTCACACTATGTGCTGTTTTCACACGTGACTATAACTCGCCACTTTATTCATTTTTATGGAATTACGATTCTGATGCGAAGAACAAACCCACAATCTGTTAAAAACTTGCTTTAATAAGATTTTGAAGCTCAGCTTAGTCACAAGAGTTGGTTCCACCTGCATTAACCGGTATCTCCATTGACTGGCAGTGGTATTTGAGGAATAGAAAATGGTCCAACAAGCACAGATAAATCAGGTCTTCTGTTCTGAATGGGCCTCACGGTCTAGTTCTGAGTCCTGAAGTCCATCATGAAACATCTAAACTGCTGTAAACTGCCGTCCTGGTCTTGGCAGGATTTAAAAGTGGTCCGTTAGGGCTCTTCAGTAAAGGTCTATGAACTGCAATTCAAAAACTGACCGTTCTCTCTGGTGGAGTAATGCTTTTAATTTGGTTCTGTAAAGAACCAAGGGTTCCACTAGAGGTCAGTGTAGTGCTCCAGGTGTGTGTTCTTCTCATGTTCCCTCATTTTCCTGGGTCTAGAAGGTCGGAGCCGCTGGTGAGGAGAGCGCCGCTGGGGCTGAACACACACCCATACGCCGAGTCCTTGTGGCCCTGAAAAACACACATACAAAATTAGCAATAATTAATTTGGTGTGAACTCGTATCGAGTGAGGATCGTCCACGGTGGAGGTGAACGGAACCAGATGCTTGAAGCCTCTAAAACTTCAGTCAAATGGTTCTGGTTGCGCTGCCTGGCGCCGGAGACGTTCTACCCGACTCCTTAGAAGATTTCGGTCCTAAAACTAAACCCATTTACGGTGGAGGGCAAGGTGAGGCAAATTAGTCCCAAAAGAAAAAGCGATTTCCACTGTTTTACCATCTTTATACACACACACTGCCTTCGACTGACTCACCTGTAAACATTTCACACACTGGCCATTCGCCATATCCCAGATCTTCACCTGTGAGGGCGGGAAACAGTCAATCACTGAGTTTGTCTGTGTGTGTGTCTGTGTGTGAGTGTGTGTGAGTGTGTGTGTGTGAGTGTGTGTGTGTGAGTGTGTGTGTGTGTGTGTGTGTGTGAGTGTGAGTGTGTCTGTGTGTGAGAGTGTGTGTGTGTGTGAGTGTGTGTGTGAGTGTGTGTGTGTGTGTGTGAGTGTGAGTGTGTGTGTGTGTGTGTATTTTCTCACAGTGTCCCCCTCCGCGGTGGACGCCAGCACTAATCCGTCTCTGGAGAAAGCCACACACCTGACCCAGGCACGCTCAGCCCCGCCCAGCACAAACACACACACTCGCCTCTTCGGGGACCAAACCCGCACTGTTCCATCCCACGACCCGGAGGCCTGGCACACACACACACAAACACACACACACACGAACACACACAACCTCACACAACCACTATTACAACCTAATAAAAAAATCTGATGTCCACCGACGCCAGATGTTGTCAATCAGTCAATCAGTCAAGCTACCCAAATCTTTATCTCTAAAACTTCTCTGGACCCTCAAACCGCATCCAGCTCTTCATTAAGGTGGTTTAGGACACAGTATGACTTACTGTGGGCTGTAAAAATGAACTGGACTTCTTCACAGTAAGTCATACTGTGTCCTAAACCGTGCACACATGGTTTGGGGACGTTTTGTTGATGAAGAGATTTGGGTGACCGTTGACTTCTAGTGTTAGCGATCTTAGCCTCATAGCTTCAGCAAAACTCATTATTGGTCCAGTTCTGATCAGTGGCTGCTGTAACTGACGTGGGTCTGTGAGGTGCAGGTTTGACCCTCACCAGCATCCCGGCGGTGGAGAAGCGAAGGCAGGCGACGTTCCCCCGATGGCCCTCTAGTGTCACCACTTCGTCAGTGCCATGGAGACCCCAGACTTTCACCGAGCGATCCCAGGAACCCGTGGCCTGATGGCAGCAGAGAAACACCATTCAAGCAGAGCCTCCTTGCATTTATCTGAACAGTGTGATATTATGTTTGTGTGTGTGTGTGTGTGTGTGTGTGTGTGAGTGTGTGTGTGTGAGTGTGTGTGTGTGTGTGTGTATGTGTGTGAGTGTGTGTGTGTATGTGTGTGTGTATGT
>JBBPCX010000023.1:4603028-4617393 GCA_037974365.1 Hydrocynus forskahlii | reverse complement strand
TCTCTCTCTTTCTCTTTCTCTCTCCCTCTCTCTCTCTCTCTCTCTCTCTCTCTTTCACACACACACACACACACACAACTCTCTCTCACCTAATAAAAAAAAATCAACCACAACCATTACCAAAGATATAACAAAAGAATTGTGAGGAAAATGTTTAAAACCAAAGACGACTTGCAGTTCCTTTTCACACTCTGACAGATCTTATTCTGCACTAAAAGTTTCTTAGAATTATTCTTGTAGACACCGAGATCAAATAACAGCCCAAGGAAGTGCCGGACCTTTGCTCCGACCTACCTGAAGAGGATTCTGAATAAAGGGAAAAGTCAGTATTGAAGTGAAGTGCCAATAGAAGCAGCTTCTGGACTGTTATGTTAATGAGGCTGCTCAGGTAGCAATGAGAGCCTGAAGGCAGACAAAACATGTGAGAAATGCCTGTTATGGAACCCCTGTCCCAAAACACACACATGGAGGGGTACAAGAAAATCAAAGTCAGATAGACAAACAGGCAGACTGAAAGAAAAGAAGACAAAAGGATGCAATAGAGCTAGTTAGAAAGACAGAACAAGCAGAAGAGAAGAAAATAAACAGAGGTAACTGCTGTTCTTAGAAAAAAGAAAATTAATGAGGACAGAAAACTGAAGACAATGCCATTAAAAGGAGAGGGGGTGGGAGAGTGTTAGTGAGGGAACTGTACTTACTTTTCATAGGCACACTAAATGGGACAAGAATCCAATAAGAGAAAGGCAAAAGTGGGGGAGAGACCTGGGAGCAGAATGCAAAAGTCTTTGGAGTTCAAAGGAAATCTTTAAATAATGCAGGCAGAGCAGAATTAGGCTTTTCTTCTCTGGTTATGAGCAGTTGGAAAATGAAGTAGCATATTTCTGAAAGGGTTTAAAATATCCCTACAGCAGACTGTCTTGAAGAACAGCATACACGCAAACAACCACAGTGGACAGCAGACACACTTAACTACTCCTTAATACAGCGGACAATCAAACTTTGTACTGAAATGTGCGGCAGCATCATGTAAATGTTAAGCAGTCTGATTACATTACACAAAACGCAGAGGCAGAACACTTCAGACGCCAAATGCTCCAGCATTGGTCTTTCCACTCACTCACAATGTCCATCAGAGTGACCCCTACAGATGGGGACAACCATCTTAAACACTAAAAAGTCAATGGACAGACATCTATAAAAACCACTCATCAAAATCCTTTGTCGATCCATTGATAATTTTGCTTGCCTTTATTTTCATTACTTTTATTTATTAATTCTGACAGCAAATAGTACCTAAAATGGAGGCTTTAAATGACTGCCCCTTTGCCAACATGCCTATGTGCTCTGTGCTGCCATGTAGTGGGATAAATTAGAATCACAGCACAAACTTGGCATCGGCTTTGTCTGTGTATAAATGAACATGTCAGTGTTTAAATGTATCCCGTTTACTTATTACAGTGCCTGTTTGTGTGGGTGTGTGTGGGCGTGCTTGTGCATTACCAATCAGTCCTTCTATGTCCACTTGTAGGTTTCTGCATTTGAAGTCTGGATCACAGCCATTCCTGTGTAACACTATCTGAGCTATGCACTCATCTATCAACTTATAGTACTGTGGCCTGCAAAAGAACAAGAGACAGAGAGAGAGTGACAGAGAGAGAGAGAGAGAGAGAGAGAGAGAGAGAGAGAGAGAGAGAGAAAGAAAGAATGATTAAGGGTAATAACTTTAATGTAACACGCATGCACAACCATTAGGGATACAGTCAGACGGCAGCACTGAGAGTGGATAGTATTTTCTAAATTAGAAAGTGAAGAAGCCTTTATTAGGGCAAGGGATTAATGAGTGAAATAAATCAATGCAGAAACACAAAGCATTTCAGCTCTGTGACCTTGAGCTCGCTATTAGGATCTGCGCTCATGTAAACCAAGCTTCAATGCACTAAGAGTCATGTTATCAGAAAGAGCATACAGCATTGTTGAAGCCCTTTGTGTGGGCAAGAGATACAGAAAGAGCTTAAGTAAAGCTCTAGCCAATTGACTGGCATGTGTGTGTGTGCGCTTGTGTTGCTCCTCTTTCTCCACCTCAAAAAAAAGTATATTTCCAAGTGAGTGTGTATATTTGTGTGTATGTGTGTGTGTGTGTGTCTCGATGGTCAGATATTTGATGGGCTTGCAGACACACTCCATTTGCGAGGAGTCTGGCATCGTGACCTGGTGTGAAAGTAACTCAATACTTTCTTCATTTTCCACCAAGCTGTTTCTCTCTCTTTTTCTCACTCTCTCCTTTATTTGGCCTCACTCTCTTTCTACTCATTTTTTAAAAACCTTTTTCTTTTTTTCCCCCTTCTTCCTTAAATTTTATGGTGGAGCGAGAGAGACATCTAGTGACCATTTTAACACAGATTTCTTCTTGTCTAAGAAACTTCAGTGTTCAGCTCTTACAAAAAATATTCATTAATTATGTCTCTTCAGCTACCCAGATATACATAATCTGTGTTTCAGATTGCCCGCAGTGAGGCTTGACCCACATGTAATCGATATTTGGTTGAGGGATGTAAAGCAAGCAGTCATGTAGAACCAATTATCAGTTTCCAAATGGTGTCAGCACTTCTAATGTAGTGGTACTGCATTTACCACAATGGGTAAATACTGCTGATTACAGCAAATACAACGCTCTCCAAATATAGAACCACTCATTCACTCATCAGCTTTTTTTTTTCTTCTGCTGGCCTTCTCTCCTTTCTCCCTCTATGCTCCATCTCTTCTTTCATTATACTCTCACTGTTTAAGTTCTTGTTCTCTTTCACTGCCTCTCTTTTATTGATGCTTTCATTTTTACATCCATCCTACCAAATGTGTTCCATTTGTTCAGTGTGTAACCAAGCGAAAACTACAGAAAGAAAATGAGTGTCAGAAAAAGAAAATGAGAGGCAGAGAAAGAAAAGGGAAAGTGTGAGAAGAATGACAGAGAAAAAGAAAGTCAGAAGTCAGACAGGGAGAGAGGGAGAGACCAAGAAAGAGATGGAGAGGGAGCAAGATAGAGAGATATGAATGTGTGGAGTGTACAGTAGTAAGGGGTGTTATAGATGAAACCACTTGTCAGCACATACAAGATGAGAATAAGAGTGTGAAGAATTGTCTGTGCTGCTTAACCCCTTCCTCACTCATTTGTCCTCAGCCTTCCCTCTCTCACACACACTATGCCAGACAGACAGAGGCACACCAATTTCCTGCCTGTCAGATCGCATCGAGTCGACAAGAAACGAGCAACAAGTCTGACGTCTTAAAACCATTCAGTATCTCTCCCTCTCGCCGCCTCCTCTTCCACAAATCATCTAGTTCTAGCTCTCTATGTGCTTGTTCATATCAAATCCAACTCTCTAGTGTGTGTGTGTGTATATGTGTGAGAAAGAGAAAGACAGAGACAGCGACAGAGAAAGCGAAAGAGAGAGAGAGAGGGTCAGAGATGAGATATTTGTAATCTAATTCTATTTCAACCTGTAATGCACATAGGGAATTATGTGATGTGTATGAATAACAGCATCAACCGCTCCTAAAGGGCCGGACACCTTTTTGCTTCCAAATGTGTGTGCTTGTGTGCATGAGCCTCTCTCAATAAAAAAAAAAAAAGTTTTCTGTAGGTAAAGTAATTTTGTGTGTGTTTGTGTGTTAATTGATGCGAGGAGTCTCACAATTACACACTCAGCAGTAACAGACATTATCGCCCATCTATACTGTATAGTCAGTATTCCTTCTTTCGGGCTTTATCAAGCAATTGCTTACAGGGTTAATTTAAACAATGCTTAAGTTAGCCCTTATAAGTTTCATAGCATTTATATAGTCAGTTAACCTCACTTTCTCGAGCATTGTTAAGCTGTGCAAAGAGCACACCTTTAAAACCTTGACAGAGCTTTTTTTGATAGAACTTGTTTTGTTCAAAGTTCTGTAATAAGATTATTTTTAAAAAAGTACTGGAAATGTTAACCAGACATTTCCAGAAAGGAAATCTGCTACTAAGGTTAAAATCTTTAAACTGCACTTTAAAGGAATGGTTCAGTGAAAAATCCAATTAACACAGTTTTCCCACTTACCCCAAAAGAAGCAAATTAGCCGAGACATGTTTGGAGTTCATATTTTTAGTTAATCACTGTAGGCTAATATAGTTAAGACACTAGAAGACAAATTACCCAAATTACTGCTGTCAAAATTCTCTCAACCTGTTCAAACCACATCTAGCTCTTCATTAAGGTGGTGCAGAGCTGTAGAGGTGGTTTAGGAGTCAGTATGACAATAATAGTTACATGCAGAAATTACAAACTCCTTGTAAAGAGGAGATATTTTGAATTAGATTTCTCCAATTAGATTTTTCTCATACAAAAATGGTATCTTTCTTAACATCTCATCCTCATCTGACTCATACCTCTAAAGTCACCGCAGTGTGAAGGATTAGAGGTCGTACCTAATCATGTAGTCACTGCGCACCAGTAGCAGGTGCTGCATGATGGAGAGGAAGAAGCCTTCAGCTTTAGAATCCTTTACTGTGTTCAGCAGGATCTGGAACACCTCCGATATATCAGTGAACAAGAAGTTGTTAAGGAGTATAACAACACCTTAATAAAAAAAAATAAAAAAAAACCACACACACACACACATACACACACACAAAATCAAGATCTATTAAACATGTAAGAGCTGTCATGAAACTTCCTGAGACAGCAATCATGGACACCTGCTACATCACAATCTTCTGTAATATGATAATGTGCAACCAATGAGTCTGTAATCAGTCTTGAAAAGGATCACAGTATTTACATTCACCACACGATAACCCACGATTCTCAGAGTAAATCAGACAATGAAAAAACTACAGGCATATTATGCCTACAAAACAAAGACTTAAACAGTAGGTTTCCTTGCGCCACCTGGTGGCTGAATTTTAGACTTAAGACTCTTTCCAAAGCTATGTTCATACAACCAGGTTGAAGTGTTTTTTTCACCTCAACATGACATGGATCTGATTTTTAAGAGCACTATGGACACACAAATTTGACCTTTTCAAAGCAGATCTGAGTCACTTTCATATGTGGTCCTATACTGGATTGGTACCCAATTTGTGGCCAAGCAACTGTAATGAGAATGGTCAGATCATTTTTTTTGTTTGTTTTTTTCCCCCCATTGCACATACATAAATTGCAGTTATCTTGCATTTGCAGCAATTTACTTAAAGTCTGTGCCAGAACACAGCTGAAGCACTACAGCATCTGGCCTTTTTCACCTTTATCCCTTATTTGGATCAGATGAGAGCTATAATAAAGGTATATGATGTAAGTACATTCATTTGTTGCTGTTACTGACGCACATGGATAAGTCCTATGAAGTTACCAATTAGAAAGTGCACATATGAGTTTCAGGACACAGGTTCATTTACAATAAACACAGATTTGTCACTTAGACTTGTGACATTGAACACACAAATGCAAAGAGATCCAATCTGGACAAAAAAAAAAAGAGCAATAAGGTTGAATTTTGAACATAGCCAAAAGCCACACCAATAAACGTACCAAATTTGTTTTAAATAAAAACATTACTTTCTGCACCTCAAAATGTTTTGGCATTCTTGAGACACCTGGTGGTCAATCATGGAACTATATGCAGCTCAACAAAACTAAAGGGAACCTGCACCTCTTCAGTTCTAACAAGACCTCATAACTCTAAACTTCTGTCAGACCCGTGGAGCGGGGAAACAGAACTGGGTTCCATGCTGAAGGATATTCCATCTCAAGGCGCACGTCATAGAGTCTGGAGCGGAGGTCCTCAGAGTCCTCCTCAGCTTGCTCATCAAAAACCTGCAACTGTACTCGCAGCTCCTCATTCTCTATGACTCTCACTTCCTGCTCAGGACACACAAACACACATTATTTATTCCCATTGTGGAAATAAGCAGAGTAATTAAATGCAGATTTGTGTATGCACATAGAACATACAGCAAGTAGCTCTCTCAGTCCCAGCCTCATGAGCTCAGAGCGTATATGAATCCTGAAGTCCAGCTCCTCTCCTCTGCTGATCAGAGCATTGATCAGCTGCATACAGCCACCCTGAATACACATACCACACACATAGGTGATGCACACAGCAGTAAAAATAATTTTAAATCATGAGACAATTTTAATTTCAATGAAGTTGGGACGTTATGTAAAACGTAAATAAAAACAGAATACAATGATTCACAAATCCTTTTCAACCTATATTCAATTGAATACACTACAAAGACAACATATTTAATGTTCAAACTGATAAACTTTATTGTTTTGTTTGCAAATCTTCACCCATTTTGAATTTGATGCCTGCAACACATTGCAAAAAAGCTGGGACAGGGGCATGTTTACCACTATGTTAAATCACCTTTCCTTTTAACAACACTCAATAAGCGTTTGGGAACTGAGGACACTAATTGTTGAAGCTGTGTAGGTGGAATTCTTTCCCATTCTTGCTTGATGTACAACTTCAGTTACTCAACAGTCCGGGGTCTCCGTTGTCATATTTTGCGCTTCATAATGCACCACACATTTTCAATGGGAGACAGGTCTGGACTGCAGGCAGCCCAGTCAAGTACCCGCACTCTTTTACTACGACGCCATGCTGTTGTAACACATGCAGAAGGTGGCTTCACATTGTCTTGCTGAAATAAGCAGGGACATCCCTGAAAAAGACATTGCTAGGATGGTAGCATGTTGCTCCAAAACCTGTATGTACCTTTCAGCATTAATGGTGCCTTCACAGATGTGCAGGTTACCCCTGCCACGGGTACTAACACACCCCCATACCATCACAGATGCTGGCTTTTGAACTTTGCACTGATAACAATCCAGATGGAATTGAAATGTGGACTTGTCAGACCACAGCACACTTCTCCACTTTGTGTCAGTCCATCTCAGATGAGCTCGGGCCCAGAGAAGCCAGCGGTGTTTCTGGGTGCTGTTGATATTTGGCTTTCGCTTTGCATGGTAGAGTTTTAACTTGCACTTGTAGATGTAGTGACGAATTGTGTTAACTGACAATGGTTTTCTGAAGTACTCCTGAGCCCACGTGGTAATATGCTTTACAGAATGATGTCGGTATTTAATGCAGTGTCGCCTGACGGATCGAAGGTCACAGGCATCCAATGTTGGAATTCAGTCTTGCCGCTTACATGCAGAGATTCCTCCAGATTCTCTGAATACTTTGATGATATTATGGACAGTAGATGATGAAATCCCTAAATTCCTTGCAATCGTACGTTGAGAAACGTTCTTAAACTGCTGGACTATTTGCCCATGCAGTTGTTCACTAAGTGGTGAACCTCGCCCCATCCTTGCTTGTGAATGACTGAGCCTTTTGGGGATGCTCCTTTTATACCCAATCATGACAAACACCTGTTTCCAATTAACCTGTTCGCCTGTGGAATGTTCAAAACAGGGTTTTTTTGAGCAATCATCAACTGTCCCAGTCTTTTGCTGCCCCTGTCCCAGCTTTTTGGAACGTGTTGCAGGCATCAAATTCAAAATGAGTGCAGCAAGATTTATAAACTAAACAGAGGAAGACAAACATATAATCCACTTACTATATTTGTCTATTTGTCTGCTCATGTAGAGAAAATGCAGTCATTAAAATATGTTGTGTGGTACCTTGAGAGCAATGTTGGGTTTGCGCATGCCATACAGAAGGGGCTGAAATCTCTCCATGTCTCTTTCCTCTGCCAGCTCTGTTACAGACTCCAGCACACGTTCATGACTGCAATACAAATCACACAAACAAACATGCCATTATACTCATGGGCTAAAGCACAAGTATGGTATGCATTATCAAAATATCACCTCACAGCAATCAATGTAATTCACATTGATGTGCACAATTAAAAAGGGGTGTGTATACATTAGCATTACATTTTTATTTTTTTTTTTACATTCATGGGCACAGGCATAGGCACACACACTCACAAGCACAGGCACACGCACAGACACAGGCACTCTCAGGCGCACGCACTCTCAGGCACATGCACTCACAGGTTTTCAGGGTGCTCAAGGATGCAAATAGCTGACAGCAGTTTGACAGCATCCACCATCATATGAGGGACACTGGGATTGATGGCCCGGACTAGGAGTGAAATCCCATCGGCCGACGAGAGCATGGCTTTTAGACCGTACTGAAAAACAGCGAGAAAATCCATCACAACTCAGTTCACCATTCAAATCAAAGAACCCATCAGTTAAATGTCAGTTTTTCTTGTGCATGCAGTCTTTTTTGGATAAATGTCTTTGTCTCTACTCTAATCTGTTGATAAAACATGCAAATGAATGTAAACATGAATGTTAAAATAATTTATTAATCATCTAATTTCATTCTTGTGTATGTGACTGTCTTGATCTTGTTCTCTATACGACTTATGGTTAGAATCAGAATGAGAAAATTATTAATCCCAGAGGGAATTGCGTATGATCCAACTGTACAATCACAGAGAAACACAAAGAGAAAAACAATATAAAATATAAATAAAGATAAAACAGAACACTTTTGTGTAATAAAAGGTTTTTTTCCTGCACAAAAATGCATTGGCTTTTCTCAGTGTGGTGTCAGAATGACGATATACTATTACTGTGCTCACAGAGTATATGTGTATATAAAGACTACTGTGCTCAGCTCAATTTTCTCATTAATGACTGCAACAACAGCACCTTCCCTGTGTGACACTAATAGAGCAAGAAAGATGTTGCTTGAGACGACTGTCAAATGAGCAATAAGAGCCAATATCATTATCAGCAGAAAAAAACCTCTCACCCAAATATGTCTACACATTTCAGTTTGTAGAGGGTCCAAATTAGACAGGTGTGCAGGTGAAAAGACAGTTGTGCAATATCAAAGGGGCTAATCAGTTGGCTCATTTATTATATTAAAAAGAATTATTCACTTTAAAATAGAACATAAATGTCTTATCATGCCTACTTTGAACCAAATTAGAGTCAGGAAAAGCCAGAAGATTTCCACAAATTCAAAAGAAATAAGCCTGATCAGAGTACAGGTGACAAATTTACCCATAAAGGCTAAAGACAAAGTAAGGCACTAACATATCTATTCCTCCCACAATTAGCTGTTAAAACCACAGTCATTAGCTGCTTTAAGCTGCTTCTCAGAAAGAAGTACTACCAAAAAGTATCCTGCCAGCTACACTGATTTCTGACGAAGGCTTTAAGAGGCATTACTGCAAAATCCGCATAAAAGTGTAAAACAATCCGTATAATAAGCGACTGAGCTGTAGGCTGAAGAGCTCTGGTTTGTTAGAATGACTGAGGCTGTAATCCCCCAGCTGAGTGGAGCGTGTAAAGGACGTGCTGTTTCCTTGCATACCTTGTTGTTCATGAAGGCTTTGAGGCAACGAATGATCTCATGTTGGCACTTTACTCCAATGCTAGAACTCCTGTGAGAGAGAAAAAGAGAAAAATAAATAGTTTGGAGGGGTATGAAATACAGCCTGATGTTAAAATTTTAAAATAGTAAATCCAGGTACATAGTCTACAGATCTTTTACAGGAAAAAAAGCGCAAAACCTCTCTCACCTCCCATACAGTACCTGTTAAGGGCTGTTAGAATATAACTCAATTACTCAATAAAAAATACTAATTAAAATGGATGTTCTCAACAATACTGTAATAATTAATAGATTGAATAACAATCACTCATATTTAAAAACTCATTTCACAGAACCACCATCATGAAATCCAATGCAAAGCTGAGGTGGAAAAATTCTGAAGTCAGATTGTATGCATGGAGGGTGGTAAAAGCAGAGCCACTTAAAAATTAAGTATTTCTATGCCAATGTAATGTTAAAATCAACTGTCAAAACTGTTATTTATTATTCAGTGTTATTTATTATTCAGAAATCCTTTATAAAAACATCCCAGTTTATTATTTTATAAGTACCTTAGGATCTGAATTTTAAAAATTGTTTAAATTTATTAAATCTAATAAGTTCTGGTTACTGGATATATCTTTAAATGGGGAATTTGCTTGTTACAAATACGATCATTAGTAACATCCCTCCATATAATGTACATACCACAATATGTATTTAATGCATTGAAATGTGATCTGTGTGAGGGAAAATGTCTTACGGATGTTCGTCCTTCTCATCCTGGAGCTTCTTGAGGAAGCTAAGCAGCAAAACCAAGCCCTCATCTCCAAACGTCTGCACCCAGCTATGTGACAGCACAAACACATTTAATGTGTGTAAACATGCACATATAAAGAGTGTTAAAGTGAGATCATGTTTGTCCACGGTTGTGAAAGAGAGTCTGCTGGGGTGTGTGTGTGTGTGTGTGTGTGTGTGTGTGTTACCTGACGGGGTTGTTGTTAAGGGAGACACGTAGAGACTCAAGGCAGCTCAGCAGCTGGGAGTCACGGGGTTCAGTTCTAAGTTCTTGGATGTACATCACTGCAGACTTAGAGCTTTCTTTCTGGTTCTGCCCCTGTGTACATGTATACACACACAAAAATATTTACAGCATTTAAACAGTAACATTAACTCTCATTCATAAATGTGTGTTCAGTACAGCCAACACACACTGCAGCATCCAAAAACTCAAAACCGCTGTTTTTAATGAAGGTGAGCACACTAGCACTGACATCCAGCAGTGCTCTGCTAACGGTTTTAAAGTAATGGCTGATCCATGATTCTGCAGCATTCTGTAGACTCTGCTGCATACATGGTTATACATGTACAATGTGTAGTGAAATGTGCCCTTGAAACATCTGTGACTGAGGCTGTGAAATATAGTTAGAATAAATTGAACAGAAAATTAAAGGCATGAAGGCAATAATAATATGCAAACCATGAAGGCAATTCTATTATGAGGTTTAGCAAGAAATTAATCATTAAATGTAATTAAATACACATTTGTTCACATTCACAGGCTGCAATGTGGATATTCTTCCCTGTCTTAACATCCTTGACTCAACCGAAGGAGGAGTCAGCTAAGGCAAGATTATCATAGGCTCATTGGTCAAGTGACTGTCTCCACCATGTGGACACACTTCACTCACAGTGTTTGACTCCACCACAAGGGGTCTCCACAACATAGGCTGAGAATCGCTTGGCTGGAGGTTTCATGAAGTACTGGGTGTTTGTGCATTAATCTGGCCTCTGGATTCCACCAAAACTGATCACAGCCACAATTTTTGTGATTAGACCAAGCATGCCGCTGCATGTTTCAGAAGCAGTTCTCTACTTTGCTCGGCTAAAAATACACAGCTAATCCGTTTTTGTTTTTCATCAAGTCAACTAAATCTGTTGTAGACAAAGTGAATCTGAAACTCTGAAATACCAAAGAAGGGTAAGAAGCCATGCAGACAGCAGAACAAAACCGTGTTATAGACAAACACACAGTGGAAATCAGAGGTAAGTGCATGTGTGTGCGCGCAAATTGCTTACAGCTGTGGATGTGTGTAGGTACTGGGAGACCATCTCTCTCTTTATAGAGATATCCTTCTGCCTCAGTGGCCGCTGTTTCTCCTCATTTAGATTCATATCCACCTGAAGAGAGTCGGCAGGAGAGAGTGCATAATAAATTTCAGTAAATTACATTCATACTGCAGTTCCAGACCATTGTATTCAGTTAAACACAAATACTTTTATTCTTAATTGAGGCCCCATAACTCTCACCAGTTACATACACATTCATATACTGACATTGGCCATCACTGATAATTGATTAATATACCATATATTTTGACAATAAATCAAGTTGTTTCTTTCTGTAAGAGGCACCAGAACTAGATATGGTAAAGTTTTATTTTCTGCTCAGGTTTTATCAAGTATTGGTCTGAAGAGGTACTTAGACAAATAAAACCTTCTCACCAACATCTGCTCAAAGAGCTCCAGGATGTAGTCATCCGAGTGGTCATGCAGCATTGCTGACTGCGCTGGAATCTCATACAGAGCAGCGGACGAGTGTCTGTTGCTCAGTGTACTAGATTTCTCCTTCTCCTTTTTCATCCGCATGCTTGTGAACCGCTCCAGCTGCCAGAGATGAAGGATATTATGTCTGAGTACTTCCAGTGTTGAAACTAAAAACCTGTTTCTATATATATACACATGCATTTCACTTCGCTACAAACACATGTAAACTACATCAACCACACCTCTAACCCAAACACTGGATGCCACTCCAGCCCTTACACAACAATAGGGCCAGCCAAATTCAGTGAAAAGATCTTTCCGAAGTTTATAAAAATATTTCTAACAATATTTCTTTAATATATCTGAAATGTTCTATTCTTTCTTATTTATTTATTTTTTTAATTGCTCTCAATGTAAAGCACATTTCACATGTACTACCCTGTGCATGGCAAAAGCATTGAGAAACACCTGACTTGTCACTTCAGCTCCCATCTTAACAAGTTGAGCCTAAGAAGTACAGCAAAGGGCCACAGATGCATCCCAGAAGAGGCACAGCACAGAATTGTAATATTTGAATAATATTCCTGTGTTTGCAAAACCAAAATCACTTCCCTGCATGACCAGCTCACTGTCTGAGTTACAGGTCAGTGCACACAACCTGTTAATACTGACTGTTAATAATTCATTATAGTGCTGAAAGAGGGTGGATCCTCAATACCTAGTGTGCTTCCTGAATGTAAATTCTGTTTTCAATCAGTGCAAAATATGACATTATACATATTTGCCCATAGATAAATTGGCTTGACATTATAGACCAATTATGTCAGGTTAAAATGATAAACAATGTTTTATGAAGTGAAGAAATACCGCTGTTTAGTCATGCCGCACAGAGGTAGCATGTGAGAATGAGGGCTAGGTCTTAATTTAAAATGGATAAATGGGGAAAATCCAGCACTAGAAAAAAGGCAAAGAGAAACCAAAAGGTGGCACTGCTGGACATTAAACACAAATGAATTCACGGAGCAGCAAAAGCATAAAGCTGATGGTGTTCAAGAATAAATCCCAAATTCTAAATACCAATTGTATTATGTTATATTAATTTTATATGTAATGTCACAGTGAATTCAATGCAAACTTCAAGGAACAATCCAAAATAAGGCACCTGAAGCTTCTCCTGAACTCAAGACTAACAAACCCCAGCACAGTAATAGACACAAAGCACAGCATGTCAAGGAAGTCAACAAAATGTGTTGGGTGGATGGGTGAGGTGGAGATGTTGCATATTAAAGTCAGGGTGATCTAGAGGTGTATTCTGAAAGACAATGCTGCATTTAAGGTTTCCTGCTTGCAAAGCAGAACATGTTCTACTGAATAGAGCACAGAATTTTGCAATCTGAGACTACCGCCAATCAAAACAACCTTAAAACATTATCGACAGGTCTGAAGATACACAAGACAAGTTGTCTCATGGTTCAGTGATGTGAGAAAAGAAATGTTTACAGATTAATAAGTAAAAGCAGCATTTCTAATCTTTCAGAATGTAGCTTAAACACTAGCTGGTTGAAAAGGCCTTACAGCAAAGAGAAGGCATGTTTCAACACATTAGTGCTGCCAGACAATGCAGGCAACAGTGCACAGCTTAGTCCGAAGGAGTGACATTAGGCACAGACGTGAACATGGAAGTTAGGGTTAAGAGTAATGGTAGTGATCTGCAGTTTCACACGTGACAGCGGATTGAGTGCTGTTATGGAGTCAATAACAGGGTTTAGAGAGTTAGCCACACAACTCTGTGTGTGAGAAAACAGCCACACACTTAGTCACCTACCTCATCAGGAATGAGCCGTTTGAAGGTCTGTACAAAAGAAGGGAGGAAAAGATGGAAGAGTACAGAAATATATAAAAAAAATCATTCATCAAATAAATAAAGACATATAAATAAACCAATGAAATAAGATTCACAATGTAAGTCAAGTTTAAATGATTTAAAGGAGTAATTTATGAATTATAATTCATTTTGAACTAAATCTCAGTTTACATTAAAAGACAGAAGAGTTCAAATAGATCATCAATATTTAATAAATGAGATATTACTATATTAAGATGTTTGTTCTGAACTGAGTACAAACAGTTAATGTACTACTAAACTGAAAGGGATGTTGATTTAAAAGAGTCATTGACAGACAGTTAAGAAACACAATAAGCAGTGCCCTAAAACTGGCACAAGAGGGCAGAGCAGACCAGTAAAAACTCTGAACAGAACAGGACAACAACTTTCCACCAGTCACGCTTCTGTGGTAACGAAAACTTTGAACCTTAATTGTGCAAAATTTGGTGCATAGAATGTGATAATACATTGATTATTTCATCCATTTACATAATTCTATTCTATTATATATGTGCAGTAGGTAGCAAAATAGAGGGGGGGGGAGAGAGAGAGAGA
>JBBPCX010000023.1:4581672-4593200 GCA_037974365.1 Hydrocynus forskahlii | reverse complement strand
CTACACACACTGCAGATTCATACTGGATTAAAATCACTCCACAGTTATTACTGTCAGACTGTAAACACTACACACACGGCAGATTCATACTGGACTAAAGTCACTAAACACTACAGGACTATCAAGATTGATGTGATGGCAATAAATTGATGTGATAGTAATATTAGTAATGTTATTAGTAATTAGTAACAGTTTTTTCTGTGTGGGGGTGTGTGCAGGTGAAGTTCTGCCAGGCGCGGGGGTCGGTCCTGGGCACCAGCGCTCTGTTCCGTAGCTCCGCCCTGCCGGCGCTGCTGTTGTACCGCGCCGGGGAGCTGGTGGGGAACCTGGTCCGCGTTTCCGATCAGCTGGGTGACGATTTCTACGCCACCGACGTGGAGGTGCTGCTGCAGGAGTATGGTCTTCTGCCGGAGAAGCACACACACTCAAACACACACTCGTCCATCCGCAACGCAGCCATCACACACACAGCCGATTCTGACAGCGACCTGGATATAGACTAGACCTACACACACACACACACACACACAGACACACACATACACACGACGCATGCACAATAACTCTCAGCCAATTGGAGTGACCAAAACTAGCCTTGCATCTGTGTGCAGACAAACATTTACACACACGCATACAAACACCGATCACTGCAGGGGATTTGCTAGAATGTAAAACGCTTTAAAGGGGAAATTCCACCACTTTGTCAAAATGTGTAAAAAAATCTGAACTAAATCTCTTTTCTTTGGGGACTATTTTGCCTCCTAATGCCCTGCATGTATCCCTCCACCATGAACGGGTTTAGTTTTAGGGTCAAAATCTTCTCAGAACTCTGGTAGAACAATGTCCCGGGTGTCAAGCGGCGCAACCAGAACCATCTGATGAAAGAACTTTCTGTGAGGAGCTTTTAGAGGCAGACGTCTGGTTCCATTCGCCTCCACTGTGTAGACACCAAAGCCACTCCTAACCTCATTTGTTTACATTGTTTACAGATGATGGTGGAATTCCCCTTTAAATCACTGGACCAAATTACTGGAAAGGTGTGTGTGTGTGTGGGTGTGTGTGAAACTCATATCTGAAACCTGTTATTTGATGAATATGATTTATTATTATTATTATTATGTCATAGATTCTCTAGTTTCTGCTGTATGCAATCCAGGAGGCAGAACAACATAGTTGTCCATTCATGTAACTATTTATTGTAGATTGAACTAGTTTGTTTGTTTGTTTGTTTGTTTTTGTTTGTGAATCTATTCAGTTATGAGTTCGGTTCTGGAAGCTTCTGTTAGTTTTATACGTTTTATAAATGTGTTCATTGATTCCACTGCAAATAAAATGTGTGATTCTTCTTCAATGTTATTCACTGTTCTGGTGTTTTATTTATGCACATTTTTAATCAAATCCATTTTCCTACACACTATAAGAAGTATTGGAGGGAGTTCCTCATGGGAACAAATATTCCCAGTACATGATGGGTATTGTAATTTAAGAAATGTTGCACTTCATTTGTTTTAGTTTTTTATTTTTAAATTATTATGGCATCGTTCGTGGCATCATCGTAGCAGCAAGTCAAATTCCTCATTTTTTTCCTTTGTGTAGGGAGGTTTGGCAAAACAAATCTGATTTCAATTCTGAACTCACGTCCAAGTTTGAAACTGCAGTTTTATTTGTATTTAGTTTGTTTATTGATCAAATTTGATTAATCTTGCGGCACCAACATTACAGACAGTCAAGTTTTCTTTCTGAATTTTCACTCAGATTTGAATTTGAATCCGAGTTTGAATTTGCTGTTTATTTATATTTAATGTTTATTTAGATTTATATTACATTTCTGTTTAAATTATCTCATCCTTGCACAATCCTCACACATCAAATTTTTTTTTTTAATTTGTAAAAAATTTTTGCTAATAAAATATTTCTGACTCTGGATTCAAATCCGAGGTCGAAATGGCAGTTTATTAATATTTACAGTTTATTTATTTGTATTTATATTACACTTACATTTCAAATATCTTGTTGCTGCACCATCATTCAATTCCCAATTCGTTCCCTTTAGCATGAAAAAGACTCTGAATCTTAGAGTTTAAATTTGCATATTATAATTATTGGTTATGTTTATTGTTTATATTTACAGTTTATATTCTGTTCATTTTTGTTTAGTTTATTTGTTTATATTTCATGTATTAATATTTATATATCTTCATTTGTTTACAGTTTGTTCAATTATATTTTGTTTGTTTTTTGTCTATTTATATTTACAGTTTATTTATATTTTGACCGGTTATTTGTATTTATGGTTTGTTTATTCATATATACCGTGTATTCACATTGTTTATGTATTTGTTTATTTATATTTTGTCCATTTAATTATACATTATATCACATTCATATTTAAATCATTTCATTGTTTTTGCACCATCATTACACCACGTCTAATCATTCAGTAATGATAAAAATAATAGTAATAAACTCTGGTTCTGGTTCCGAGCCCGGGTCCGGGTCCGAGTCCATGCGTGACGTCAAGCTGACGTCAGACCGGGGCCGCTGCATGTACACGTCGCTCGGATCAGACCCTCCGCTGGAGCGGAACAGAGCAGATCGGAACCGGGACTCCGGACCGACCGACCAAGTCGAGCCGCCAGGTGAACCCGCACTTATCGCCCTCTGCCCCGGCCGCAGGGTGAGGACAGACCCCTCTCTCTCTCTCTCTCTCTCTCTCTCTCTCTCTAACTCTTTGGTTCACCTGTTAGCACCGAGCTAATTGCTACATCCAGAGAAAAAAGAGACCCCGAGAAACCCACTAGCCTCTGGCCGGGAGCAGTGGCGCGGCTAGCGGCCGGAAGCTAGCGAGTTTCTCGGGGTGTCTCTTACCAGCGGAGGTATTAGCTTTCAACTCTTAGCATCTTAGCCCTTAGCATGTTAGCAATTTATCACTTTATCAGTCATTTTTCAACGTTTATAGCCGCTAAAACAGACGCCTTTATTGTTTATTTGTTTATTTATATATATTTGTTTGCTTGCTTTATACGGTCATTATAATATTTAATCAAGAAACTTAAAATAATTAGCCGTTAGCGGCTAACGGTTAGCATTTAGCTTGGATAGCCTGTTAGCATGTTAGCTGTTTACGTTAGCAGTGCAAGCCCGAGCTGCCCTGTCAGCACTCAGACACAAACACGGGAAAACACGGATTTATACACTTTTTTCACACATTTGCTCGTGGGTCGAGCTCTCGGAGGAGCCGAAGGACATCTCAGGAGCTAAAATCAGTCGTTTATCGGATTTTCGGTCAGTTTTTGCCCCTTTCGGAGCAAACTAAAGCTGCTTAGTGAAATACCTAGGTTTTACTAGGACAAAAACCAACACCAAGACAGGTCATTATCGTGCTAAAATTTATTATTCTGAGAGTTTCTCTGGTATTAATGTTTAGTTATTAAGGGCTGCACGGTATATCGTCTATAAATCAGGACCATGATATCGATATCAATGCGAAAATCACAACAATATGCAAATGGACTAATCACAGCTCCAGGTGAGTTACTGGGTGTTCTGATCAATCGAGGTCCTCATGTAAAGCTAAACTTAAATCAGCATCTGCTTTAACCAAGTTCCTATCAACTGAGTTACACACCTTAACAAACCCTGTCAGGAAGAAACAGTCAGAGGTCAGTACACAGTTATCAAAAAGCATGGATAAGAGTGAAGAGAAATATTATTTCTCCATGTATAGAAAAACAAACGGGATAAGTGCGAGGACCACCCCTCGCTGCTCCTTTGAGAGGTGGTCTCTAGACGACGCCTGAAGACATTGAGGGACTCGACAGGTCTGATCAGAAGAGACCTTCTAAAGACAGTCTGGAGCTGAAACACTCCTTAGAACTTCAGTATGAGTGGGCAGGGCTAAACTACTGTAGCCCAAATAAAGAGACACATGGACATATTTTGGTTTTGTGACTTCACAATAACTGTTATGAGGACAGTTTTAAGTCTTAAAATCCCAGAAAAGTGATCTGGTCCCTTTAATGTACTGAACAGAATCACAGTCACAATCTGTAGGAGTTTATTCGCAGTATTGATATTCTGTCGGTATCGTGCTGCTCTACAGAACTCTACTAAGACATTCAAAATTTTTCTGAGACTCAACACACTCTCCGTTTAAAACCAACCGGATTTTGCCCACCTGCTTTATTCCCACGGGGCAGAACAGTGGGGGGGGGGGGGGTTGTTGAATTCCAACAGAGATTACAAACCTACTGAGAAAATACTACTTCCAGTTAAAACACAGGTTCAGGACCAGCGAACAGTCAAAAGGTGCCGGACAAGCGCCACGATAAAATATCAGTACTGTGGTTAAACAGCTACAAATCACACCTGTGTGGCTTTTCAGTACATTAAAGGGCCATATCATCACTCTTCTGGAATTAAAAGGTCTGTAAACATAGTTTGAAATGGTACATTTACTCCCTCATCCATATAGTCCGTAAATGGAAAATCAGACACAGGAACAGCCCTTTTTCAAATAATAGTTTTTGTGATATCACAAAACCGCACATTTAAATACATCTCTCCTTATTTAGTCTATGTCAGTCTAGTCCCGCCCACTCATGCTGAAGTTCTAAGGAGTGTTTCAGCTCCAGTCTTTTAGAACGAGCTGCAGTACAGGGCAGCCAATCAGAACAGAGCTCATTTACATACCTCAGTCTTAAAGACACAGCTTGTTTAATTCTGTAATTGGATCAGGGAGAAAATGAAATAGAAGGAAAATGTGGAATGTGGGAGCTTTATAAACACTGTTGGATTACACGAAGACCTCGATTGACCAGAACGCTCAGCAGCTCACCTGGAGCTGTGATTGGTTGGCGTGTGAATTGTTTTAGAAGCTCATTTGCATATTGCAGTATATTGCGTTACCAGTGTTGCAGAGACCGGAATCGCAATAATGAACAGTATCGGGCAGCTCTGGGGCTTTTATAATGGAATTTTTTTCAAACTGAGTGTCTGAGACGTTGGAAACCTGACTGTTGAATTGCGGATCTCTTTATGGCGGGGGTGAAATTAACCACGCATCACATCTGCAACACACACATCCAGCGGTGCTGTGGTGTTTGTTTAATGCACTCAAATGTGTCGGAGGGGGTTTTTAGTGATGTGCTGCTGGATCAGAGCGTTTTTAACACGCGGCCGAACACCTCCAGCTTTGATTTCCTGATGAGTGCAGTTATATAATGATGAATCAGTATTGGGGACGAGTGGTGGTCGTTTCAGGCAGGATGTGTTTGGCGGTTGTGTGTGCTGTAGTAATACGGGGGTGGCGGCGTGTTTGCTGAAAGGTGTGTGTGTGTGTGTGTGTGTGTGTGTTATACACACATTGTGTTGTGGCTTAGCTTTGTTTGGTTAAGTTGGTGACCTTTCAGCATTTCATCACGTCAGACAATGTGGCTTCTGCTCCGACAGGTCCGCGACAGGTTGACTTTATATACTTACTCTCTCACTCTCTCAGACTGACTCACTCTCTCTCTCTCTCTCACACTCACTCACTCCCTCACTCAGTCTCTCACTCACTCCTTCACTCACTCTCTCACACACACACACACACACTCACTCTCTCACTCACTCCCTCACTCTCTCACACACATACACACACACTCACTCACACATGGCAGAAGTTTGGGCCCACCTTTGGATAAAAAAAAACACTGTATGCGCACCTTCCAAAACTTTATTACAAGAAAACACTAGAAATATTTAAAAGAGATGTAACTGACTGGTTTTGAACATTTATATTCTGTAGAAACACATTATTTATCTACAAAGACTCAAACTGCTGGTTCCGAAGAGACACATCAGGTCTGACATTAGTCACATTAGTGACCGACATTCACTTTGTGTTGATCCTGAAAAAAGATTCTTCAACATCACAGTGTTCCTTCTGGTTTACGGATCTCTGGACTAAATTTCACTCTTCAGCAGGATCACGAGCCCAAATTTCTTCAAAACTGATCAAGGGGGGCGGAGGGTATTTTGATGAAATTCGTACAGGAACTTACGCATCCATTACACTTCAGAAACAGACAGTTACAGAAGTTTGAAGTTTTTGTAATGTTTTTTCAAAACAAAATTTTGGAAGAGCATTGGATCATTTATTTATTTGTTTATTAATCCGAGGGTGGGTCCAAACATCAGGCCTGTATTTCTTCATGTTGGTAAGGAAACACCACAAATGACCATTTCTCATTGGTTAAACATAATAAATATAATTAATTAATTACTGACTCACAGGCTAGTGTGTTAAGAGACTGGTGGTACCTGACAGGTGTGCTGCTCTTCCCGCTGGGCCGGTTAGTTTTTCTTTATTGTGGTATTGGCCAGAATGCAGTGAACCAATTGCGGTGTATTTTACTGTATGCTGGGAGCATCCTGACCAATCATGGTTCCAGTTGAGTAGCTGTGGCCAAAGGGATTAACCAAAGTATTCCCAGGTTAGGATTGAAATAATACCGGTATCAGTACTGATAGTCCTTATCGATAAAATGCTTTTCCACTCACTCATTATCTCACTAAATAAAGCTGTAGAAGATTCATCTGTTGTATGTTGTGATGTTTTGGAGAAATAAGGATCTAAACTGTGTCCTGAGTTTCTGGTTCTTTAATGAGGGAGGAGCGTCGCTACAAATGTTCTGATCAACAGTGTGGTGCCATGTCCCTCCACTGATCCAATCCAGCATCCACCGTCTGGAAACATAGCTGTGTGAGAAAGTATTAACACCCACAGCAGCACCGTCTGAGCAGGAGACTCTCCAGAGTTCAGCAGGAACTGGGACCAGTTCAGTACCTGTTCTTCTGTACACATTTGTGCTGAAGCTCTGATGCAGTGCTGTGTCCGATGTGAAGCTCGAGGCTCTGCTTGACCCAATGAACCGCAAACTGTGATATGAAAGTCGTCATTAGTGTTTAACATCTGTGTTTTTCAACATGATAGGCGGTTTTTGGCTTTGTGGTGCAAAGAGAAACTGTTCTCGATGTACGGAGTTTAGAACCACAGTGTTTTTAAATGATGAAGATACATTTATTGCAGTTGTAGCAGAATGTAACCATTTCTCAAAATCACTGATTGTCCCAGCCCTAAACAATCAATAAATAAACAAAATAAATGAAGGAACGTGTTCCTATAAGCATTTATGCAGCAGGAGATGATTATTATTTTTACTGATGGCCCAATGTTTCCAGGCATTCTGTTGAAAGTCTGTTAATTCACCACTGACACTGAAGTGTAATTTCCTTTCCTGTATTTGATTTTAGGACTTTAGGATTTTGAAGACTTGCTAAGCTTGCTGGAGGGAGACGTGTAGAAAACCCAGTGCTGGAGGTTGTTAACCTGCCGTGTTTGCATCAGGGCTGCTAAGTGAACTTCAGTGCTGCCGTCAGCGCTCTGCTTTGTGTGTTTTTTGTTTGTTTTGTCCTGGATACTGATCCCAGTTTGTATGAAATCCCAGCCTAGTTGGGTTTTTCAGTAACCGTCATGTGTTACTTAGAAGACAACCTGACCAAAAAGCTGAGCAAAGTCTGGTGTCTGTTACTGAACATGGTACATATTTATACCCTGGTTCAACCTTTAAGACATTTGGGGAATGTTTAATTTCCCTGCTGCCCTTTGATGTCCACTGTACTTGTCCCTTATAGACGCATGTCCCAACCACATGCTTCATGTAGGATATTGTTTGTGCGGTTTCTTGCATCCAGAGTGTAACGTGTTTTACAGTCTAGTGAGAAACATTGTGGCTTTACTCAAATGTTCTGCTACTCAAAACTAAACCTAACAATGTTTGTGTTTCTCCACAGGGACTGTCTTCATACACACTCAGTGTCTTGGGCTCTGGAGGACCACGAGTTAGTAAAAATGCAACCACCACCTCGCGGGGTGCCCCCTGGAGCATGTGGCCCACCCCCACCTTCCTCCGGTGGCCCCAATGCCTTCAGAAGGAACCGACCACACAAGCATGGAGCAGCGGCGGCAGCGGCGGCACCTGCTCCACCCTCACAACCAGTGACTGACCCTTTCGCCTTTGGGAGGCAAGCTCCTTTTCCGATGCCACTGAGCACCCAGACGTTGCCTCCTAACAGCAGTCCTCTTCCTATGCAAGCCCCTCCACCGGCAGGTTTTACCCACCCTGCTCCACCTCAAGTCCCGACATCAGGAGCACAAGTGGCACCCCCTTTCTTCAGCCCTCATCCTGGTCCTTCAGGACCTTCACCTGCTCCTAACCCACCTCCTGCTGAGCCTGGCTATTTCAACTCCCAAGACCCGATGCCCTATATTGCACAGTTGCCGTACCCTGCTGCCCCATACAGCGCGAGCCAGTTTCATTCTCCTCCTCCTGCATCCTCGACACCGCCGGTTCAAAGCACCCCTCCGTTTCAGCCTGCTGCTCCTGCTCCTTTACATTTGGTGCCTGATCATGGGAGTCGGCCCCCTTCTGTTCAGAACTACTTTCAGCCAACCAGTGATCCACCTCAGCCTTTCCATGCCCCTCCCCAGACACAGGCCCCTCACCCTGCCCCTTCGCCTCATCCTGGCCCACCTCAGGCACACCCTCAAAATCATGGCCAGTCCACAGTGCTGAATGCAAGTGGTCCAGCCGTTTCCCAGCCACAAAACTCCCACTTTACCACCCCAAATTATTTCAGCCAGACAGGTGGAGTCCCTGAGCCGTGGTTCAGTCAGGTTCCGCAGGATCCATCTCAGCGTACCTGCCCTGTCCCGTTTGTCCCTGGTGACTCTGGGATGGTGTCTATGTTCTTTCAGGGCAACGATGTGGAGAATGAAGAGACTCTGTCCGGGGAAGGCCGTGTGAATGGGATCTCTCACCCTCCTCATGCAGGGGCTGTAACTGAAGCCCCTGCTCAGTATTTGAATGACAGTGGGAATATCAGAGCTGGTGCAGGCCCATGTGACTCTGTCGAGAACCTGGAATGTGTTCCGAATCAAGAAGTACTGCCAAGCGAGCAGCCGCTGAGCCATGCCTACGAGGCTGGGCCGAACTTGGAGACACCAGACTCTGCCCCTCGCCCCGCACGTTCCGCAAGTGTATCATCCAGCTACAGCAATGTGAGTCATGGAAGTGGCCACACCCCACACAGCAGTGGCCACCCCCCTCGACGGCATCAGGGTGTTGTTGGAACATTTATCCAACAGGAAAGCCCTTGTCCTCCCGATCCATCTGCCTCTCATTCCTCCACTGCTGGGTACTTTGAACAAATAGATTCTGCCCCTTTTTCTGAGCTTAGCCCCACGTTTCCCACTCCCAGTCCCCCAAAGCCAGTTGGTGTCTTCCAGGCCAGCGCTAACTCCTCCTTTGAGCCTGTGCGATCACACAGTGTTGGCGTCAGGCCTGCTGAAGTTGACCGAGCCAGAATGGTTGTGGAAAAGGGTGGAGCGGATGTACTGCCTGGCAACCTGGAGCAGCCACCAGACAACATGGAGACCATCTATTTTCCAGGAGGGCAAGATCGCAGGCCTTCGTCTCGAGCCCAGGGATCTCGTCGACCCTGCGACAGTCCTGCTACAACCCTCTGGGCTCAGGGTGACCCTGCTAGTCTTGGAGCTAATATTCTGTTGGCACCTGCAGCGCCTCCTCTGGCTGCCACTCTGGTTCCGGTGCGTCAGAACAGTGCTGAAGTCATCCAGCCGCCAGAAGATGGACCTCTGGATCTGCATCCACCTAGGGTACATCCACAGCCTCACTCCGAGAACCTCGAGAACCCACCGGATTCGGCCCCTCAGGCAAGTCTAGGATATGCTTCCTTGCTGGTGGCCACGCCTCCGGCAGAGACTTTGAGCCAACCTGTCTTGATTGCTCCCCCTTCTTCTAATTATAGTGTGATTACATCTCAAAGCCCTCCCCAAACAGCCAGTCAGATGAGTCCCAAGGAGACCACATCGCCTGTTCGGCCGCCTTCTCAAACCCCAGTGGCCAGTCAGCCACTACTGGGTCCCTCGTCGAATCAGCCGCCTCCTCTTTTTTCCCAGGCGTCTTTGAGCTTTCCGCAGCCTTCTAGCACGAGTCCGTTGAATCTGGCTCGAGAGGCCAAAGATGCTCCGCCTCCTGTCCAACCAGCCCGTCCTCCTCTCTCAAGGGCCCAATCGCTAAGGGGTGATGGCCAAGCAGTCCCGTCTCCTAATTCACAAATTCCTACTTCTTCTTCTGACACCAATCAGAATCAGCCCTCAAATTATGAGCTGCTTGATTTTTCTATGCACCAACCACAAAGCACAAATCAGTCTGTGGGTCCGCCCCTTCCTCAGTCGATTCCACCCCCTTCCACAGCAAATAACACACCTGGCTTCTATCTGCAGGTCACCAAAGATGCGCAGCAAGGTGTGCGGGCTGATGGCGAGCCTCCGCTTCAGCCACCAACCCCAAACCCCCCTGGACCTTCCAGTAATCAGACCACCCATAACCCCTCCGGCTCCTCTCATCCCACCCATCCGGTACCAGCCCAATATCCGCCTCCGTCACAGACCACCCACACTTCCCAGACCACCCCAACCTCTGTATCTGAACCTGCCCTGCCCTCCGCTTATCCTCCCCACCCTGGGAACCCTGCTGTCTCACAAGACCCCCAGCGACCGCCATCTGCTCCTGGGGGTCAACCTGTTTATGGTGCCCCGCCTCCCATGCCACCTGGGCCTGGATATGGTAGTTACTACTCGGAGTACCAGGATGGAAGGCATCCTTACGCACCTCAGTACCAGGCCATGGACCCAAGGGCTCAGAACTACTACCAGGTATCCTAAGTACTATGCAGTTTTCAACTTTCACTTTATTATCTACAGATTGGGTTAGCAAATGTAATTTAGCAAGCCCTACATTAAAGAATCCCTCTCACTCTCTCTGTCTTTCCCTGTCCATTCCTGTCTGTTTTGCTTGCAGGATGATCTATATCGGAGAGCGGATCCACGGTACAGCCGGTATAACGGACCAAACCCTGGCTTCCGGGAGACGGAGCGGCAGCCGGAGAGGCCGAGCTCAAGAACCAGTCAGTACTCGGACCGACCCAACTCCAGGTGAGGTCTAGACGCGGAGCTCAGCCGTCCCTCCTTAATTGTCTGTAACAGTTAAAAGCTTGTTGAGAGTTGGTTTGTATTTTGAAGATGCGGAGATGCTGACAGGTACCTGCCACATCTCCTTAACTGGCTGCCGCTACAGCGTTATACAGATCCATTTTTATCTTCTTGAACCTATTTTGAAACCCTTCCCTCTCTCAGGCAGGGGTATGCTGAAGATTATCCCCGGCCTAACCGCAGTGCCTACGAAGACTACTATGCAAGCTACTACAAGAAACAATACGAACCATACACGGGTGAGTACTGCATTTTAACTCTCCTTTCTCATGAGGACAAAAGTCTTAAACCCCTGAATTTCCTCATATTTTGAGACCCAGACTCTCTCGTACTTTAATGTGTTCTTGAGGAACAGTTCTCCAGGCTTCCTGAAGGACTTTCAAAGTCTCTCATTTCCAGTCCAGTCCCT
>JBBPCX010000023.1:4513741-4528295 GCA_037974365.1 Hydrocynus forskahlii | reverse complement strand
GTGTATGTGTGTGTGTGTGTGTGTGTGTGTGTGTGTGTGTGTGTGTATGTGTATGTGTGTGTGTGTGTGTGTGTGTGCGCTAATGCTCACTTGAAGTTAGCGGTCTCCTCCTTGTTCTGGTCCCACGCACAAGCCTGCAGGTTTCTCCATCTTTCAAACAACTCCGAGGTCTTCACCCTGAAACAAACACACACATACACACACCCACATAGAAATAGAAGACTGAGACAGTAAAAGACATATAGAGGAGGAGAGAGATAAGAAAAGAGCATGGGGGCAGAGAGAGAGAGAGAGAGAGAGAGAGAGAGAGACAGAAATGGAGCGGGAGAGGAGGAGAGAGATAAAGAGAATGAGAGAGCCATAAAGAGAGAGAGAGCGGGGGAAAGGGAGAGAAAGGGAGACAAAGAGGGAGAGAGAGAGAAAGAGAGAGAGAGAGAGAGAGAGAGAGAGAGAGATAAAGAGAGAGAGAGCAAGAGATGAGGAGAGAGAGCGAGAGATAAAGAGAGATAAAGCACGCGAGAGAGAGAGAGATAAGGAGAGAGAGAACAGAAATAGCTCGTCTCTGAAATGTCCTTCACCGACTTTCTCCGCTGAGTCGAAACATTCATTAGAAATATGATTCCCTCAGGAGAGAGAGACGGGGGAAACAGAAAACCTGGGTAAGAGAGCGAGAGATGGAAAGAGAGATACAACAAAAGAGTGTGTGAGAGAGAGAGAGAGAGGGAGAGAGAGAGAGAGAGAGAGAGAGAGAGGAACTCACATGGACAGCACTTTGACGTCGGTGATCTCCTGCCGCAGTTCTCTGCAGGTGGTGGAGTTGAACTGCAGGGGTCCATCAGAGCTCTCCAGATACCTGCCAGGACACACACAGTCATCCAGCAGCTCAAACACACCAAACCGAGCCACACACACCTTCCAGCTGAGCTCCACTGCTTCAGGACAGGCAGGGGTCCCATCACATCAATGATGACAGAGACACAGCACAGAGACACAGAGATGTGTGTGTGTGTGTGTGTGTGTGTGTGTGTGTGTGTGTGTGTGTGTGTGTATGGGGGAGTGAATGTGTCCACCTTAACAAGCAGCATTTAGCATGTGAATACGAGGGCAGCAGAACATGGAGTTAGGCCTGAAAAGCAGCGGCACCCGGTCTGGACTCTCCAGGTGTGGCGGATCTCCAGGACCAGGACTAGGAAAACCTACTCTGGAGATCCGCCACACCAGGAGACCAGTCGCCCTCGGACTTGGACTCTGCAAGGCGGTAGATCTCCATGTCCAGGCTCTCACAGGATCTATTAAGTGCCCACTGTTTCAGGCCTAATTGACTTTGACCAGACGTTAATGGACACTGGCTCTGCTTCGCCGTAGGGCCTCCGGCCACTTTCTGCACATTAATCCACCGCCGAAGAGGCAGCCGTCCTGGAGTCAAGATCTTAAAAGATTATGAAACTCAATTCTATACGACTGGCTGTAAAGAACCCTGCAATTAAAAAGCCCTCATCCAAACAGCCTGGCTTTTGTTAGCAATCATAATTCTGCGTATGCTAATAAAGCTCATCAGAGAGGAAGTCCACTTATTTTTGGCACGGTTTCTGCATAACTGAGTGTTTAGGGTGTAAAAGATCGATTCCGGAGAACCTTTTACAAGTTCACAGTGGTGGTGAATGGAACCAGACGTCTGTCTCTAAAAGTAAAAGTTATAAAGCATATAAAGTATGAAATAGCTAAGGTTGCAACACCTAACGCCTGAGATGTTGTTTTACCACAGTTTTGAGAGGCTTTTAGTCCTAAAAAAGCATTTTATAGGAAGTATTATACTTCAACTGAGGTGCTGACTAATTTTTTCTACATAGGCTAAAAGACAGCAGGCTAACAGACAGCTAAAAGGCTAAACCCGCTACTCTGTAAATATTCGACCTTGAATTCAGGATTTTACTGAAAATAAAAGTGAGAAATGTTACTGAAATGTCTGAGGTGCTCCAAGCTTTCAGTAAACCTGCTTTAAACAGTGGGAAAACTAAAGTGTGGCACCATTAGCTTACAGAAACTCCTACATGGTCACTAAAGGTAATTAGCATTAGCACCGGACAACACTTACCTAAGAGGTGATTTTTTTCCACATTAACAATGATGTAGTAGAATTTTTCAATATTTTGCCAAACAAATAAAAAGTGTATGAAATGACTTCAGCGTACAGTGATGGATGACTCACGTTTTAATCCTTCAGGGGTTCATGTTTGCTTGGCGAGTGCTGTTAGCTCTCTTTAGCCACTACAACGCTGCTGTGTGAGTTTTTTACTTTGTGTTGTATAATTTTACAGTTTTTAACTCTCTTTCACAGTGTCAATTGCCAATTGTTGGTGTTTTACCATGAATTGTAGTGCTTTTACCATCTGTCACAGGGTTTTTACCATGTGTTACAGTATTTTAACTGTGTTACTGTATCTTTACCATCTGTGCTTTTACCATGTTAGTGTTTTCACTATATTACAGTACTTTTGTGTTAGCATTTTTACCTTCCATTATAGTGTTTTTAACTGGTAATTACTGTTACATCGTTATTTTTTTTTTTTTTTTGTATATTGCAGTATTGTTTAACATTCATTACATTAACATTAGTTTTTTATTGTGTGTTGCATTTTTGCCAACTGTAAGTGTTTGAACTGTGTGTTGTAGTGTTTCTACTATACGTTATAGTATTTCACCGTCAGTTGGTGGTTTTCCAGTATTCAGTTACAGTATTTTTTTACCACACCTTAGTGTTTTTATTATCTGTTGCAGTGTTTTTACCATGTAAAGTGTTTTTACTATACATGACAGTATGTTAGTGTTTTTACTGTCATTTTTAGTTCTTTAAATATGCCTTGCAGCATTTTTATCATCCTTTACCATGGTTTTACTATGCAGTGTTTTACAGTCAATTACAGTATTTCCCAAACCAAGGCACCATTTTTACTGTGTGTTACAATGTTTTTAAGACGTATTAGTGTTTTATCATCTGTTACAGTGTTTTACCATATTTTACATTTAGTGACAGTATGTTTTTCCAAGTGTCACAGTATTTCTGCCATATGTCACACAGTTTTTGCTGTGTGTAACAATGTTTTTGATATTCATTACAGTAAACAAAAACAGGTGGATTTCCTCTTTAGTGCAGCTTGGTCCTTGACTCGTGAGCCAACGTGGTTGCTACCAGATGACAATATGATATCAAACACACTACAGCAGAGGGTGAGAGCGAGCTGAAGGTGTGGTAAATGCAAAAGAGGGAGAATGGCAGGAACTAAAGGGAGATGCTGAAGCAGAACAAACCAGAAGCACGAAACAACGAAGAGCGATTCCATACATCTCTCGATTGCAGTGAGTTCATGAACGTATGACTGTGCTGTAGCCTAGAGTGATGCGACCAGGGGTCTTCTGGACCCCGATACGGAGGCCTTTGTTTGCCACAGAGCAGAAGGAGAAAAGAAAAACAAACAAGGAGAAAAAAACAAACAAACAAACAACAACGAGGTCCCTGTCAGGGACCAGATGACGATGCAGGACAGAAGACTGGAGTTAGGCAGGAGCGTCGATAACACACACATACACACGTGTTCGTGACCCACGCGGTGCACATCGGCTGAGGGGGTTGAAGATGAGCAGCGAGAGCTGATGGGAGACAGAGGAACACGAAGCGAGGAACAGAAGCGAAGGCTCGCTGCGTCACCACCGGGGGGCTGGGGTGAGGGTGATGCAGGACAGGGTGGGGGTGACCGATGGAGCCAAAAGGGGGAAGGGGATGTGTGTGTGTGTGTGTGTGTGTGTGTGTGTGTGTGTTAGGGGGAAGGGGGAGGGTTCAGACAGCATGCACAAGCAGACCAAGAGTGCTCCAAGCACCGGGGGCAGTGGACGAATGCACCCTCTCAGACCGGATGGAGGAGGAACAGACATCATTCCCGAGAATGGGGAAAGGGGTTGGGGGAGGTGGCAGAGGTTTAGCAAGAAAGAGAAACTGATTGGAGATGCCATCATCGTCAATGGCCTACCTTCTCTTTTCTTTTTTTTTCTTCTTAATATCGGCTAGGCAGGGCGCGATAACTACGGAGCTCTCTGAGTGCTGAAAATTCTGACGGACGCATCTGTCAACATGCAGACAGGTGGGTTAGCGTCATAGGCAGCGTTAGAGAGTGGGATTCAATTCAAGGCCTCTTTCCTTTTTCCTCACAGTCCTAACCCCGTTAACCTCCACCCTGGCCTGGACAGCCCCTCCACACTAAGAGATGGAACCTAATTAGCTCCCCACCCGCCCTCCCCCTGCCGCTGATTGGCTGTGCCATTAGTAAACAGGTTAATTGACTCTGTTTTCTGATTGGTGCTGATGTTAATCAAGTCCAAAACATGCATGGAGGGGCATTCATGTTAGCTCACGTTCACTCTCTCTCTCTCTCTCTCTCTCGGTTGTTGCTGTTGTTGGTGTGGTCAAGCTGTTTTAGTGCGGTATTGTACCTTTTCCTCCCATTTCTGGCTGGCTTCATCCCTCCATCATTGGGGTAACTAACGAGGCCGCTCCAGTTGCCCACCTCCTCTCCTTTGAGGCGGGTAAACTGTTGCCCACTAGTGAGAAAATGAGGCAGTGCGTTTAGGGTTGGAAATTTGCATTGAAAGCAACAAAAACACAAACACATCAAAAGTTAGATTGAGGAAACCACAGGTGAATTGATCAAACAAACAATCCCACTCAGGCTTTGAGGACCATCACAAGAAGCGCTAACAGCTAGTGAGGGACACTGATGAGAGACGCTGGCCCGAGGAGCGTCTCCCGTGAGACAGAATCGGGATGAGAAGTCTCAGCGGATACCATGAATGTCCAAGAGTCCGTAGACACCCGCTCGTCTGGCATTCTGAAATAAAGGGTGTTAACAAGTGTAGCCGGCCCCGCCTTTGTTGTAGTAAAGCCAGGTTAGATGCTGGAAAATTTTATTTAATTCAGCCACAAACAATTAGTTAGAATGCCACTCCAGCTCATCCTGAAGTTACTGGATGGAGCTCCATCTCCAGCTCCTGCTCCACTGCCCAGTGCTGGGGTGCTTTATACCCCTCTACCCAGCACGCATGGATGTACAAGCAGTAACGATTGAAGCTGAATTCACTTATTACTGTAGAAGGGGTGTCCGAATACTTTTGGACATACAAGATATCCAGATCATCCCTGATGAGTTAAGATGACACACTGGATCTCCTGAAGTCAACTATCTGCCATTTAGTCAGACAAAATAAGCAAAGACCTTAACTGGGTTAGATACACAGGGACACACAAACAATAGCTAATTTGCATATTTGAATAATCACCATGCATATATAAATATACAGCTCTGGAAAAAAAAGAGCCCACTGCAAAAATGTTGCGTTTCTCAGGTTTTATCTTTTATAGCTGCAAGTATTGAACTGAACAGCTTTGCCTTAGTTTTTAAAAACTGCTGACAATATTTCTCCTCATTTCCAAATAGAAATATTGTTCTTTAAAGCATCATTTTAAAGGAAATGACAAAACATCAAAACCAGAAAAATTATGCAGTGTTTCAAGGACTTGAATCATTAATAAGTCACACTGCGAGAGGAGAGTGTGGATTACAGCAGTGTTTTTATACTTTTCCTCATTAAATAAGATGTGATTCAGGTGATCACTAATCAGTCCCTCATAAAGCAGAATTAGGAGCTTGTGTAGGAATTTAACAGACACTGGCATGGGATGGTTGTCACTCACAGAGATGCTGATTTTAGAATAAATTGCTCTCTTATTATATATTAAAATAAAACAATTTTAGATAAAACTGTTGGCTATACGAAGCTAATGTTTGTAGCGTCCTCAAAAAATGTATGTGTCTATTTATGGGTATAAGTTATACAAAATAAAAGGCTGTATGTATTACACATTAGCATATTCAAGCAAAAATATATATGTGCGTGTGTGTGTTTAAATTGATCAATTTGACTTTTAAAAATATGCTCATGGTTAGTGATGTGTTAGCGGCGATTCAATTTAGCACTGATTCTTTAGGAAACTATTTGATTAATCAGAACCCCTTTCGTGTCCAGATCCATAAAACCCATTCAGGCTGGTCTGTCTGGCTATCTGTCTGATTTTTCTTTAATTATTGTAACTAATTTACAACACAGTTTAATCTTTACTTTCAACTGGATTCAACTAATTCATTTGAAAACTGCCTGATATTTCTACATTGGCCATAAAACACCAAGAACATACTCATCTGTATATTAATATCACAGGTGAATCAACACTTTCACTGTTGCACTGTTTACACTCCTGGGCTGTGATAGGAACAGTGTCTCTCCAATCAAACTGACCTCTAGTAATGAGATAAGATATCTATAGTGCTGTATAAAACTAATAAACCAGAATGGCTGGTGTGTTTTTTACGTGGTTCTGTGAATTTCTGGACTGATGGGCTGACAGCCAGTAGATTGTGGTTTCCTGGGTTGTGAGAATGTGGTTCTACTACCTAAGCTGGTACCAATAATACCTACCAAAATATGAACCCAGCAGAACATCTCAGTACATCCAACATCTCTCAGCTAAGGAACTGAAGTGTGTTTGGCCTGTTCATTCTCTTTGATCTAAAATTAAACCTATTGGGACGGTACCTTGCTCAAATGTACCTCAGTGGTGACACTAGCAGTGTTGGGATTCAAACCTACAACCTTCTGATTGCAGGTGTTGCCGTGGGTTTGAATCCCAGCACTGCTAGAATCACCACTGAGGTTCCCTTGAGCAAGGTACCGTCCCCACACACTGCTGCCCGGGTGCCCCTTGTTGGTGGCAGCCCCCTGCTTCACTTGGTGAATGGGTTAAATACAGAGGAAGAATTTCACACTGTTCACACTGTATGCTGTGCTGTGGTGTGTTCACGCGTGACTATAAGGGGCCACTTTACTTTATTCCACAGTGAGACCCATGACCAGAAGCAAAGTCCAGGAACTGGACCAACACAGAAACCTATGTGAATTCCTTAAACAGAACTAAGGAAATGAATATCAAATTTCTCACCAATATACTTCATAATAATAAAAGTGTTCATTTAACAGTATACATCCATCCACACTGTACTCAGTACATCTAGTGAAGTAAAATACTTTCTGCTTGTCAACTTACCGCCCACCAACAGCCTACAGTTTCATGTAAAGTGGTACTTATAGTCACGCATGAACACACCACAGCACACAGTGTGAACAGTGTGAAATTCTTTCTCTGTATTTAATCAAGTGAAGCAGTGGGCAGCCAGGAACAGGGAGCGCCCAGGGAGCAGTGTGTGGGGACAATATCTTGCTCAATGGAACCTCAGTGGTGCCTCCAACAGTCCTGGGATTAAAACCCACAACCTTCTGATTCTTTTTTTTCTAGCAGGGACCCCTTATTTTATGGTCTAAAATAAGCGGTGAAAGCCCTGATCCGAATCTTCTGGCCTTGGATAGTCTATAGACCAGGTCTCTCTGTACAAATGTTCTCTCTATTCACATCTTTTCTCCTCCTTTTCTCCAAGTTTAACCTGGTGTGTGACAGTAAGAGTCTGAATGAGGCCTCTCAGTCCATTTACATGGCTGGACTTCTTGTTGGAGCGCTGGCGTTCGGGCCGATGGCTGACAAGTAAATATCTTCAGATGTTCAGATATCAAAGCAGCTTCTACTGTTTGCTTGAATGGTCCATTTTCTGCATGTTCTTTAGGAATATGGTTTTCCCTGAGATCCACTTATGAAGTTTTGGTAAAGTACCAAAAACTGTCAAAATTCATTCTTACTTGACCATTTTCCAACATTTCTATCCTTTAAACAGACTGTTTTTGTTACTCTGTCTTTGTTAAAACTGATAAATGTAAATGAGCTCTGTTCTGATTGGCCCACGGCCTTGTGCCTTATTAAAAAGGCAGTCTAGGCTCAAACACAACGTGTTTTAACTTCATTGTGAAATCTTTTTGTGATGTCACAAAACCAATGTGTGTGTGTGTGTGTGTGTGTGTGTGTGTGTGTCTGTCTGTGTGTATGTGTGTTGGCGTTTGTGACATCACAAAAACAGTGGATCCAAAACAGGCTGGTCTTACAGCTTCCATGGTGTGAATAAACTGGCAAGCAATTTTAACAGTGTTTACACTATATGGACAAAAGTATTAAGACACCTGACCATTACACCAACAGGCACTTTGATGACACTGCATTCAGATCCATAGACTTGCAGTTGGTCTTCTTTTGCAGCTAGAACAGCTTCCACTCTTCTTGGAAGGCTTTCCACAGATTTTGGAGTTTCTGTGTGAATTTGTGTCCATTCATTCTGTAGAGCATTTATGAGGCCAGACACTGATCTTGGACGAGTCCTGGCTCACAATCTCTGTTCCAGTTCAACCCAAAGGTACTGGATGTGGTTGAGGTCGGGGCTCTGTGTGGCCAGTCAAGTTCTTCCACACTGAACTCCTCCAGCCGTGTCTTTATGGAGCTCGCTTTGTGCACTGGGACACAGTCCTGCTGGAACAGAAAAGTTCTTCCCCAAACAGCATCCACAAAGCATGGTGTTGTTCAAAATGTCTTGGTCTGCTGAAGCATTAAGGTTGTCCTTCCCCGGAAGTAAGTGACCTAGCCCAAACCCTGAAACACAGGTGTGTCCCAATACTTTTGCTCATATAGTGTATGTACCGCTTTATAATATATGGCCTCTTTAATATGAAAATATTTACAGGGATGGTTCATATCCTGATGTCCAATGGATGTTTGCTGTCAAAAATTTTCTTCTTTAATTTTGCACTTTATCAATGAGGCTAATGACGCTAACAAGGTAGCTTATTCTCCACCAATTAGCAAATCGCTCCATGCTCACCTGACATACTGTTTTATATAGTAAAGGGATGAATTTATGATGCAAAAATCAATTTCAGATGTCGTATGTTTTGGAAGATTGACAGTAATGTTAGGGACAGTTGTGTAAATTATAGATGCCTTTGCCAAACTACTTATTTCAGTAGGACGTGCAGCAGAGATGTCAGTGGTGTTTTATAAGATGTTATTTTCCTTCCGCAGGTACGGCCGGCGTTTTGTCACTTTACTCTCGCTGGCTCTGCAGTTCCTGTTCGGCGTGGGCGCCGCCTTCTCCCCGAATTTCTACGTCTACATTGCCCTCCGTTTTGTGGTGGGAACGTCCATATCTGGCATCGCCATCAACACATATGTTTTAGGTACTCTAACATTTGAACCAGTCATTCTAATACCAGGTAGGGCTGTATGTTAAGGACAAAATTGTGATTTTACTATTATATATATTACGATTGCGATTACTTTCAATATATTAAAGGGCCCATATCAGCACTTTTCTGAAACCAAACTGCAAAACAATCCATTTTCAAACATAGTTTTTATAGTTTTTTTTCAAGTTCACATTTCCATATTTCTTCTTATTCAGCCTACAGCTATTTAGCCACGCCCACTCATACTGAAGTTCTAAGGAGAGCTGCAGCCCTGTGTGAATGAGCTGCAGTACAGGGGAGCCAATCAGAAGAGATAATTTACATATATTAGTCTTAAAGGCACAGTAACAAATATAGCCTGTTTAATTCTAAGAGGGAGGTAAACAAAGTTTGGAAAATGGTCATGTAGGAATGAACTATGATGTATTCTGAAATATATCTATGGGAAAAATGAAAAAAATAAATAAATAAAAACAAACTGGCCAAAATAATTTTGCTTTTGATAGATTTCATGAAGATCTCGATTCATCAAAACATCCAGTAACTCACCTGGGGCTGTGATTGGTCAACAGTGTCAAAAACACTGTGATTTGATCGAGGCTCATTTACATATTCCAGCCTTCTGCTAGAGCAGGATTGCAGAGACGAATATTGTGATAACGATTCACGGATGATGTATTTTGCAGCCCGAATACCAGGCCAGTCTCAAGAAACCCTTTTTAAATGTGGTTATTGAATAACTTGTTTTACAGGCAAATCTCACCTCAAACTAGAGCAATGTGAGAACTGCTAAATCTACCTCTGCTGACTCTTAACTGTTCCAGCTCCGTTATCCAAAGATCTGTCTAACAGGGATTAAGTTTGTACATGATGGCCTTCTGTTGTTAGTTATCTCCATAGAGACTCTTTCTCTCTCTCTCTCTATCTGGGTCGGCCCGAGGAGTCTTGGTTCCTCCTGAGGTTTTTTCCTCCAGCTTTAGGGAGTTTTCACCTTTGTCACCTTTTGCTCACTAGGGGCTCAGACCTGGACCCCGTAAAGCTGCTTTGTGACAACATTAGTTGTAAAAAGCACCATATAAATAAAATTGAATTCAACTGAACCTTCAGGTATAAAATCAGATTATGGCACTGTAATAATTCACGACTAATCCTCCATAGGCACTGAGTGGTGTGGCTCATCCAAGCGGGCTCTCTTCACCATCCTCTCTCACTGTTGTTACGCCCTGGGGCTGATGGTTCTGTCCGGGGTGGCATTTGGCATTCGCAACTGGAGGATACTTCAGATCGTTCTGTCTGCTCCTGTCCTCACCATGGTTGTCTACTTCTGGTGAGGCTTTCTTGCTTTCATATTGCAAAGAACTATAATCTCTTAAAAAAATTTTTTTGTTCAAGTTTTTTTTTTAATTATTGTTTACTATAATATACAAACAAAACAGAAAAACAGAACAATACCCACCCATTCCTCCCAGGCTTTTGTACATTTAAAATAAAACCCAGTAAAGATTCAGGACGTAATATCTGTATAATAGTTACATTTTTGAGACAAGTCAAAATAAAAAAAAAACCAACCCACACACACACATTGTCAGACACATGGGGTTGAGGTCAGGGCTCTGTGCGGCCAGTTCTGTTCTTCGACACCGAACTCATCCAGCCATGTCTTTATGGAGCTTGCTTTGTGCACTGGGACACAGTCATGCTTTGTCCACAAAGTGTGAAGCATATTGTTGTCCAGAATGTCTTGGTCTGCTGAAGCATTAAGATTGTCCTTCACTGGAAGTAAGGGGTCTAGCCCAAACACTGAAATACAGGTGTGTCCCAGTACTTCTGTCCATATAGTGTATCAGAGATGGATTTGGCCCAAATCACTGAGTGACTTATAGAGTGGATCTGCCACCTGCACCTACTTAAGGTCTGCGCTCAGGGCGGCACACCGACCTCTCATGGATTATTTCACTGGCATACATGTGAAGGCAGTGACACTGTCAGGGGAAACAACATCAGGGTCATGGTCTGGAAGTCTCAGCAACAAGCCCTATCTGCCATGCTTCTGCCTCACAAGCTAGCAGGTGACGATAGCATAAATTTTATAGATCTGCATAGCGTCTTCGACCCTCAGAATTCATGATGTTGTGTTCTTTTTAAGTTTTTGTCTCGCTCACTGCAACACCCAGCATAAATTGCACAAATATAGCCATTAGGAATCCCTTCACGACAGCAAATAGTCCCGACTGCTAGCCTAGCCATCAGCACATAGGCTAGAAAATGGTGTTTGACTGGCTTCCTTCTACATTCAAGCTCTTCCTCATGTATCCACTCAAAGCACTTTTCCTCCTACCTTCGAGATACATCATCACCTGGTCTGTAAACTGTTTTATGACAATAGTGGCATAACTTTAGGGGGGTGAGGTGGCATGTGAGCAACAGTTATAGCCATGGTTAAGTTTTTAATTTGGTCCAAAGTGCCCCTTTAAGCTCACTGCTATCCTCAGAGCTTTCGTTGAGTAGTTTTGCTTTACTTTCGCTCCTATAGCAGTGTGAATGGCTTTTTCAACAAGGCATACCAACCTGCAAGTTTCAACTCATGAATTTGTCCCTGTACCTATCCTAAAGAATGCATAAGGATAGGAATTGTGATCTATTACTGTAGCTATTTTGTCTGGTTGTTTTGTTGCTCTTCTGTGTTTTCCTTGTACTCTCTTCTCTCCTGTCTGCACTTGTAGAGTTTCTGTTTCTGTTCTTGTGTTGCACCATGGTCCTGGAAGAACATTGTTTCGTTTCACTGTATACTGCATGGATATAGTTGAAATGACAATAAAACGTACTAGAACTTGACATTGAACTTCAGTGAAAGAGAGTTTTCAATGCATTGTAGGATCTTACCAGAATCAGCTCGATGGCTCCTAACTCAGGGCAGACAGGAAGAGGCCAGGAGGATCATCCTGAAAGCTGCCCGGGTCAACAAAAGAAAAGTTCCAGAATCTCTGCTGGACAAGGTGAAAAAAATAATGAAATGTCATCTTTCGCTGTAACGGTTATTAATGGTTGTGGGTGGGGTGTGTAATTTGAATAAATGGTCCATCAGCTGGAGGCCAAGAGCACAGCCCGAACCGGCAGCATGCTGGACCTGTTCCGAGTGGGAACCCTGAGGAAGAGAGCGCTCATCATGAGCTACATCTGGTGAGTTCAAACAGTGCTAGTCCAGCAGATGATTGGTCGTTTCATTGCCCATTATTTTTAGGTTTTAGATGGGTTACTGGGTGATCATTTGGACGTTGATTGCAACCCAGTGCTGTGCAGATCTGGACATCAGAGTAAAATAAGGCTGTGCGTTGAAGTATTGTATTTTTGCGGTATTAATATCAACATGTAATATATAAATGAGGCCTTTAACCAGTCACACTGTTTTGCTTGACCAGTCTCTGTTACAGACAAATTTCTGTGGGTGTTTTGGTTATGAAGCTGTTCATGTTTTCCACCAAAAGCAAATTTTGATCAAAAAATGTTGGTTAATCTTTAACGGGATAGTTCATCAACAAATCAGACTTGCGCAATTTTCCACTGACCCCAGATGTTGTTGATCAGCCAGGAAATATATGGAGTCCAAATTTTGCTTCTGTGTTCAGAACTAGAGCTGTGAGGCTAACATTAAAAACAATGACTGATCTCAGATCAGATTTCTATGTATTTATGATGGTCATTATAACAAAAATTGATTGTAGATCCTGAGGCAATTTGTGAAAGCAGACCCTGTTGTGTAAAAGCTCACAGTAAGTCATACTGTGTCTAAAACCACATCCACACTTTAATAAAGAACTAGATTTGAGATGTTTTGTCGGGAGGTTTTCGGATGTGCTTAGGTGACTATTAGCATAGTGCAACATTATCCTCGTAGCTCCCATTCTACACTATAGAAGCAAAGTTTGGGCTCCAAACATGTCTCAGGTAATTTGGAGTTGTGCAAATTTAATTTTTTTTTTTTTTTGCTGAACTGTTTCTTATTCCATTACAAATCATGGCAGGCTTAATAAAAACAATATCATTGCAATTTCATCTTTCTCAGTAAGACTTAGACTAAAGTAAGTCCTAAATCTGCAGCATGTTGGTTACTGGTTCACTCCTCTGGCAGGTTTGTGACCAGCTTGGTTTACTATGGAGTCAGTCTGAATGTGGGGAACTTTGGCCTGGACATCTACCTGACCCAGCTGGTCTTTGGCATTGCAGAGATTCCCGCCCGCCTCGGCTGCTTTCCGCTCATTGAGCGCTTCGGGAGGAAGAAATGCCAGAGTGCGGCGCTGCTCCTCGGGGGAACCGCCTGCCTTGTGATTCTCGCCATCCCGTCAGGTGTGTAAACTGCTCTGGTCCCATCCACCTTCTGCACAGTTCCATCACCAGGCAAGGAGTACATCTAGTGACAGACTATTGTCTCAGGCCTGCTCAACAGACAGGCTGAGAAAGTCCTTCATCCCCCAGGCTATTAGGCCTTATAACTCCTCCCAGCATCAGAGGCTTATGAATGACATCTGGGCGTGACTGTCACTCCGTCACCATTTATCCTGTCCCATAGACTATATCATTTGGACTTTGGATCATCACTACTTTGCACCTTTTGCATCATCCTTTGCACTGTTTGGCACTATCCATGTTGTTTATGTAAATCTGAATTTTCTGTATTTTTAATTTGAATTTTTTCTTTTAATTTTCTTTAAATTTTTTTATTTCTACCTCCCTTATGTTTACATACACCCATTTTCTCCCCTTCTTACAATCATGTGTGTAATGTTTTGTGTTTTGTTTCGTCTTGGCTACTGCAAGCACAAATTTCCCTCTGGTATCAATAAAGTATTTCATCATCATCATCATCATCATCATTCTAGACCAGGGATGGGCAAACTACGGCCCGCGGGCCACGTCCGGCCCGTTGGTCTTTTTAATCCAGCCCGCCGAAGATCAGTGTTTCGCAATTGGCGCAGTGATAAATTGACAGGGGTTTACATATTTTTTTTTGCTCTAGTACTCTAATGAGTACCTACATGAATCAATTGGTACACAACAAAATTCTGGGTCTTGTCGGTGTCTCGGGCTGTGAAGTCGAGTGGCGGGCTGGGACACGCAGTGTTAAGTTCCTCAAATTAAGTACGCATTTGCGCTGTGATACTGAGAACTGCCACGCATTTGCGTACCACGTATGCCAAATGAGTACTGGTGTACCACTTATGTCGATCCTTGTACAAACATCCAAAAGATGACAGCAAAGCACCCCACAGATCCCAGCTGAGTGATGAACACCTCAGATCAGTTCTGAGAATTTCCACAACAAAACTAACAC
>JBBPCX010000023.1:4432544-4456044 GCA_037974365.1 Hydrocynus forskahlii | reverse complement strand
ACAATATGCAAATGAGTCTCTAACCAATCAGTGTTTCGGACAGGGTGACCAATCACAGCTCCAGATGAGTTACTGGGTGTTCTGATGAATCCAGCTCTTCATATAATCCAACAAAATAATTTTTTGTCAGTAAAGTGGGCGGAGCTAAACTGCTGTAGCCAGAATAAAGAGATACATCTAAATATATTGAAGGGCATCACAATCACAATACGTAGCAGGGAAGACAGTATACTGATATCATTTGTCCTTCATTCAGCATGAGCCGGTAATCTTCATTTCTTCACCATTTATTTTGTGTGAAGTGATGTGGAAGCTGCACCCCAAACCGCACACTTTCATACTTCACCTGCACCGCACACCACTGAACACACCGGTCATAGAACCCTGCTGCACACACACCGTTAGTGTAGTTAGAACTTTAGAACACAGCTTATTTGATCGAGAGAGAGAGAGATGGAAAGTAAGAGAAAAAAAACCCAAGAAAAATACAGAGAGAGAGAAACACCAGCAGAGGCAAAGAAAGAAAGACCGACAGGGAGAGTTTTGGTGTCTCCGTTATCCAAAAAGTTGTTTAGTGAAAATAAATAAACAAATAAAAACTCCCGCGTTGCTGATTCTCCAGCCGCGCGCGCCCGAATTTAAATTTGAATTTTAACGTTTTGTAACGGTATCTCTGAGGGGGTTCCGGTACCGGAGAGGATTTAGTGAGTAATAAAGCTCTAGATCATAGAAAAAGACCAAAATCTGCATAAAAACATGTATGTAGAAGGATGACGGGTTTGTTTTTAAGCTGTAGGTTAGCGCTAGCCGCGAGCTAATCACTCAGAACAGGGGAAAAAAACTTTATGGTCGGTCACAAAAGTGTTATTTCTCTTTAATAACGTTTTTAATAGTGATTTATAGACTATCATCATGTACATTTCATAAACGATGCAGGTACAGGTTGATTTTGTACCTCAGTAGTGGCGTCATACCAGTGTATTCACATAGCAGCACTGTTCGTACCTGTTAACTGTTTTAGAAGCTGTCAGTGGAGTGTTTTTCTCTGTAATGTGTATTTACTCTACACAAGTATATAGAGCTGCACAATATGGATAAAATGTCAGTGTAGTGATTTTACTGCTACATATTGTCTTTATCATCACTCTTCTGGTATTAAAAAGACTTGAATAGTCCGTAAATAGTGTTTCAAATGGTACATTTACTCGCCCATCCATACAGTCCAAATATGGAAAATAAGATACAAAAACAGCCCGTTCTCAAATAATAGTTTTTGTGATCTCACAAAACCTACGCATTTAAATATGTCTCCTTAGTCTGGATACAGCAGTTTAGCTCCGCCACTGATTCTCCAACACCTTTAACCGTTAAAAATGAGCAAAAATAAACAACTCACCTGGAGCTGTGATTGGTCACCCTGCGATTGGTTGAAGGCTCATTTGCATATTGCAGAGGTTGTTATTGCAACAATTTGCAGATGATGTACTGTGCGGCTGTATTAGTTTATCACTTTTTTCCAGTATTAAATTTGAGAAATGTTCATTCAGTGTTTTATATCGCAAATATGTTGGCAGAGGAGGACTCACAATGTGATGTGACTCGAGAAAAGCATATAAACAAGGGAGAGTCAAGAACAGAACCCTGGGGGCGCCTCCAGTTTCTCGGGAGCAATGGAGAGTTTGTAAATAGAAAGGTAGTGTTTTTCTGAGGTAAGGAGTGAGGTATATGAAATGCAGGTGAGAGAAACGGTACACTCTTGTAATAGAGGGTTCTGTTTAGGGCTGCACGATATGGACAGAATATTAGTTTTGCAGTTTTACTGCTACATATTTTGATTGCAATGCCTTTCAGTATATTAGAGAGCCCATATCCTCACTTTTCTGGGATTAAAAAATACTTAAAGCCTGTAAATGTTATTCCACACCAACACACTTGCTTATATCTGCTTATTCAGTCTACAGCAATTAAGCCTCAGCTGTTCATTTTGAAGTTTCAGCTCCAGGCTGTTTTCTGAATGAGCTGCAATACAGAGCAGCCAATCAGAAAAGAGATCATTTACATATATCAGTCTTAAAGGCATAGTAACAGAAATAGCATGTTTAATTTTATGGTTTGAAAATGGTCATGTAAGAATGACTTTTGATGAATTATAAAATATTTTTGAGACACAAGCCCCATCAAACAACAGGGAGAACATGAAACAGAAGGAAAATCACCTTTAAAACCACCTCTGCCGGTCAGTGCCTTTAATGGTTAATTAAATAATTAGGCATTTGTGGGATTACATGAAGACCTTGATTAATCAGAACCACCAGTAACTCACCTGGAGCTGTGATTGGTCACCCTGTGAGAAACACTGTGATTGGGTAGAGGCTCTTTTGCATATTGCAGCCTTCTTTCATATTATGAAAGGAATCGTAATAGTGATTAACAGGTGATATTGTGCAGCCCTAGATAAGTCAGTTCTTTTATAGTGAAGGGCAGAGGGTATATATCCGTTGTAGCTCAGATAACAGTCTAAGGGCATAAATGGTTTAATTGGTCTGTGATGGAAAATCTTTTTTACAGCCCCAAAAATATCTAGGACCCTTCGTGTGTATGTTCTTTGGCCAAAATACATGCTGTAGTGTCCAACACTACTGTACAAAAATCAATTTTTTAATTTCCAGTCGTCCATTAAAGAAGTGAAAAAAATACATTGCTCTTTCTTACAAGAAAACATTAGAAATACTTAAACTAATGTAACTGACTTTTTCTGAAGTGTAACAGTTTTCACTGTAAGTGCAGTTTAATGGATGTGAGAGTTTCTGAACGAGTTTCATCAAAACCCCCTCCTTTATCACAGCAGCACAGATTCACCGCATCCTTTCAGCAACTTTCAGAAATAATTTGTGTCCACACCCTCCCAGCACCTTATCAAGCAGAAACAGTTATTTTCTGGATCGTGTGGAACTTGTGGGTCCAGTTTTGTGTTATGATCCATGAACCAGAAGGAGCTGTGTGATGTTGAAGAATCTGTTTTCAGGATCAACACAAAGTGAATGTCGGTCACTAAAGACAGACCTGATGTGTCTCTTCACAACCAGCAGTTTTAGTCTTTGCGGATAAATTATGTAAAACTACAGACTATAAACTAGTTGTAATAATTTTTTGAAGGAGCAGCATGTTTTTTTAATCTGAGATGGGCCCCAAACCTCTGGCCTGTAGTGGACATTTTACTGAAAATCACAATGAATCTTCAATAACTTAACATATTGTTTATTTCTGTATTTAGTGTTCTTGTAAACACCTCCAATATTCAGACTTAGAATGTGATTGCAATAGTGACTCCTCAGAAATGCAGTACTGTGCAAAAATCTTAGGCTCCTGAGCAAATTGTTTAAAGTAATTTCTGCAACCAGGTTAACATTCGAGTAAATATAAACAAGCAGGAAAGCAGTAAAAGTATCAGGATTAGTTTTGTTTGTAAAAGTAGAAGTAGTTGATACTGTGTGAGCTGGTGAGGAGAACACAGGTTCAGTTCCAGATTCCTCCTCGGTTCCTCCAGACGTTTTTTGGATTGTGAAACACCATCATAAGCTCCTGGTTTAATTTAATGAAGGACTGATGGAGTCGAACCAGGTTTCTGATGGAACTACAGTAATACTGGACTTCCACAAGAACTCACTAATATACTGAACATAACATCACTGTTTACTGTAGAATCTTATTAATATTTATTATTTTTAGTTTTATGTAGTAATATCTCAAAAAACTTATCTAAACACGTTTTAAAGATTATTTTTGCAGGTGCCTGAGACTTTTGCGCAGTATGTGCTTTCCTCTGCAGAGCTGTGTTGGTTTGTCCTGATGGGTTTCCGTAGCTGGATGAGTTGTGGAAGGGCAGAGGGGGACAGACAGGGAAGGAAGTCATTCTGAGAACTGCTGATATTTGATACACACAACTTTTCTGTAACCGTACACACACTCTATTTTGGAGTCAAGCCAAGAGAGCTCTCACAGACCCCTCAAGCACTAATTCAGAGATGAACAAGACCGTGGCGGCATTTGAATGCGCACAAATACTCTCGCAAAGTTTTTGCGTCATATCCCATATAGAGATGCAACTTTACTGGCAGCAGTTAACGCCGTTTCATTCATTCAGTTAGTTTTATGTGACTGGGTGTAAAGGCAGAGTGGAAACTGATCTTTTGTTGCCTCATTGGGTGACATTTTTACATTTAATACTAAATGTTCTCAATGACATTCTGTAGAAATGGGGAAAAAATATATTCACTTACATATCACAGTTCTTTTGTGCGGCAAGTGATAAGATGATATTTTTTTTATTCATTTAGTATTTATGTTTGAACTTGAGGTGGAGAAACCTTCCAGTTTCTCTATAATCCTGTAATCCATACTAGTTACACATTGACAGGCAGCACAGCATCCCGTGTCATAGGAGCCAGTTATTTTCTAACTCTGTTTGGGACAGGATAATAGGAACGGTGGATGACAAAGCAGAGATTCTGCTGCTCCTCCACAGTTTAAATCCAAAGTACAGAGGATCTTTGGTTTTTAGAATTGAAACGGCAAAGAGGAGGTTAACTTGAGCTGTGCCATATGCAAACTTTGTCGTGTAAAAGTTCAGTATTGTGACAATTCGGTGGATTTACGGGCACAGAGACAACAATTGCAAAGAGACAAACACAGAGCAGCAGATCAGTCCTGCTGAGCTAAAGACACAGTAGACTCATAAACAGCCTTCAGGACATTTAAAGCTCAGCTTAATTGTGGAAAGAAAGATGCATCACTGTTTGTTGTGGTTCATTAATAAATAAACTGTTTTAACGCTACTAGTTAGCTAGCCAGCTGCCAGCCAGCTCTGTCAGGTGATTTGAGGCTTCATCTTAACTTGCATTCTAGTTTTATTACCAGCAATTTTGGCTAAACCTCCAGCTTATTTCTGTAATGTACTGTCTTAGTTTTGGTACTTACCAATGAAACTGTTCTAAGTGTTTGTTCCTTGATGTTCCCCGGCTGTTGACTGAGTTGCGGAAAGTGTTTTTTCTAATTAGGCTCTGCTACCCACTGATGAATTCATGGGCCTTTTAAAAATTGTGCCGTAGTAGACTTGTAGTTATTTTTGCTGAGACGTCAAAGTGCCAATAAATTCAGTTGTAGGACTATGTATGTATGCTTGTATTTTTTGTATATGAAGTTTTTAGCTTGTATGGACAGTTATCTTGGTCAGTTCTCTCTAGTAAAATGATTTCAACCTCAATGAGACTTCCTGGAAAAGTACAGGCAAATAAATAAATTTAAGGTTCATTTTTCATGAATTGTTTGTTGTTTTTGGCACAATAATAACATTCATTGATATTTGTAATGACCACCAAGTCTTTTATATGTGGAGGTTTTGAGGATGGAAACGGTTTCAGCGAATTTCAGTACGATAAAGTGGCTGCTTTATTGCTTTTTAAAATATTGTAGAAGAGCAGCATATGGGAAAGGTTATGAAAACGCGCGCGCACACACACGCACACACACACACACACACACACAGTGTACTAGTATTAATCATACTCCCCTGCTCTGCCCTACGGATGGTCCATTAATAGCATCTACCAGAACACTGCAAGTGCCAGGAACAGCAAATACAGCCTGAGCCCAACAAAGATCTAAAGGATGTCTTTGTAGATTCCTCACGGTAGCAAAGCGTTCTATGTAGTTAGATAGATAGATAGATAGATAGATAGATGGAAACTTTGTTGATCCCTTAGGGAGTTTCCCTTCAGAAAATTCAGTTAGTACTGCCATTTTTCTGTACTGCATGTTTTCTCTTCAATAAAGACTCAAAATGAACAGCAGAAATAGCCTAACTCATGTAAACCCTGTGCTTTTCAGTGTATCACAAATAATAACAGGTGATATATCATTTGCAAATTGCTGGTAAAAATGCTGTTCTATCCTATGGAGTTTATATTTTAGAGTAAAGCATTTATACTGCATGCATAGGATATTTTTCTGGAGGTCTTGAAAATTTGCCAAATTTTGGAGTTTATTTTCCAAAACAATAATTCCGTTTTTGTTCAGATTATAGCTTTGTATTATGTAGACACACACAAAGTACTGTGCAAAGGACTTACAGCAGCTGAGAAATTGATATTTAAAACCTGTAGCTGAGCAGTATCTGCTAATATTAGAATGTATAAGAATAATATTAATTCAGTAAATAATGATTTTATGTCTGTGTGTTTGCTGAATCAAACCCAGACTCCTCATGGCCTGTTAATACACTGTAATTCTCATCAAATACCTCAAACACCTCCTTCAGCTCAGTCAGTCCTTCATTAAATTAAATCACAAATCCAAACAACAGCCGGAGGAACTGAGGAAGAATCTGGAACCAAACCTGTGTTTTACAAACAAAACAAGTCCTGATACTTTTTACAGCTTTCTTGTTTGTTTGTGTTTATTTTTGTGTTGCCACTGCTCAGATAAATGGCTTCAATCATCGTTTGTACCAGATTTCTTGTGCTGTGTGGTCATAAACAGTACAGGTGTCCTGTGTAAAAAATGCTTTACCCCACCTCCCTTATTTCTCCCAGTAGTACCTGTGTGTGTGGTTTTCATGGTTTTCTGCAGTGCTGAAAGGCCAGTTGTATTTGCATATGTGTGATTTGATGACTGAGTCTTTGTTTATCTGTGTGTGTGTGTGTGTGTGTGTGTGTGTGTGGCTCAAACTCCCCCTAAGTGTTTATTTTCTCTTTAATTTCTCTTTATTTTCTCTTTTTTCTCTTTATAGCTGCAGCATATCCAGACTGCCAGACACTCTGAGCAGTGGAGATTTCACCATGGACAACATGACAGGTACAGCTGATTCTCTCTCTCACACACACACACACACACACGCGCGCGCGCGCGCACACACACACTGGGGGGGGGTGTAGGTTGACCTTATCGGCTGTAATACAATCCAGCTATTCAGCATTTATCACGTTATGACATTGTAATGGAACTTTTGCTGCATCTCTCCTTATTCTTTCCTTCAGACAGACAGACACACACATACACACACATGCATACAAACATTTAGTCCTTCTGTTGATGTGTGTTAACTGAAGGTGTTTTTGAAACACTTTCTTCCTCATAGTCATCAGCATGTCTGTCTCTCTCTTGCACCAACATTGATATACACAGAGATTTTGGGCTCTTGATGTGTTATTTATTGTTGTAGTTGTTTCTTGTAAACATATTTCAGCTTTTATGCAAGTGTTGAGGGAGCAGGCGCAGCACAGATGTTTATTTTGGACCACTCTGCCTTCAGCTCTTTAACCTCTGACATCAACACACACATGCAAAACACAAGACCACAAGCACGGTCAGCCTGGCTGCGAGGGCGAGAGCGAGCTGTAGGAAGGAAGGTGAACTAATGCCATTTGTTTTATGCTTATTTTTATTTTTTCTCTTCCCTTACAGCTTCAATGTTCCCAGGGCAGAAAATGTCTCCAGCCAAAGCTATGACCATGAAGGACTATGAGAATGTAAGTTCAGCTGGAAACCCTGATTTTCTGGCTCGCAGTGCTTGTCTTCACCCACAGTCTGTTGTTTTGCTTGTGGCTGTACATTTTATCGTTCCTTTTATTCTACTTTATATTACTTTCTAGCTGTCTGAATGTATTTTTTTTAACATAGTGAGTTTTCAGGACTGTGAAAACAGGTAAAACAGTTATTCAACCTTTTCTCAGACTTTCTCAGTGTATTAAAAGAGCTCTCTCATCAGGTTATTTTGATTAACAGAGTTCAACACTTCAGCGGGGGAGTTGCTTTGTTACTGCAACTGAATGTGAATGTGTTGAGTTCTTGTTACCCTGCCTGACTGTGGAGCAGCTGAACATCATCACATCAGTGAGACGATGTTCACCTCGGCGATGGTGTCTCTTATTTGACTGTGACTCGTTTGACAGGATGTTTATGTTTGGTTTACAGCAGCATGAGCTGTAGTTGCGATGGTTACAGCACTATAGTAGTGATGAGTGAATAAGGAGAAGATCAATTCTGGATAAAGTCGGTTTATAAAGGCTGGAACTGAAACAGCAGCTCTGTAGGGGCGACTGCTGGAGTCACTCAGTCACTGTCAGGAGGTTCAGGAGTTCTGTACAATGTAAAGATTTGTTTTAAAGCGTCAAACAGCGAGTGTGTGTTTGTTGGTTGTGTGTGTTTCTCCGTCCGTCAGTTGGTGCGTCAGCTGTTGGGCTGCAGCCAGAGTTTAGTGAGATTTGGTTCCTGATGGACTGTGTGTGTGTGTGAGTGTGTGAGTGAGAGAGTGTGTGTGTGTGTGTGTGTGTGTGTGTGTGTGTGTGTGTCTGTCATAGTGTGTATGTGTGTGTGAGCATGTGTATGTGAGTGTGTGTGTGTATAACAGTATTAATATAAACTGTATATTAATAAAGGTGTTAGAATCTTCAGTGTTGAACCTTCAGATCACACCGGTGTGACGGTACGTTTTTGTGAAAGCAGTCAGGTGGTGCAACTGAGTGATGCTGCACACTGAAGCGTTAAGTGCTTGCTTATAGCTAGACTTTCAAAGTAGCTTGAGAAAATAATGGGCTCTTACAAAGACAATAGTTAGTTGTCCAAGTTGTATTTAAAAGTGAATTTATCCTGTTATTCCAGCATAATTCAGTCACTTAAATGCGATTAAGATCATTAACAAGTCTTCAATTCAAGCATTTAAAAAATGTGTATGTTCTTAAAGTCCATATATCTAAGATTCCTACATTCTCGGGCTGTTTAAAGTGTATTCTTATGTCTATAATTGTCACGATTTTAGTCTCTGCATTTCTGCTATGACAGAAGACTGCTGTATGCAAATGAGGCTCATACTAATCACAATGTTATTTGACACTGTTGACCAGTCACAGCTCCATGTGATACTGGGTGTTTTGATGAAATCCAACAACAAAGGAATTATTTTGGCCAAAGCGGCCACTAAAGGTGATTTTAGAAGGTCCATAGTTTTTAGAAGGTTTGTCATAGTTCTTTCTTACATAATCCGGCTGTTTTTGTTACTGTAAGACTGTCAAGTTTCAACCACTGACAGGTTTTGTGTCACCACATGGAGCAGAAACTGTTGACTTTATTTCCTGCGACATCATCACAAATTCACAAAAACCATTCCCTTCACTGTTTTATGCATTTTTCTTTAAATGAAGAAACGGCTTATCTATTTAGACAAAAACTTGACTTTTTCATCCACGTTCTTTAATATGCAGAAAAGAGATGGATGGAAATCTGCACACTGAGTGACTTTAACAAATACACCATTCTTAACTAACATAACCAGCTCTGATGTCTTTATCGCGGCAGGGAGTGGAAGAGTGTTTTCGACAAAATAGTGGCACTTTTGAAAAAATCTGTTTTCACTGAGGACCATTTTTTATCAAAACAGCCTTCATGTGCCCCTCTACAATGAATGTATTTTACAAAAATGGTTTATGCCAAAACCATCTAAAATCAATGGTAAAATCAGCTCAGGCGTCAGGCGGTGCAACCATAGCCATTTAATTGAATAATGGGGGAGCTTTTAGAGGTGGAAGTCTGGTCCCATTCACCTCCACTGCAGACAGTTCTCATTGGAAAATTCTGGAGAACGGAGCGAACAAAAACTATCCTAAAGGCTTTTAAGTCTTAACTGTTAAATTCTGCAGATGTTTATGAAATGCTGATGTTGCCCATTAAAATAACACCTGAATCAGCAGAGTAACACCAATTTTTTCCTTTCTGTCATGACCCAAGTGAGCTTTTGTTCATCTTTAAAGAAAGTATCGTGTCAAATAAGTGCGTATATATCTCCGGTATGAATGGTTCTCAGTGTCAGTATTTGTGAAGTTAAAGCGAGGCCTTTGAAAGCTGAAGATTTTGCAGGAATGTTATGATGTCAGATGCAGCAGGTCTCTGGTTTAGCAATGGAATGGAGCCGTCTGGCTTTTGTAACGATGCTCATTTCCTGTATGGAGTGTGTGAGACTTGCTTTATCCATTTAAGGTGCTGTAGAGATGTGGAAGAAATTAGATCTTAATGTGAAACCAGATCTGATTTGGTCAGATCCATGTGTGTGTCTTTCTTTTTAACCTCTCTCGCTGCATTTCTCACTCTCTCCCAATTTGTTTATTTTCCAGTCAAACTCAAGCTCTGGCAATACAAAAGACTGTGGTGTTTCTTTGACATTGAATTGAATTACATTTCTGATAGATTGTTTGTCAAGAACATAGATTTCCATCTCACTCCCTGTTCCTTCCCTTGTATATAGTTTTTATTTCTCTCATTTATTTCTGTTTGTCTTTTCTTTCTTTTCCTTCTTCTTTCCCCATCCCCCACTTTCTGACCCAGATGTTGGCACAGAACACTAGGGCACAGTCTACTCCCCCCACCCCCACCCCCACCACCACCCCCACCACCACCACACACACACACAGAGTCTGCTGTGTACATTGTCACACCCCTTTTCTCTGTAGTGTAATTGCATTTCAGCACATTTGCATATGTCATGTGATGAGTCTGATACAGAAAAAAGGAACAAAAGTAAAATCAGTAATATTGAGTGTGTTGAATAACTGAAAAAAGTGACAATTATTATAATTTTTAATGTGCATATCTGACAAACCGTAAGTGCTTAACACTCTTTGTGCCTTGCAGCAAATCACAGCCCTCAAGAAGGAGAATTTTAACCTGAAGCTGCGGATCTATTTTCTAGAGGAGCGCGTGCAGCAGAAATGCGATGATTCCACAGAGGACATCTATAAAACGGTGACTGACTCCCTGTAATGACTGTCGTGCTTAATAGACCATAAACAAATGAAGCTGATTTTAATAACCCTCCTCTTTGTGTGTGTGTGTGTGTGTGTGTGTGTGTGTGTGTGTGTGTGTGTACATGTGTATCCATTTGTGTGGCAGAACATTGAGCTGAAGGTGGAGGTGGAGTCCATGAAGAGGGATCTTGCGGAGAAACAAGAGCTTCTGGTTTCTGCATCGTAAGTCTTGCATACTCTTCCTACCATTTAAACAGTTTTTGTAGAAATAATTGGACATGCCCCAAGTGGACTCCCACATTAGCAAGTATCGCATTAAGTCAGGCAGATTGAGGGAGCGCCTTCCTGCTCACCCCGAGAAAGCAAGGCCAGCTAGAATGCTTATAATTGCAATACTAATATTCTAAACCTTTTGTGTTTGTTTGTGTGTGTGTGTGTGTGTGTGTGTGTGTGTGTGTGTGTGTAGGAAAGCCCTGGAGAGCTTAGCCAGTCGAGATTCGGGGGATGGCGTTCGGGAGCGCGCTCAGAGAGAGATGGAGGCCCTCAGAGAAGCTTTCAACACCAGGATTAAAGAACTGGAAGAGGTAACCCTAAACATATTCATGCAGGGTGTCTTCTTATACTCTCTTCTTCACATTATGAACATCTGAAGGCTTTGACTGATGTTTTGTGCCATCGTCATTTCAAATGAGCATGCTCTCTCACTTCGCCGCTGTAGTCTCTGCGCTGTGCAGAGGAAGAGGTAGAGAAGATGGCTTCTATTGCCGAGCATGAAAAGCTGAGGAGTCTGGGTTTGGAGAAGGAGCTTCAAGTCGCCAGCCAGTCTGGATCCTCCCCTGGTTCTGGCTCCACCCCTGAACAGACACGTGAGCTCCTGCAGGCTCTGAAGGACAAGGATCGGTGAGCAAAGCCCCTCACACCTGTGTGTTTTCATCTTTAGCTTACACCAAGTTACTCCCACTCCCACACTGGTTGACATACACAAGTGCTAACTCTTCTCCAGATGATGTTTACGATGAGTTATTGCTGATCTGGGCATCCGTTTTCTTTCAGCAGGGGGTACACTTAGTCTAGTAGTTTTGGATTAAGGTCCAATACATACTTCTCATTTTCGTCCAACATGAGCCCCTCTTTACTTTGCCTGGTGCCCACTGACATTTTTTTTGTCGTTGTTCTTAGGTCTTATCGTTATTCTTATTCTACATGGATTTTGGTGCCATTTCTCCTCCGAGGCTGTTTGAAAAATTGGCATAGTTCATATTCTGGCATAGAACCCACTCTAATGCGCTTAGATACAGCTTTTCAACCAGATGAGCAATGATTGTTTAAAGGTTCATGGTTGAGTCACCTCCGAAATGTATGGGGAGAGTGAGCACAGGGATGAGTGAACACTGTAATGTCAGCTCAGTGTGCCAGTATGGCAGGCCCAAAGACAAAAACACAGCAAAAAATCAGTGAAGGCTACAGGGGCTACAAAGCTCAGGTCAGCTATGAAAAGAAAGCCGTGTGTCACTGTTTGTTGTTATCTATGAAACAATAATCAGCCCATGGATGCTTGTTTTAGCACTGCTAGTTAACCAGCAAGCTGCTAGTCAGCTCAGTTAGTTGATTTTAGGCTCTTTCTTAATGTTTCTGGGTGAAAAACATATCTGAAGGTCAGTAAAGTGGTAGTGTTACAGGTTAACTTTTCCAGTGCAGGTTTTGTGCTGAAGAGTTTTTTCTCTGATTCCCTGTGCTGTTTGTCTTCATGCTATCACACTTTACATTTTCTTGTGAAAATGCATTCTAGTTTTTTTTTATTTTATTGTACTTCATACCATACAAGGAATCAAAATAGCTCATTTCTGATACTCTGATTTGTTCAAAATTAATTAGAAAACAAGCATTTTTACATTTGCAGTATTGAAAGTTTTGAAGTTGATTCCTGTGGAAATCAGAACAGTAATAAACCAAAACAGTCTCTCTTCCATTGAAGTGCATGTGTTATAGTTTTTTAGTGATTGTGATCATTTGAACCAAGAGTCGCCTTACAACATGGCACTGAAATCTTTCTCCAAACGTGACGTCTCATGCAGTGTGATTGAGCGTCTTCAAGACTCAATTAAAAAACAAGATGCTGTGATCGGAGAGCTCCGGGAGAAGTGCCCAGATCAGCCAGTCGTGGAACAGATGTCACAGCTGAACGACCTGATCGGCCAGAAGGACGGTGAACTGCAGGTCAGTTTGTAGCTGTTGGATCTTAATTTGCACTCAGGTGGTTGGATTGTCTGGACAAGGATTTCAGTGCATTTCTCAGTTTTTAATCAGATCTGAAAATAAACTGTCAATGCCAAACTGGTAGCAGAGTTTGAAAACAAGCTTATTATATTATAAAGTTTGTCATGAAGAGAAAATTACTTGATTTTTCCCCTTCACGTTTTTTGTGCACTTAACAGTAGCCTCAAGAAGTGAGTCAGAAGCAGATGTGTACAAGTTAATTAAAAAATTAAAAAATCAAGAATTACCGCAATTTTTTTTTCCATAAAAAGACTTAACAGACTACTTTTTTAACAATATTTGTATAAACGGATTCTGTTTTAAGATTTTTGATTTTGATCACTTTAACTGTAATCACTGTAAGTGGTTTACACTGTCCTTCCTTATGCTCAGTTTTAAGTCTGTATACCAGTTTTCCTTAAACCCTGTTTTTTTCTTTCAACACTGAAAACCCTGCGTGTGCGTGTGGAAATGCACACACACATATATGTATATTGCAGTGACTTTGTGATTTTATTTTACAGTCGTTGTGATAAGCTTTCCCATAATATGCTTTTTCTAAGTGTATCATTAATGTTATTAAACTTGGCATCAAGTCTCATAATAAAGGTAGTATAATTAGTCCTGTGAATATAGCAAAGATTGTAAAAATCTCAGATTGTAATTAGCTCAGTTTTCCCCAACGTGGATTCTTTTTGTTTGTACATTTAAACTTTTCAAAACAGAAACTCACCCTGAAGTTAATTCGGTTTTTGACTCTGCAGGCTCTTAAAACGGAGCTGCATCAGGAGAGAGGCAAGGCGAAAAAAGAAAACCAGGTAAGGAGTTGGAGCTGTGCTGAACGATGAAACATATTGTAAAAAGCATGGTTAAACGGTATCATACAGTTCTGTGCAAAACTCTTTTGCTTCCTTAGATCCAGACTTTCTTGTATTTTGATATAGTCTTATATCTTTAGGCACTTTGCAGTCGGTCGCAGTGAAACACTTGTTCACATTTCTTTAATTTAATCTCCTCAGTGTGAAAAAGATAAGACAGTCTTGACAGAAAGAAATGAGGTGGAGGCTGTGCATGTGGTTACTTTTCTTGTGCTTACTGACGTTCACTCATGCTCACATTCATGGTTTTGTGGTTGTGCTTGTGATGCAGATTTGGTGTTGTGGTTTTGCCAGTTGTGTGTTAAAAGCCTTAATTAATCATGGTCTTACAGCTGTGTTGTACTTGTGGTGTCATCAGATACTGTAGAGTCTTTTATATCCTTTTGTTACAGCTTTTGTGTTGTGTTTTTTTCTGATCATTTTGAGTCTTGTCGTTCTGGTCCTTTTTTCTGGTAGTTTCTAGTTGTTTTGTGGTGTGTGTGTGTGTGTGTGTGTGTGTGTGTGTGTGTGTGTGTGTGTGTGTGTGTGTGTGTGTGTGTGGTGTCACACTGTTGAATGTGCTGCAGTTGCAGAGTAATTAGTGTTTCTCACTGGATTAGATTCAGTTTGTGATGAGAGCTGTCTTGGGGAGCTCTAGTTCAGTTCATGATGGTTTAAATGATGTTTGTGTTTTTTGGGTTTTTTTTTTTCAAGATCCAAGATAGAAAATAGAACAAGACCGATACAATAATTTGATAAAGATAAACAAATGTAAACAGTATGCATAAAACAGGATATACAAACTATGAACTAAAATGCTCTGACTATTTTACATGGAAAATAAATAGAATATGTGAATTGACATTGTGCAGATGGTAGGTTTGATTTTTTTTTTGTGTGTGTGTGTGTGAGAGAGAAAGTGTGGTAAGGAGGAGTTGCGCAAATCAATTTTTGCATTGAAATAGGATTTTTACCCATTTTAAAACACCAATACAAAGTAAATCAATTTGTGGCAGTCAGTGTTGATATTGTGGCGGCCTGCCACTATTAAATCAATGGATGGGGAAACACTGACCTCCCCAAGGGTCAGTGTGCCGAGGCCGGGTTTAGCAGTCAGACAGACATGATGCCAAATGAACCACATACTGGAAATAAAATATTAAAAAAACAAATCTCTCATGATTAGAAGTGAGTAAAAACGTGGAAAGGATTTGTGTGTGTGCGTGTGTGTGTGTGTGTGTGTGTGAGAGAGACAGAGAGAGTGTGAGAGAGAGAGAGGATCTCAGCCTCTTACAGTGAGGCCATCACAGACTGTAATCTCCTGCAGCAATCAGATTTGCTGCTGAGCAAAAAAGAGAGTTAAAGCAAGTGCAGGAGATGCAAAGAATAGGGATGACTCAACACTGACATTAAGTCACTGGATAAGATTATGGTACCTTATTTCTTGATAATGTTTTTTTTCTCTGCCATCAACTTTCAGAATAAATACTGAGGCATGTTTATGCTGGTTCTTGAAACTAAAATGTAAATGGATAATTTAGTTAATACTTGGAGAATGGTGTGTGTGTGCGTGTAAAGTGATTAAAGTGTAATGAATAAAAGAGAAAAGATCATTTAAATAGGAATGTTATAAAGTTTGGGGAAGGACTATTAAAGATCTGGATCTGTTTTTCATGGTTTAATTTCAGTGGAGGGAAACAATTATTGCCTCAGCTCATACAAAACCTGAGCTTCATTATGGAAGTGTTTACCAAGTTTGGTGCGGAAGGACTTGACTTCCCTCCACAAAGCCCTGATCAAATGTACATCAGACACCTTTGGGACGGTGTAGATTGTTGTCTGTTAAACATGAAACATCGATACCCTGCTTCCCTGTTGCTTTTTTTGGTTGAAAGGAATCCTCAAAACCACTCTCCAAAATCCCAGAAGAGCGTAGGCAAGTTAACGTATGATGTAATGTTCAGGTATATCAGTAATAGGAAAAAGTTGGATAGAAAGAATGAAAGCGTCTTGCAAGGTATACTGTGAATGGACAGTCAGTCTTCTTAGAGTTGTTTAACTACATGCGTTCCTCCCTGAGTGACTAAGTGAAGTGGTAGGAACCAGCTGGGATCCAACACATGAGCTTCTGAGTCACTGACCCAAGTTCCCTTTCCAGTATCTGCGAGCTAACAGGTTCCACACTTGTCTACTGTGGCACAGTTAATAGAAGGTTCTATCCTCTTTTCCAGAGCAGTTCTCCTGCTGTAAGACAGGTAACCAGATGGCAGTGCTGCTCCATCTGCACCTGACCTGAGTGCACTTGAGCTCTCCTCCCCTGGACACCTGAGTGAAGAGGTAGGGGGTGGATTACTGTGCGTGTGTGTTCAGTCATGAATGTGCGGTTAGTTGCTGTGTGCAGCTCTCATTGGATTTTCCTGCGTGGGCGGATATGTGGTTGGATTAGAGGCTTATTCCCTGTGAGGCTTGCGTTCAGGGCACTGGGCTCAGAACAGACAGCAGAGAGAGGGAGAGAGTGAAAGACAGAGATGACTGGAGAATGAGAGCAAGAGAATGAGAAAGTAGAGTGAAGAACAGACCAAACACTTGTTTTCTGGAGGCCACGTCTGAGCTATGCTGTCCAGTTAGGACCACAGTTGTGGTGATCTTGCGATCTGTTAAGCCCGTTTGCAGTCATGCGTGAGCCGTGTCGTGTGTGTGGCGGGTGTATTCCGGGTGGACAGTGCCGTTGGTTGTTTGGTACGTGCGGTCGCTTACAGCTGGCAGTGGTTCTGTCCCATCTTCTGGGGTTCGATCTCCATCGGGATGGCCGCGGCGAGTTTCTGTGTGGGAAGTGTGTGTTCCTGCTGGAACGTGTGGTGCAGTGCGACGTTGCCATCAGCAACCTGCAGGACGCCCATGCTTCACGGCTACAGCGGCTGCATAGTGAGAGAGATGGATTGACCACACTCATCATGCAAAAATACCAACGGAACAACCTGCAAGGACCACAGAGGAACCGGCAAGAACAGGTCAACACCAGAGCAAGCCAGGAATCGGACAACCAACCAGCATGGCGTGTGTCACACCTGCATAGTGTCCAAGTGCCACAACAGCAGAAATGTCAACTGAAACGGCATCGCAATGAGACCAAATGTCACCTGGAAGTGCCCCAAAAGGAGCAAGCAAAGCAGAGGTTGCAGGGCCGGAGGCTTAGTTCTGGAGCCCAGCAGGCCTCCAGGAGAGGGAACAGCCACATGAGGCGCTGTGTCAGTCTTGAACCACTTAGTGGAGCCACATCAGACCGTTCCTCCTCTTTTGGGCGAAGTTTGGTGGCTAGAAAGGGCCGAGAGGCTGGGGTTAAAGCAGGCGCGACACAGGGAACTGGAATCCAGTCACGTCGTCGTGAATATTTGGATCTTGTCCAAAGGAAAAGCACCCTGACATCACGCTCGGTCTCCCTCCAGTCACTCACACTTGAGCACCCTGAGTACACGTCACTCACGGCTCCGCCTCAACGACGGCACGGTTCCTCCTCTGCCACCCTGGAAATATCATCGCTGGTGTCCGATTTGCTGCAGATGTTACGCGGTGTAAGGGCGCGGCCCCTCCCTCCAGCTGTCGGCAGTCGGATTCCTGTCCTATCACAGCCATGGCGTGTGTTTGGACCTGCCCAGGTGGGCGGGGCTATAAGGGCAAAGATGGAGAGAGCTCTAAGAGAGCTGGAGGAGGAGTTCAATGACGAATACTTACCTCTTAAACAAGAGGTATAAACTCCAAAAACTCACCAACCCTATATGGGATCTGGTATTGTGTATCTGCAGTACTGTGCAAAAGTCTTATTTTATCAGATTACTTTGTATTTTGTAGGAAAATGAGCCAGTAGGTCGTTACTGTGAATGAATGCAAAATACATGAAAATTCACAAAGAGAGTTTGCGTAATTAAAGTAAGTATTTGGTATGACAGCCGTTATGACCACAGTTCACAGCTTGAACTTTCTTCGTTTCTTTAAGTTCTTCAGGAATAGATCTCCAGGGTTCTTGAAGGATGTTCCAAAACTCTTCTTTGGCTGCCTTGTGTTGTGTTCTCTGTCTAAATTATTCCAAACTGCATCAGTAATGGTGAGATCCAGCTTTGGGGCCGCTGATCCATGACATCTTTTTTTTTTTCCTATTTAGATGGTTCAACTGCATTGGAAGTGTGTTTAAGAATGGTGTCGCCAATCAGATGCTTTGCAGATGGTGGAGTGGCTCAAGACTTTTGCACAGTGCTGTATATACTCTTCTTTATTCATGTAATCTTTTTTGCAGGTGTGCGTGGAGAAGGAGGGTGAGCTGAACAGGCTGCAGCAGATGACTAGGCAGCTGACTGCAGAGCTTAACTCCACCAAGAACGGCAGTCAGACACTTAAACTGAGACTGGAGGAGGTGGAAAAAGAAAACAAGGTAGACCTGCACCACCATCACTTTTATCAACATGCACACATTCATTGTTCTGTTTACCTGATGAAGTATTTGGTACTTCAAATCTTCAATTCAACCCTGTTTTGTCAGACTCTCTCAGGACAGCTGGAGGAGCGAGACGGTGAACTGGCTGCAGAGAAGAGGAACGCTCTGAAAAGGGACAAGACCATTCAGGGCCTCAGCTTGCTGCTCAAAGAGAAAGAGAAAGAGGTGTGAAGGACTACTGAGCCCCAGCAATCCTGTATCTGATCCCACCTACATAAGCTGTCTTTGTTTGCCTTGCTTTCCAACACAAAAATTTTGTTAGATATAAAATAATTAAATTAAATTAAATTAAAAGCAGGGAGTGCATCTCCTCCTCTTCTCTTGCTCACTTCTTTCTTTCTTGCTTTTGCTCTTTCTCTCTCAGGTTGAGGAGTTGTTTGGGAATTTGGAGGAGAAGGAACAGGCTCTAGCCAAGGCCAGAGAAGCTCTACACAAAGCTCAACTACAGAAATACCAGGCAAGTATAATAAGTGTATTTGCATATTTGCATGAATTTTTAGCGTGGTTGGCGAAGCGATCACACTGTTATTCTCTTTAAGATTTATTTTTAATTATTGTTCTTTCTGTAGCTGTAATTTGGGACCACTTCTAATCCTACAGTTTGTGAGAAATTGGCATGGTTCTAAATTATTAAAATATCTGGTGTATTTTGCAGGTATACAGCTTAATAATTGGATAATCGGGACGAGTATTGGTTGTTTTAAAGATTTGATTTTTGCGGTGGAGTCACCTCCATAAAGTACAGGGAAAGAGAGTGTGGGACAGGACGCCCTAACCGTGTGTAGGTGTGTCTGTTGGTACAGTTCCCAAGAGACAAACACAGAGAAATAATCAATGAAAGCTAAAGAGACAACAGCCTTTAAGACACTGAAGCACATTCTGTTCATGAAAAGAAAGACTTTTCACTGTTTGTTGTTGTTTATAAAACAATAATCAGCCCGTGGATGCTTGATTTAGCACTGCTAGTTAACCAGGAAGCTGCTTGTCAGCTCATTTAGCTAATTTGTGGCTGGATCTTAACGTTTTTGGGTGAAAAATGTGCCTGAAGAACAGTAAAGTGTGGCCGTGTGATAGGTTAACTTTTCTAGTGCAGGTTTTATGCTGAACAGAGTTTTTCTCTGATTCTCTGAGCTTTTCATCTCCATCCCCCCCATTTTTGTCCGTGTACATCAGAAATAAACCTCTGTGAGTGCTGGAGCACAGCTACATTTCTCACTTTCACAGGGAAAGGCACTCTAGTTTTAATGGTGTATGTTGTATTTCTAACTTTATTTTGTTCGTTTGTGTATGTGCATGTGTTTTGCAGGGAGCAGAGGAGCAGCAGGCCCTGTTGTTGTCCCAGCAGACTGAGTTGTCACATCTCCAGGCTGAAGCGCACTCATCTCTGCTCGAGGTCCAGAGGCTGCAGCGTTTGCTGGGCAGCAGAGATGCTGAGCTTGCCCATCTCCAGCAGGACAAACAGCACCTGGAGGAAGAGCTTGAACTGCTACAGCAGCAGAAGAAGAAAGGAGACAAGACCATCAATGTTAGTGACTCACTGTCAGCCTTTACCGATCCCTTAACCTTTAGAATGCTGAGGGTATTTTTCCCGTTTGTGTGGTACTTGGTCTTGTCTAATATCTAAAGCCTTAAACAATGTCTACAAGTTTCTTATATCCAGGACAACTTTGCCAATATGATCAAAAGAGTATATTTGTTATCATTTAACCAGATATTGCAGTCACAACTGACCCCAAAAGACAGCAGAAAACCCATTAGAAATGTTCTCCTTTTTGTTTACTGTAAAAATCCACAAACATAAATATTAACGTTTTTGGAAAGCTTCAACTCACACACACAAGTTTTATAATATGAAAACAAATGTTCTAAAAAATCCAACAATGTACAAACAGTTACAATCACAAGTAAATCTGTTCCAGGAACTAATTTATTTGCAGTTCCTCTCCAAAACAGTCAACAATTCCACTTCCCCCCGTCACAACCTCACACACACCCCTTGGACCCACCCCATGCTCACACACAAGATATATATTTATTTATTTTGACTTTTTAATACCATTTTTACAAATCTGAATTAAAGTTCCAAACAATGTAATTTTTTTTATTTTTTAAAGGTAGGAGATCTCTGAATCTTCACAATGGAAAATCACTAAACAAAGCTTCCGTTGATATCTGTAGCCCCCACCATCGACACAAACTCATGGAAGCTCCAAATAAGAATCTACTTTTAGACAGTGTTTTAGCAGTGCTGTGCTTTGAATGCACTGGCACATCATTTGGGTGCTGAGGGTTAAGCTGTTTTCTGGATAAAGATATTTGTGAATGTGTTTATTTTTCCTGAGCAGCGTTTTAATGCCTGTTTTTGTATGGCAGGACCTGCAGAACCAGCTGAAGAAGCTCAGTGGAGAACTGGCTGAGCGGGAGAACAGTCTGGAACATCAGCGGCTTGAACAGCAGGAACATTCTCGTGAAACAGAACATAAATTACAGACCACCATACAACATCTGACTACCAGCCTCACACACAAAGACCAGCAGCTACAGGTTTGTACAGAGGATATTATGTCACTGTCAGCTTCACATATACAAACAGGCAGCCACACACACAACCTTTGAAGACTATATCAAGCCTTTCTGCCAGCCTCACACAGAGAGATGCACACACATTCAAAACAAAAAAATTGCATTGTGGTGTGTAATGAGGTCTTGTTTTTCGATGAATGCGTTATTGTAAGTAATTATGTACACTGAACAATCGTTACTAGTTAAATGTTGTTTTATGAAGACATACGTACCCTTGATCCGTGTCTTCTCCCAGGACTATATGAACTTGGTGAGGGATTTGGAGCAGGACCGAGCTCCGGGAGGAAGCGATGCCATGTTGGCCAAGCTGAGAGAGAGGCTGAGGGAGAAGGAGAAGGCTCTGGAGGTCTGATTTCATTTTCTCTTTTTTATTCAGTACATTTCCCAGTTTCTTTTTTTGTTCAGCAAGCATATAAGCAGCAAATATGATTTCCAGTCATTTCCCACTATCAGACCGCAAGGGGGCTTAATGCTGTCATAGTCACAGTACTGTTCTTCTTTTATAGACAAAAAAGGTGCTGCTTTTTCAGTTTGGATGTATCTTGAATTAAATGGCCATTGTGTGTCTATGGGTGGGGATCTGTACAGAAAGCACTGGATGAGAAGTTTGCAGCTGTAGAGGAGAAAGAGAATGAGATCCATCTGCTGCAGCTGAGTGTGAGAGAGAAGGAGAGAGACCTGGAGCGCTTGAACAACCTTCTTGCACACAATGAAGAAACCATCAATGTAAGTATTAGGAAGAGAGAAGGTCAGCCATTCTTTCAGCTCCTCATCTAAACACCACAGTAATGAGTTTTGTGCTGTTTATTGCTGGAGATAAGTAGGACTGGCATACTCTCATCTCTCAAATGCATGTGTGTGTTTTGTGTATCATTCAGAGCTTCGATGCGTTGCTGAAAGAGAAGGACGTTGAGCTGCAGCAGCTGCTGAACTCCCTCAAGAACGCGCTGCGCTCCAAACAGGATTGTGAGGAGAACCTGCAGAGAGCTCTCAGAGAGAAAGATGGCATCATCCAGCAGCTACAGCACACACTAGATCTCAAAACTAAAGACATGCAGGTAACACACACAAACACACACACAGCACACAGTTACTCCAACTTGAGTCAGTTCAGCCTGAAATTTTAGTCTGAAACTGACTTGACACCTGTCTGAAAGTACATCATAAAACATGATGTGATGGCGTTTGGCAAATTTTCTGTAGTTATAAGTGCTAGATCATGAATCGATCATTAGATTACAAATAATGCAATTTGAAAATATTTGCCATAAGAAAATAATCAGGCTGAAATTAATGTTAAATTCCTATTTTATGAATTCAGCTATGCTTTCAAATAACATCTCAAATGTTATTTGAAATGTTATTTAAATGTTCGTCTAGATACGTTTTCCATGTTGTGCACTTCACTGCCTCTACCAAAGCGGATAATCAGTGTTTAATTCTTAGTCTTTATTTTTATAGTTTGTGCAGCCAGTTAGATACTGACCACAGTTACAATGTACAAGACATTATGCATCTGTATCAAGCACTGATTTATTTGTTGTTCTCCCCCAATCTGTAGGAGATGGCTAATTCAATTCTTAGTCAGTCAGAATCTCAAGGCCGAGACCTAGTAGAGCAAATGAATCAAAGGATGAAGGTGACAGAAGTCATGCTGGCAGAGGCAGTGAAGGACAGGGAAAGGCTGGTGTGTGAGAACCAGACTGCTGTCGAGAACCTGCTCGCCACCATTAACAGTAAAGACCAGCTGCTGAAGGTACAGCAACATGCGCATGCACATTTACACACGCAAACAGTCCGTCTCAAGATTCAAGGTTCAAAACGTTTGTCCTACTGTATGTACGGTAGAAAACACATTTCTCTGTTCAATTGAATTCTTTCTTTGCTGTCCACACAAATGCTGAGTTTTAGAGTTAAGTCTAGAGAAACACTGAAAGAATTTTGAGTCTACTCTTGAATGTGTGTGTGTTTAGGAGTGTGCTGAGCGACATGCACAGGCTCTGTCCGATCGTACTGCGGAGCTGCAGAACCTGCGCAGTCAGTTAACAGATGCCCACCTGCAGCTCAGCAACACACAGAAGAAACTCAGCAGCATGGCAATGCAGGACGCCTCCATAGAGATGGCCCGACTCAATGCTGCGCTGTCCGAGAAGGATGCAGTCATCACCGTGAGCCATTTGATCTTACATCAGACCGCTGTAGAATTATTGATGTTTAGAATGATTTTTAGGTTTTATTTCCATTATTAGTTTTGTTTGACCTGGTTTTTGCCACCACTTCTCTCTCAAGGCTGTTTGAGTTATTGGCAAAAGTCCAACGTCCCTTAGACCCCCAGTGCATGTGTATACAGCTAATCGATCGGATCCAGCTTTTATATTTTAACATTATGGAGAGATCAGATCATCATATAAGTCTACATGCTGAGAGTGTAATCCCAATTATGAATTTTGTGTGTGTGTGTGTGTGTGTGTGTGTGTGTGTGTGTGTGTGTGTGTGTGTGTGTGTGTGTGTGTGTGTGTATG
>JBBPCX010000023.1:4415671-4427248 GCA_037974365.1 Hydrocynus forskahlii | reverse complement strand
GAGTGGCTGGAACTCCTTTATCTAGGAAACTTGTGTCTTTACACACTTTGCAGCCTGTCAGTAAAACATTTGTTCACGTTTCTTTCATTTAATCTCCTCAGTATGACAAAGATCAGACAGTTATACAGGCAGAACATATGCAAAGGAAAAGCAAAATATGAAGAAATGAGGAGTGACTCAAGACCTTTGCACAGTACTGTATGTATGTATGTGGTACTTTATTTCTCTCTCACACACACATTCTCCATCCCTCCTAACACCTGTTTTCTCCTCTCTCTACCTTTCTTTCTGGCCTGTTTTTCTTACCCATAACCACCTACAGTCGCTCCATCCTGCCGTTACTGTGTGCTTTCTTTATATTTTTCTTCACGCCGTTTTCTGTTCTCAAGTCATGTGTCGCCACCCATTCCATTACTCTAGCAACCACAGGGGCCAGCCAGACCTTTAGCTACTAATGCTGACAAGAATCCACCTAGCCCTGCCGTAAAGGTGAGTTTTTACTACCTGCTTACTGCAAAGCAGGACTTATAGTGTACTAATTCAGTGTTTTGTCCAAAGAGCAATTTGCAAAGAATGCTTAATACTCCTCAGTGTAATATTTCATAATCCATAGCACTTTGAGCCAAAGGAAATTCACAACCCTAAACTGTCATTGCCTCTTTAATTCACAGGAAAAAGGGAATGACAAGGACAGAAGTCCTGAAGCTCAAAGCAAAGCTGTGCGTTCTCCTTTAGCACAGAAAGGTACAAGAGATGCTTTAAAACAACAAGGCGGTGAAGTGGAGCGAGCGGAACTTGCTGTCTTACTCACAGACTGTGGAGCAGAATCCATTTCTCAGCTCAGGTAAGCACAGCATTCTGGACTTTCTAGCAATACGGTTGAGAACTGAAAGTGGGTAGCAAATTAGAACAACTGAAAGTACCTGTTACTTGGTACCCAATTTTGCCCCCGAATTTTGGTTCTGAAACGCTACATTTCTGCAAGGACATGTGGCTCTCATTTTAGTTGAATATGTCACACATCAATATATTAATATTTATGTGTGACATATTTACATTTATAGCTAGTATTTTATTGCTAAAGATGTGCTCAGTTTTTTTTTTTATCAAAATGGTGAATCAATAAGATCTGGAATCGATAAGTGGAATGAGAATCGGAATTCATAAAATCCAAACAATACCCACCCCTATACATGCCAGAAATCGAAAAGTAAATCTTTGAAGTTCTGTTTCCAGGGAGCAGGTAGCTAAACTGCGCCTGGAGGCTTCTGAGCTCCGCGGGCGCCTGAAAGAAGAAAACTCTGCTGAGTCCAAAGAGAGTGCAGAAAGTTCTGGAGAGAGTGACAGTCATGTCGATCTCCGCCAGACCGTGCAGACACTCCGTTCTGAGGCCCGAAGTCACCGAAAGGTCATTCGGCTGCTGAAGGAACAGCTACAGAGGAACACGGCGGCGGCGGCACGTGGCGAGACAGGGTTCGACCCAGAACTGATTGTCGGCATGGCCCGCGAGATGGAACGCCTGAGGGCAGAACATGAGGCCTCGCAGAAACACGTTCTTAGCCTGGAAGACAGGCTAAAAGAGAAGGACAGGGAGAAAAACGAGGCCACAGAACAGGAGGAAGACAAGAAAAGGAAAGAGAAAGGCATGCTCAGCCAAAGCATCAAGCTGACCAAAAGCCAGAAGCATCAAATGGCAAGGCACACTGTAAGTCTTCGCTCCATGGCACAAGAACTCAACATAGTTTGCCAGTAAATATCACACTGGATTAGCAATCCGTAACTGCTATTGCTACGATTATTGGCTTTTATAGTACTGACTTTTATATCAACTATATTAACTCAAATGTCTTTCATTTTTTTTCTCAAATATCCAGGCTAACTAATAGCTTTGTATTTGTTGACCAGTATTATTATCAGTTACAGATTTGGCCTCCTGTTTCTATGCAAAAAGCAAAGTGGCTTTGCACTTCTAAACACAATTTCTTCTAATGTTCTGCAGGCATATGTGAGATCCCGGCTTCCAGTTCCAGTGAGGCCTTCAAAGCAAACGGACGGGCAAGAGTTGACAGCTCATGATACAGAGGAAATCGACGAGTGTCATAGTAGGAAAGACTCTGACCAAGCAAACTACAGCAGCAGACCATTTAAAGGAGCAGGACTTCCGAGTTCTCTAAGCAGCAGCTCAGAGGCCATTTGGAGCTCCGAAGCCAGCCAGAACGAAAAAACAGGAAAACCTGAACTCCTGATCCAGCTTGAGCTCCTGAACCAGGAATGCCAAGAGAAGGAAGAGGTTATCTCCCAGCTTCAGCTCCAGTTGCAGACTTGGGAAGGGCTGCAGGCAGATCTTCAGGAGAAGGAGAAACTAAACAGACAGTATGTGGAAGCCCTACAGGCTGCAGAGTCCACTATTGCGTATCTCACCGCCTGTAGCCTGGATGCTGAAAGTGGTCTAGGGCAAACTGGATCAGGATCTGATTTGTCGCTGCGGCGACAGGTTGAGGAACTTCAGAGAGCTGTGCAGGAAAAAGACCAGCTTAATGCTCAGCTTCTAGAGTGTTTAAACACAGCTGAGTCTGCCGTCGCATTGTTGACCACAGCTGATAAACCCGAAAGCCCATCTGGTGTTTCCCCAGATCCGCGTGACTCAGAAGAGTTGTGTGACAGGCTTGAAGGTCTGCTGAGTCAGATCAAGGCCTTACAAGACCGCAAAGATGCTTCTGCAGGTACTGCAGAGAAGTTGAGCCGTCCAGACGGAGGTTTCACACTGGAAACAGATTTGCAGCGCCAAGCAGAGTCGTTGCAAGAGTCCTTGCTGCGGCAGTGCCGGCTGAACGCAGAGCTGCAAGAAAAGCTCAGATCTGCTGAAGAAACTATGACCAAACTGGGTGCTGATGCCAACACTCCAAAGCACAATAGCACTGCCGGAAGTCTGAAAGGGATCTGCAGTCAAGGTCCACTAGAAGAGGAGGTGCTCCCGGAGGGTCAGAGTAGGCTAATTGCTTGCCTGTCCGAATGCATCTTAGCAACAGAACAAGCAGTGGAGTCTGTTGCAGGTTTCTTCTCTAGGTTAGACCAGCCATTGCAGGGTTCAGAGTTGTTGGCCAACAGTGAGCTGGATCAGAATTTGGAGAGGCTGCAAAGGGCCTTCCTGGAGAAAGACAGGTTTGCTGATCCTGCCTTTGCTGATATAACACACAGCACTATTGCAGGTCCTCTCCAAAACAGATCGGTCCACACCTTGCAGATCCCAGGCACTGGGCAACAGAAGACCAGCACCCCTATTTCTCAGGGTAACCAGGGAAGTACAACCTCACTGTGCCAACAGAACCCAACTGAAACTTGGTTTGCAGGTCAAGCAGGAGCCACACATCTGAACCTTCACAAGAACCTACTGGTGATCTTCCAGCTCCTCAAAGAGCGGGATCAGAAATTACTGGAGCTGGAGAAGCAACTTATTGATGAGGAGAGGACTGATCTCAGAGAAGAAAGTGGGGTTAAGACAGAGGATGCAGGCAGTGAGCCGACTGCCCAGGAGAGTCTGCGAAAGATCATGATGGAGAAGCAAATCCTAGAGGAGAAACTGAAGGAGAAACAGAAGGTGTATCAGAACCTAGAGGAGAAACTGAGGGAGAAGCAGAAGGTATGTCAGAACCTGGAGGAGAAACTGGCTGCTGCTCAGTCCATTGTTGATCTGCAGCACTCAACCAAGATGGACAAACACGCGGCCAGGCGCAAAGGTGAGGGAAACAGATTCACACAAACAAGCAAATACACATGAAACACTTTTTCCTAACGTTGTAAAAAGGAATGCAGTGATCATAGTAATTAAATATTTGCCATATCTAAACATCCGATGTCATTTATTAATACTGATCAGACAGTGAGCACTTGTTTTTAGTGCTGTTAGCGAGCTCAGTTGGCTGATATGAGGCTGTATCTTACATTTCTGGGTGAAAAATGTGTTCATATTGAGCCTTAGGGGCACTAAAGTGCAGTAGTGTGAGAGTTTGTGTCTTTCTTGGTCTTCCATGGCCAGACACATTTTTCTCACCCATTTTCAAGCGTGCGCTTTGGAAAAGTAAGCTTATGTGATTGAAGGACCACAATTTCACTTCATGTTTCCTCGTGGAAATGCATTATAATTTTAAGTATTCCCTCCCTTTGTTTCTCTCTGATGCGTCTTTGCTCTGTTAGCTTCAGTATCCATGTGGAAAGTTGTGTAGCCTGAGATGAGCTGACACCTGCCATAAATTTGATCCAGACTAAAATCCAATATCAGTGCAATTTTGAGTCCCTGTGTTGTGCAAAGGTTTTTGAAAGAAAACTCAGTGTTGCTTTGACCTATGCACGTGCTCTCTAGTGCCCTCTGGGGAGCAAGATGATAAGGGGGTTCAGGTGGATGCACAAGACCTTGGCTACGAGACAAGTGGAAGGAGTGAGACGGAGGTGGAGAGGGAGGAGGGCAGTAGCACAGGTAGATAAGAATGGCCTGTTCAGGAAAACAAGACCCTGCATGACTTTCTGGCTGATCTATCTTCATTTTTTAACTTGGTCCTAAACTTTCTGTAGTCTGCGGTTCTTGATAACCATGAATCACAGTTTATATATGGCTTTATGTCAAGGACTAAAATTACAGTTTATACCTGGTTTTAGACAAAGACTAAATTTCCTAGATTTTGTAAAGAACTAAGCATAAGGGAATATCGTGGCTAAAAATGAAAACATTGGGTAGAAACAAATGGAAATGAGTTGGGAATCCCTAGCATGGTCATTATGAATGCTGGCCATGTTAACATTTTTGACAAGTGAACACCAGCTGCTGGTGTGAGCTTATGCATGACAAGGACTTTTGCCTGTTCAAGAGGATCTAGATTCTGCATGCAAATGAAATTATGGGAACTTGTTACTCTCTCTTGCATGTTGAAGCCGTAGCCGTTAGTGATATCTCTAAGGTGTTGGGAAACTGTGGTGAACTGTGAGGCTGTTTTGTGCTGATTTGCATCCAGTTGTTGCAGTGATGTTTCCCCTCTTTGCATGGCTGCACTGCAATGAGAATCTCACATAAGCTTCTTTCAGCTTTCTTATAATGCAGTTCTGGATTTTTAATCTTTCTGAATCTGTGTGTATGTATGTTTTATATTGTTTTCAGTGCTTTTGTCTTTCTTTTAGACGTAGACGGTGTTGCGCGTTTGGAGGCTGCTCTTTCTCCCACCCTGAAGCAAACCCCAGCCGGCCTCTCCTCTGCAGAGACCCTGGACACCGTGGCCTCCAGTCCATCTTACCCCAGCTCGCCCGATCTCAGCTCCCCGCGACCCTGCGGCTCGAGCGCCGACACTGACCCAAACTTGGACCCTGTCGCACTCCGCCAGCAGCTCCAGCAGCTCAGGTCTCAGTTGGAAGGTCAGCACAGGGTCATTCAGCATCTCCAGCAACTGCTGCGGAAGACGTCTGTGCCTGTGGAGGATTTGCGCGTAACCTCAGACCTGTCAGGCAGAGAAGAGGAGGAGGAGGACAGGCAGGCGACAAAGGTTCAGATTGCTCGGCTGGAGAGGGAGCAGACGATGAACAGAAGCAGCCAATCTGCTTCTCCATCTAAGTAAGAGTGGAAGGAAAAACCAAATAACTCACGGACCGCTACTGTTCCGCGGCCTGGTGGTTGAGGACCTCTATTAGAGAACTGTTTAGGTTGTTGTTTGGCTTCTCATGAGGTTTTCAACAGTTTAGAGGTAAAGTGGTCGCTGTTTTCTTTCTCCACAGGATCGAGTCTCTGGTGCAGTCTCAAGCACGAGAGCTGTGCGAATTACGCAAGCAGATCCGTCTATCTCGTGGCCTGGGTATAGAGCAGCGCAGGCAGCTGCAGGAACTCCGCGGGGCTCTGGAAGAACTGCTGCAACCCAGCGACATGCAACCTGCAATGGACAGGATGCTCAGACAACAGCTGAACCGGAGCCTCAGCCTGCTGGAGAAACTGGAACAGGGAGAGAGTAGTGAGTTTATATACGCACTTCTGTAATACATCTTGTACACTAGAAGCCAAACGTTTGGATTAACCATCCGATTTAAATAAGTAAAGAAACAAAATGCTACTCTCTGAAATTTTCCTTACAAGAAAAGTTTAGAAATACTTCAAACAAATATAACTGCCTGGTTTTGAAGTGTAACAGTATACACTGTAAGTGCAGTTTAATGAATGTGAAAGTTTCTGTTCAAGTTAACCAAGGTTCAGGGACTGGACTGGAAGTGTGAGTCTTTGAAAGTCCTTCAGGAAGCCAGGAGAACTGTTCCTCAAGACCACATTAACATACAAGAAAGTCTGGATCACTGGAAGCAAAATATGAAGAAATGAGAGGCTCAAGACTTTTGCACAGCACTGTACATGTAGAGCTTGAACCTGAATATAGACTTTTCACATTACATATAAGTGATGTGTATGTGTGTTAGACTACCGATTGTCTAGAACACTCTGAGACAATAAAGCTGTGTATTAAAAAATGTTTAGTGGGTGTGATTAAGAGATACACATTTCACTTCTGATCATCCTCTGTTTCCAAGGAGACGCCCGTGTGGATCATGAAGAGGGGGCAGGAATGGAACTGGCTCAAAGGTGAGTTAATCAACCTAATACATTGTCTCGCATGCACACACATACACAGGAATTAAAACGGAAAAAACTATATACTAACAAATCTGCTTTAAAACATACACATACAAAACTATAGCCCATTGTTTACTGCACTGATGATACAGTTTCTAAAGCTCTCCATGGAATTTTCATCACACTTTCAAACTGTAATCTACTAAAAGTAGACAGAAGAGTCACACAAGCATGTTAGGCCTTTTTGTGTAAAGAATGCTAGGATGAAGAGATGTGAGATGATTGTGTAACATACACAGCACTACCTGGCCTTTTATCTGAGCAGTAAAGACTTTCTGCCAACATTCACACAAACAAATTGAACTTTAGAATAAATGAAAACAAACAAAAAGCAGTAAAAGTATCAGGATTTGTTCTGTTTGTAGAAGTAGTTGATATTGTGTGAGCTGGTGAGGAGAATACAGATTCAGTTCCAGATTCCTCCTCGGTTCTTCCAGCCGTTGTTTGGATTGTGAAACTCCATCAGCAGCTCCTGATTTAATTTAATGAAGGACTGATTGAGCATGTGTGTGTTACGCTGGCGTGGGAGCAGCGAGTTTGTCTGGCTGATGGAGGAGCTGCAGTGCCTGCGGGCGCAGCTGGAGGGCGACAGGGAGCAGCAGCAACTGCAGATCGTGTATCTGTGCCGACAGAACCAGAATCTCGCCCTGGCCACGCAGCAGCACGTGGATGTGTGAGCACAGAGTGAAGTGTGTGTGTGTGTTTTCTCAGAGTCTACTTTCCACTCTCACAAAAGATAAAGGAATACGAGACATCTTTCTTCTTCTAGACAGTTGTACTGATGTATTAGGAGGACTTTGAAGAAAGTGCATGTTTTTTAAGTACTGCTACCAGTCAGGCCACCCAGCTGCCAGGCTCAAGACTCGAGACTTCCCATGCATCAGTCCAACTGAGCTCATACCTTTGTGTGAAGTGTTGTACTTTATGAGCCTGGTCTCCTGATTTTTAAAAATGTTTTTAACCCTTCAGTGCGTAGCATCACACGGTTGCATTGCCTGACTACTTTCCATTAAAGCGTTCACTAACGAATATTCTGACATGTTTTAATTGGAATAATTGTTTTTTTTTACACATCTAAACAGTCTTTACAGAGTATTTATTTTCTCCCTTATTTATAACTACTTTGGCATTACTATAGCAACCACTGTTTGTGCTGTTGTACAACAAACATAATCATCCTATTGAAGGAGTCAAATGAGTGACACCAGGATCGAGGTGAACATAGTCTCACTGACGAGATGTTTAGCTGCTCTGCAGTCAAGTGGCGCAACTGGAGTGAATACAAGAACATTTCACAACACAAAGTAATTGACAGTTGAATTTTACTCTGGAGTGCCAGGATAGGAGCAACAAAACTGATACAGCAACAGCTAAAAGAAAAAAAACTCACTGAAGGGTCAACATAAATACACACTTTTTTTTTTTTTTACAGTTTTATCTGGCTTGCTCATTTGTGTGTGTGTGTGTGTGTGTGTATGTGTGTGTGTGTGTGTGTGTGTGTGTGTGTGTGTGTCAGGCTCTCCATGGAGCTCTTAGAGAAAGACAAACTCATCCAGCAGCTGAACCATCGGTTGCATGGCGTGGCTGACAGGAGGCATCAAGATTCTGACTCAGAAAGAAGTGACAGGGCATCAGACGATGGCACTGCCTCCTTTCACGACAGTCCACCCGCCCTCCACACACACACCTTCAAAAGGACAGCTGCAGGTACAACTCACCTCCCCTGAGGTGACCAACACACACACACTCCTTCAGCAGGGCATCCACAGGTACAGCTAACCTCACCAGACCAGCCAACACACACACACACACACATCTTACTACAAGCACGGTGCAGATACATCACACATCTGTAGGGAAACAAATTAAACAGATATGGGTGACCACAATTCATTTGGACATCAATGTTAATTTGAGCATGCGTTAAACTAGACGTAAACCTTCCAGAGTGACTAGTATTGCTCCGTAAGTATGATGTTACACAGGAGACACTTACAGCATTGCACCACATTGAGAGAGTGGTAAAGTTTAACAGGACATAAGTGTGTCTGTAGTGGCAGAGGTACAGTAAAGTGCAGGTAGTACTGGCTGTCCAGAGTGTAATATGAGAGGTATAGAAGGTAGTGAGGTAGTGTCCAGTGTTTGCTATGATACCTTGAAGTGCCTTCCTTTTCCAGTTTCAGTGGTCTAGAGCCCCAGTGGTTTCAGGTAGAAGTCATAGAAGATCTGAATTATTCAGTTGACTCTCACTCATTCTAAGCCTTTTAGCTCACAGTGGGGTTCTGACCTGGTGTTAGTGGTCAGGAGAGGTGAGGACATTGTGTAGAACAGACCCCACCAGAGTGTATCTGCTCACAGAGACCAACAGCACTTACTGAGGCCAGATCTGACGGAGAACAGCATGAAACAGTGTAATTTAAAGGAGCTTGACGAAGCTTTAAGAAAGAGAGATCGGGGTTGCTTTTTGCTGGATGGATGGACTAGGTTATTTCAGCGGGTCGTTTGGGTGTTAAATGACAGTCTGCTGGGGGAGGGATCTGATGATGAACAGCAGCAGATTAAAAGTTCTCGTGTTATTTTTCTGTCAGGGGTTAGCCAAGGGTAGGTGTGTGTATCTGGGTGACTGTGTGTGCTTCATTCTCATTAAATATGCTTATTTTCCCCCCACGGTTGAGACAATGTGAATCAATGCCGCGCCCCGTCTAATAGCTATTATTTTCCTTTAATCCACACTGGTGTCTATTTAAGTGTTTTGAGTGTGGAATAGTGAAGAGGTGCTCTGTTAGTGAATGGTGTTCTGTTACCGGCCCTCACAGATACATTATTTATTCACCAGTCCTCTCTGGTTTAATCTCCTCTGTCCTCTCAGTCCCTGAAGCTGTTGGCCCGTCAAGAGCCCCATCAGTTAGACGAGGCTCAGCGGAGGGTTTTGGAAGAGCAGTTTTCTGCGGACCAGCACAGGGAACTTGTAGCATCTCAACAATTTTGCAGTTAGAACTTAAAGCACTTTATCTCTTGAGCCTTGACAGGTTCAGGTTTCCTCTCGGAATAGAGTGAGAGATTAGCTGGACTGTTTTCCCCGTGAACTTTTCTTCCGCAAGGGCACTAACATTTGGAAGGATTACCATTCAGAGACCTTCAACTGGATACCGTCTGGAGCTACACTACGTCTAGATTTAGCAGGATTGCACGGCTGAAGTGAATGATGTGCTAGAATAGCTGTAACATTGGAACTCATTTTTGAGGCTGTAGTTGTAGCAGCAGTATTAAAGCTTGGCTAACGCCGATATTGTTGTAATATTTTTGTTGCTAGGCTGAGCTTGTTGGAGTGCTATTTATGGAGATGTTGTAATTGCTCCAGCAGTACTGAGACTAGGCTTAACATGAAATTGCAACAGAAACTTTGAACAATGAAAAATTGATGTTTGAAACGGTATATCGTCTGTTAATGGTTATTGTGATATCGGTCCCTGCAATGCTGGAATCACAAAAGGCTGCAATATGCAAATGAGCCTTTAACCAGTAGTGTTTTTGACAGGGTGACCAATCACAGCTCCAGGTGAGTGACCGGGTGTGCTGATCCAACAAATGTCTAATTTTTAACTGTTGAAGGTGTTGGCGAATTCGTGCAGAGCTAAACTGCTGTAGCTTAGTATGTCAACTACACTAGGCTGACACTGAGATCACAGCTGTTTGATGTTAAGCCTACTGTTCTTCTAATGACTGTATTCTAAAAGAGCTGATTGGAAGTTGGAATAGTGGTGTCCAGGCCAGGCTAATTTTTGAGGGCATCAGAGCCTGTAGAGATGAGTGAAGTGAAAGTGCTGCAAAACAGCGTCTCTCGAGGCAGATGGAGGAAAGTTCTCAAAGCTTCTAAAGTGGAAGGTAAAATCAACGTGTCATATCTTACAATGCCATGGTTGAAAATTGCAGAGATCATGTGTGCGCAATAACAAATTACTGGTGTGATCATCTTAACCCTTCAGTATGTAGGGTTGTACCATCTGACTACTCTATTAAAGTGCAGCGTCACGCCGGTGTGATTTGAAGGTTCAGCACTGAAGATTGTAACACTTCTAACTGATGAACTCACACACACACACACACACACACTCTCTTTTTCTCTCTCTCTCTCTCTCTCTCTCTCTCTCTCTCTCTCTCTCTCTCTCTCTCACACACACACTGAAGATTCTAACACTAATAACTACTGAACACTCCAGGTTAATGGAGATTCAGGATTACAGTCGATACACCTAGTGGCGGCTGCTCTAAGACTACAAGGAAAGCTCCGCTTCCTCTAATATGTCAGAAAATGCTCAAATATGTCGTATTTATATTGCTTTTAGATCGAGTTCAACTTCATGACTAGCTCGTTCAGAATCAGGTATTTATTGTAGATTGTTTCAGGCAATTTTCTTGTCATACATTTCCGTGCCGCACAGCGCATTAAACCTCCTGAAGCGCAGCTTCACTGGAGCTCTTTGGACGGCACAGAGGAGCGTGTCTCAGTAGAGAAAAGCTGGACAGTGATTGGATAAATGCACCAAAATCTTCACTTCCAGGGAAGCTGAGCTTCTCTGGGGATGAATGGAGCAGTGGGCAGGCTAGGACGCTGGGCTGCTGCATGATGATTGGAGGAGCTGCCTAAAGGGCGGAACCCCTTTTTGATTGACAGCATGTTTTAAAAGAACACCGATAGTCTGGAGCGATTCATGCTCAGTACCAGCGGATCTGCGAGAGAAGTCGTGAGACAACCTGCTGCACGTAGTGTGATTTTTTTGGTGGTGATATAAACCATTTCCATTTGTACATGTAATTCTTTAAATAAAAACGTAATTACAGATATCTGGACTTTGCTCCTTGTTTCATATCATTAAAGGAGCTCTTGGAAGGGGAAACCAGCCAGCTAGCAAGCTGTGCAT
>JBBPCX010000023.1:4380021-4396012 GCA_037974365.1 Hydrocynus forskahlii | reverse complement strand
CTAACGCTAGCTAACATGGCTAACGCTAGCTAACATGGCTAACGCTAGCACTGCAGAGAGTCGTCCAGTCCAGAGGATGCTGAGTGGCGCCGCGGCTTCAACTGTTCCCATTTTCTGTTGTACTTAAATTTACCAGAAATTGTTTTGTCTGTCATGTTGATTGTTAATGTTACAGAGAACTTTAATAAAAGTTGCTCAATGTTGGACGCTGTGTTCCTCCGCTGCATCTGTGTGACGTCGTCAAACGACTGGTCGACTCGACTTTGATTATGTTGACAGATAAGTCAACTTTAAAAAGCTGGAGCCGTTAATGCCCTAATGTGAACAGCACAAAATTCTTCCTCTGCCTTTAACCCATTCACCAAGTGAAGCAGCAGAATTTACGTTAAAATTTGTTACTAAATAAATATTTCTTAATAATTCAGCACTAAAATGCATGAAAAACTTCTATACAGCCACGAAAAACGCAAAAAAAAAAGGAGGATATCTGTGGTTTCCACAAATTTGCGGGAGTTTCTGCGAACAATTATTAGCTTGGTTCTTAAAAAAAAAAAAAATCTGCAAATACAGAACCGCGAATTAACAGGGTTTACTGAACTAGCTTCTTTGTGCACTAGTGATGTTACAACATATCAAATTATATCACAGTACAGTGGGTCCTCGAGTTACGACACAGATCCATTCCTTTGACAGTGATTTAACCCGAATTTTGGTGTTAGTCAAAACACACCCCAGCTTCAGTCACTTAACGATCCGAACACCGCTGTACAATCATAAAAACACAACTAAGCCACAGAAAAAGGAAAACTCTGTCATATGCCGCATTACTGCATATTCTTCCACCGCCCGCAACTAAACTAGTTCTCCCACGTAGCGTAGTCCGTAAGTACGAGGGTAACGGTGGGAGTCAAGGCCATTGTAACTCAAGGACCCCCTGTACTGTATTGTTGTAGCACAAGTTCCATATTACACAGAGACTAGCATGTCATTAGTATTAGTATTTTGGGGAAGGGGGGGTTGCAATTGTACTCTCCAGGAATAGTTTGGGCACCACCAGGGATTGAATTTATAATGATCGGGCCCATGTTTAGAATTGTACTGCTTAACATGCCACAATCATTTTTGTAAATGATCAAATAAAATTCAAGTTCTCTAGTGAGCTGAATTCATGATATTATTGTAAGTTCAATGATAAGCAGAGAATTCATGTTCAGCAGTCTGATCATTCTCCATAAAGGAGCCATTAACACAAATCGGTTCGTCAGCATATCTGAAAGCTGAAACTAATTGTGCGTTTGTAGCAAAAAGTTTATGTATGCTAAACAAAACAAAAAGCCGTTTCAAAAAGCATGAAATTCACTTTTCACTTTCACATTTTAGCCACTGCTCACTTTTGCTGTACTGGTAAATGCACTGAAGCACGACGGCACCATCAATTTTAAGAACCGTTACACCCTTTTATCATTAGCAATTTCATTATTACTATTGCTACTGCCAAAAGCAACAACAACAACAACATTATTAATGCCCATCTAACAAGTTCTGAAACCTGGACCCCAAATGGGCAGTGTTTCGCCAAACTACTCACCAGAATATTTGGGCCTGTTTTACAGCAACACGCAGGTGAAACCACATCAGGTTTGCTGGATAACTGGTGCTGAATCAAGAACATGTCTTTAAATATGCACAAAACAAGAGAGATGCTGTTCTGCTTTGGATCAAAGATCCTTCAGAGGAAAGTGAGGAAAGCCGAGATCATCCGGGTTCCACATGGTCACAGACATTTACACCACACTCGGCTTCCACAACCCTCACCCACGCTCCTCCTGTCTGGTAAAAGGTTCTACAGCATACTGGCCAAAAACTACCCACAAACACCCCTGAACTGAATCTCCCCCTCCTCCTCCTAACAATTCATTACAGGGGGTCCTCAGATAAATAGTCTCGAGTTTACGACGCTGACTCACACTCGTCTTACACCGTTAGCCTCGTACTTATGTCGTGGAGAACTGGAGCGAAAACGTGATACTTCTTCCTTCCAAGTTAAAAAATCAAACAGAGTCAGAAAAATATGACGTTGCTGTTTTATTCAAAGATTACAGCTGTGGCCCGTGGGAGCTGCCTCCTTGCACGCTCGCTCGTCCACCGGGCTCTCTACAGAGTTATAATAGGCCTCACAATTCAATAACCATTTTTCAAATACAACCGACAGATCGATTTTCTACTAATAACTATTTATCACTTGATTTGCTTAAAACCATCTTTCACCCAATTCACCTAAGCTGCTTAACCCCAACCTCTTGGCACCTTCAGGCTGGCCTGCAAAGATACTTTTGTGTCCCGTCTGGCCTTCAAGGCCATCTTACACAATGTCTCATCTTCACCTTAATGGACGAGTGTAAGGATCTGAAGACCAAACTGCGACGTTCTGGATGACTGGTTCAGAATATCTTCAGCAGGTCGGCAGGTCTTGCAGGTTGGTTCAGTTCTAAGTACCTACAAAAAGTTCTCCAAGGACTTGCAGGTTGGTTCAGTGGTCAGAACCTAAAAAAAGTTCTCCAAAGCAGGAGAACTGAAGAATCAGAGTGATGGCCAGCCTATCTGGTCCAATCGCTCAGAAGAGCAGCTAAAGAACAAACTGTTGTAAAACTATCTCACAATGTGGTGCCAGATACCACAGCGCACCATCAAAGATCTCTTGGAGACAAGGCTTTGATGGGTCAGAGCTATTCTGGCGACACCAGGGGAACCAACACAATACGCAACAAACGCTGCTTCTAGACCAGCTACAGGGCAAGTGCAGCGATGCAATACAACTGAGATATTTACTTGCAACTTGGTTAAAATCAAGGCATTACTACTGCAATATTAATGTGTTCAGGCCTAGGGGAAACAAAAATGTGCAGAACAAGGATGCCATACTGTTTCTTTGGTTCTTTGGTTTCTTTGCTTCAATATTTACCACAAACCTAAAGTGGTGAGCAGCTTGTACCTGCAAAAACTATGATGCGCCTTTCATCCAGATAACATTTACCTATCTCACGCCTCCTGGTTGGACACAGAAATATGCCTTTCACTTCTGCTGCTTCTTCTATAGAGCCAGAATTGGCGCAAAAACCCTCCATACTGTTAGACCCTGCCCAGACCAGAGGTACAGTCCAGACAAGCCCTCCTCCAGAACACCGGGATTAATCAGGTGCGCCCTGCACTGCTTTAATTTGAGCCAGGTGTGTTAGATGAATTATAGCACTGCTATTAATTGATTGTAGACCTTCTCATGCCTGGACCACGTGCTTAAGCCCACTGGCCTGGGCTGCCCTGCTGTTTGGACTGTGGCATTCCGAGGCAGCTGTTTAATTCGGCTTAAACGTTTTACAAACGTTTAAGCCGAATTAAACGTTAGTAAATGATGTTAAGAAAGACTACGGTTTATACTGAACACTCAAAGCTTACGATGCTAAAAGTGAGGGCATATTACAGCAGAGTTTTAAAAATGGCACAGTCTGTAAAACAAAAAAAAACCTAAATCAAAACAAACATTCCACCAAATCAACATCCATGACAGAGCTAGCAGGACATACAATATCAAGAAGGGTGCACTAAATTAGTTTATCTTACAAATTCCAACATCAAAATCAATGGTTATTTTTGTGTTCATCGTGTTTAAGTTAGTTTTTGATCGACATTGACTCTGTTAGCTTAGCTTAGCTCCGTTAGCTTAACCAGCCCTCTGTTAGCCTAACCAGCCCGGGAATCAAGTTTAGACTTAAAAAAGGATTTTATGCTCATAAGCTTGCCAAATACCAACTAATTCCGTGTAAAATAGTCACTCTGGACTCTTAACTTGCTGCGTAAATGCTGAAGTGAGAAACACTCACTTTTCCCCTCCGATCGTGTCTCCACGAGTGTGGGTTCAGATGTAAACAACAGACAAGACAAACAAACAAACAAACGGACAAATAAACAAAAAAACCCAGCGGCTCTCTTACCGGCTTTCAGGCTGGTGTCATCTCTCTCCGGAGGCATGCGTTTGCACTAAAATTGCACGAAAACCGTAATTACGATGTTATGTGCAGGTTATTGCAGCCCGGGCGCTCCTCTCTGAACGTAGGCGGCGCAGTCCGGAGAGGAGCGCGTGACGTCACACGCCTCACGCACATGCACGCGGTCTCTCCATTTATGCGCGCGCACGGGGTCACCTAATTAGCCTACACCCAAATTAATGAGCCAATCAGCCAGATGGTTTAATTACTGCTTTACAAAGAAAGACAGGGACCATCTCCCTCCTTTCACTGAATTGCTAAGGGTCTTGTTCCCATTAGTTTTTGTCCCACTTTAAAGTTAAATTCCAGCTTTTTTCACACTTTGCATAATTCAATCATGGAGTCGTAAACAAAAGTCATACCGCGTGGGTGTAGTGTGAAACTTACCGATTTGCATTTCTTTACAGTGGTGGCGAATGGAACCAGACTCAAACACAGCCATTTCATTCACTATGCACCCACAGCGAGGCTCCACGTATCTCCTTGTGTTTATATGGAGGCTGGTGTTGGGGAAAATAGTGCCAAGTCTGAGCTAAATCACTTTTCTTAGCCCTCACTCTAACCCAGGTATGCCAAACTTGGGTTCTCACAGGTCAAAGCTCTGCAAAGTTCAGCCTTCTCTCCTGTTCTAAGGTTCTGCAGCTCTGTGGCTCAGTAGGACTGCTCCAGCTTAAAACATCTTGTGCAGTTCATGATCATCAGGTGCATATGAATGGGACACCTGCACCCAAGGGCCATCACAAGTCCTCATGGAGCGTCATCAGGCCCATCAGAGCAGTGTTTCCCAAACCTGGTCCTGGAGGTTCACTGATTCCCACACACCTGATCCAACTGGACAGCACATTAACAGCCCCTGACTGAAACTTCTGTGGGAAGGAACTAAAATGTGCAGGGTAGTGTCCCTCAAGGATCAGGGCTGGGAAGCACTCAAGTGGGGAAGCTCCTCATTAACAGGTAGGTGGTTCCTAAGGAGATGTATGAGATGTGCTGGAGGAAGGAAAGTGCAAACCCATGCCCTTTCCAGGGCTGGATTTAAATAGAAGCAGGTGTGTCCGTAGCTGCCCCCAAAGCTTCATCTTGGATCCTTCCTGTCCTTATAGGTCAGGCCCTCATCTAATTCACCTGACTCAGCTAATGAGGGCCGTCATATCAATTCCGATCCCTTTCTGAAGGCCACTAATCTTATGATGAAGTCATTATGAATGGCAGTTAATTAAAAAATTGTGTTGTGTTGTCTTAAAGGAATAGTTTGGCAAAAAATCTAATTGAAACTATTGTCCATTTACATCAGATGTGCTTGACCAGCTAAGACTTTGCTTCTTAGGTTTCAAAACAGAAGCACAGCACTTACGACACTGATAACAACGGAAGTCAATAGTCACCCAAATAGGTTTTCGTTAAAAAACAAATACCGCACTATAAGACTTGGACAAACTAAATCCAGCTCTTCAAGGTAGTTACGGAGACGTGTCGGCATGGCTTAAAGACCAATTTTGGGCTTCTTTTTTGAACATTAATCCTGCTGTTGCCTGACGTTCTGCTTTTTTCTAAGTCATTCGGTGTCTTAAACTGCAGCCACAAGTCTGCTCCACCTAAAAGAAGAGCTTGGTACAGTCGGAGAGAGATTTGGATGGTCTATTCTTACAGGACTGTGCTGAGCGGAATCTGTTTTGGCGCTGAACTATACCATTAATAATAAAGCAGTTTAGCATCTTACATATAAGCATCCTGAACACAACCAACCATTATTCATGTGTTTGTTTTTTTTTTATTCAGCCTGATATGAATTACACAATAAAATAAAAAGAGAAAAAAAAAACTCTAAAAGAGCTATACTATAATGTCCCTTCCCTTTGTGGACATTCCATCGTGAGCACTCCCTCCACTGGCGTGGTAATAGGTGAACGGAGTTGTCGGTGTCGTCTTCAGCACGTGCTAAAAGTCCACCTGAGGTTCGCGTTCGGTGTACTTTGTCCCCCTTCCGGTCGGTGGTGCGTCCGGTGCTCCGATGCTACTGGGTGGAGGTGGATGTCGAGGAGCAGAGGTATGACAAGCTGATCTGGGTTGTGTCGAGAGAGTGGATCAATAAAATGCAGGGGGGGGGGGGGGATTTCCATTCTTTGATCAGTTGGCTGCTCCATCTCTGTTGTCCCATTTGTCCCACTACAGCGTAAAGTTAGCAAGACTTGGGATCCATTCAGGAATGTGAAGCCACCCCACCCCCCACGTGAAAGATCCTGTATGGCAACATAGTCCCATTTGGGCTCCAATTCAATCCTGAGGTCACTGAGAGTTTCCACCAGCACTTAAACCAATGGCTTGTCAAAAAAAAAAAAAAAAAAAAAAAAAATTCATTTTTGCCCCTTGAAGGGAACAGTTTAATGGAAAAATCCAATTAATATTTTTTTCTCTTTCCTCAGATGCAGTCCATCTGCCAAGAGTTGTTTAGATTCCAAATTTGACTTCTTTAATTCAGAACTGAAGCTATGAGGCCGACATCATTAACACAAAGTCAATGTTCACCCAAATCTTTTCTAAACAAAATTCATCCCCATAACTACTCTCATCCCGAACAAACCAGCCAGCTCTTTATTAAGGCGCGACAGACTTATGGACGTGGTTTAGGACATGGTATGATGTACTGTGAGCTATGAAAATTAAATTCATGATGCAAGGCTGATATAGAATCAGTTTTTGTGACTAAAACGGTCTAAAACGGTTACCTGTAGTTTAGATCATTTTTACAGCCCACAGGAAGTAATACTGTGTTCTTAAAAACACCTACATATCTGCTCCACTTTAATGAAGAGATAGATGTGGTGTCAGAGACATTTTGCGGAGGTATTTGTGGAAAACATTTGGGGGACTATTGACTTTACTGTTTTGTTAGCCTGTTAGCTCCAGCACTGAAATAATAAAACAAAATTGTATCTGACTGTATCTGGGGTCATGGGGGAAATTGTGTATTATTTTGCAAAACTGTTATTTTATCAAAATATAGTTGATCATATGTTTGGCGGCTTTAGTTTAGCTAATATAAAAATGAGCATTGTGTTAACAGCATGCACTCTCCTCAGACTGTGAGGAGTTGTTTTGTAATCTCAAACAGACCTGTTTTTGTGGTTTCTGACCCTGTGTTATATGCTATTTTAAACAGGGATAAAACTACACTGCAATTTGATAAACGACAATGAGTAATAAAGTGTCAGAAACAACATAACAGCAAGTCCAGGTATGCAGTTAGCTTCATGCTAAATGGTGGGGTATAAGTTTCCACGACTTGGTGACAAAATTTGCCTCGCAACTTCAGTGCAAAACTAAAGAAGCATACTTCAGGCATAAAACTTCATTTGGCCAACTTTGGTTTTCAGCAAACATCTCCTGTCTGGTCTGATCTTTACGATTATTTTCTTTCAGGCCAAAAGTTTTTACTTATTTCCATGCTACCACCTTTTCCAAGCTTCCCTCCAAATGTCACTGATCTTTGTTGATGAAGTGTGGAATGTGGTTTACAGACTGAGGAGTGAACGCTTCAGGACCGACAACAGTCATAATGCCCAATACGGGTCCAAGTAGGCAGCTATAAGCATGGCTCACGGGAAATTCCTGCATAATTAAACGGTCAAGATCTGAACAAGGTCATTCAGCGTGGGTTTGGTGAGAGTCAGGAGTATTTACAATAGAGGTGAATGGAACCAGGCGTCCGAAGCCTCAAAAAGCTCCCTCACAGAAACTTATTCTTGGGAGTCACTGAGAGTCAACAGTGAGTAAAACGGCTGGATTTGTGCTGGAGACATCTGGTTCCAGAGGGTCCACAATGCACCAAACCCACTCTGAATGACTGATTACATCTCAACACCTGGAGCAGAGCAATGCCAGGGGCCCAAGCAGAACCCACCAAATCAAAACGCAGAGGGCAGAGCAAAGGCGTAAACCAATAATGGGATGTGGGCATCACTACAAGTGGGGCGAATCCGACTCATCGACAGGGGGCTGTGATTGCCTGTCAATCAAAACAGAAACAACGAAGGGACCAACAAAGGAGAGAATGAAAAAAAAATCATTTTCTATTATGTAACTAGTGTTAATAGTAAAAAATTCCTTTAAATTCACAAAGTGCAAATTATCTTACTTGATATTACATAATTACCAGAGTCCTCTTCTGAAATGAGAGAAATCTACCCACCCACCCAAGGTCTATCTTTCCATGGTCTGCTATAAACCTCATATCCCCCAGTACTTAACCCCTTACACAGTTAATAAGAAAAAAAAAAAAAGCGGTCCACTAATGTCATGCTGTAGCAATGCCAGCCAAAGGTTACACACTAAAGAATCTTCTCTGTCTCTTTCTCTCTAGCCCACAGTTTGGTTCAGGGTATTGGTTTTTGCCCGCGTGCGTTAATGGTTAAAATATATATTACATTTCTCATTAAATAGCTTCGCCTCTTGCACGGTCAGCATGCATTAGAAACACTGGGCCGGTCTGGGGAAAAGGGTGGGAGGGGGAGGAGGAAGAGGAGAGAGGCGGTCCGCCACGCATACTCTGGTCGCTTCAGTAAGAACGGTCACTGCTGACCTCTCCTCCTTCGGTCCACCTGAAAATGGTCCTGCCCTCGAACTTCGACCAGAACAGTCAGGAAGAGAAATCTCCAGTGTGTCTGAGAACATGGGAGCACATGTTTGTGGGAATGTGTGTGCGTACATGTGCATTTGTGTGTGTGTGTGTGTGTGTGTGTGTGTGTGTGTACTTATGTGTGCGTATTTGTGTGTGTGTGTGTATGTGGTCCTTTTCGTCTGTTTGAACCAGCGGAGCGCAGGTCACTGAAGCTTTGTTCCCAGCTTTCGTTGTCTGTTTCTATATCAGGGAACAGAGAGGGGCAGTGTTAACACGTTATTAAATAATCAGCTCTTTTATACGCTTACGGTCGCTTATGCTTAGACACACAGGTGAGCCTCACCTGGCTTCTGATCTGGTGACCGTATACTCAAACCATAAAATATTAGGAATGAGACTGGTATCCCTCACCAGGAAAAACTCTGATATGGGCCTGGGAGAGAGAGACAGAGAGACACAAAGAGACAAAGAGACAAAGAGAGAGACAGAGAAAGACAAACAGAGAAAGAGAGAGACAGAAAGAGAAAGACAGAGAGACAAGAAAGAGGCAGAAAGAGTGACAGAGAGCAAGCAAAATCGAGGAAGAGAGAAATAGAGAGACAGTGAGGAAAATGAGAGTGAGTGAGAAAGAAAGAAAATCCAAAATGAATACAGTAAACAACACTGTGATTAGTCAGACTGATCTTTTGCATAGTTCTGCCTTCCATTATAGTAGTATTACAGAGGACAGAATTGTAATAGCAACTAACAATTTTTATATCATGCAGCTGTGTGTGTGTGCATGCGTGTGTGTGTGTGTGTCTTACCAGGCTGCTATCTTGGGGAAGACGGGCGTCAGCACCTCCTGCGTGATGAAAAACCACACCACTCCCACCATCATTCCAGCCACGCCACCGTAGATCACCTGACTCCAGGTGTGATACAGAAGGTAAACCCTGTGAACACAAACCAGACCCACTTAAATCCATTTCAGCCAACAGCCAAGGTTCTACTGCTGCAGGTTCCACGAACCACGTCCACAAACCTTACCTGCTGTATGATACTGACAAAGCCAAGCCCAGGAGGATGATCGAGAGCACATGTCTCCATAACAACTCCACACACCTAGCATTGTTTGTCTGGTGCATTCTGTGGGACGAAGACACAAAGCTGAACTTAATAAACCGAGCTTCTCTTCTGGAGCACTTCTTCAGCTTTTAAACTCTAAATGTGATTTTGTAATCAGAACTTCTGGGGACCACTTGAGATTGTGGACATATTAGTGTGGGAAAAGTTCTAAACTGATCCAACTGAGCTCAAAGTGTGAGGTGTTGACACACTCGTCAGTATAGTCCAATGGACAACAAGATGAATGCTCTGAGAATTTCTGAGGAACAATAAATAAGTCACCAAATATCACATGGGTCCTATCATCCGGGGATCTCAAGTTTAATCCCTAGAGATGCCATAGTCATTCATGGCCAGGAGTGCAAAAGACAATTAAAACACTTTTCCATAGGTATACAGGAACTGTGCTGTAACCAAACTGTACTGCATTGGCATGGAAGTTGTACTGGGTTTTGATGTTCTAGTGTATCTCAGTCCGGTAACAGAGTTTCTGACTCAATTCTCTCCACACAGTTTATGGCAGGTCGTCAAACCAGTGGTAACTTTTTCTGTCAGAGCCACTTTTGATAATGTGGTCTTTTTTTTTTATAGTCTGTGTTTTGAGTTTTTACATTTTTTTTCTCTGTATTGTTCAATCTTGCATTGAAAACCTAACCTAACTCAACTAACTTGTTAGCAACATCCTGGTACACCCTCATTTCTCACATATCTCCCACTGAAATGTATCTTCATCCCAAACAGACAGTAGAGCTTGTACTTTGGTGACTTCCCAGTTGTTAGTTTGTATCTCTGTTGTGGACAGTTTAAAACAACAACAGCCTCTTTCTCAATCCGTCTATAGGTCATGACAATATTTCGAGCAATCAGAAAGTAATGACACAGTCAGCTCGTCTGCCCCGGCCCATTCTTGGCTCTGGCGTCGAACAGCTCGGGTCTGGGTCGCTTTATTTCTCATGGATAAAACATTTGCTCACAGTCCTGCAAAGTGCTACAAGTGTCCTCGTTCTCTCTGGGTGGACGGGGTTGTCCTTGCTCTCCTTCAACTCACACATGTCTCAGGGGAAGCAGGTGTTAGCACTTCACCCTCCCAGCTTTTAGCTTTGTGTGACTGGAGGAGTCCAAGCTACCGGGCGAAATTTGGGCAAAAAAGGAAAACAAAACTTGGTTTGCTAACAACAGCATCTGGCCACCTGGCTTGCACTGCCTGGGTAACTGGCTGCATCCCTTGAGGCATTTGTGGGTGGGTTGCTGGTGGTACAGTTCACTGTAATACAGCACCATGCTCGTTAAGAGATAACGCCTGGCCTCTGCAAGACTAACCAACAACTCAGAGTGTTTTAAAGTGGTTCGGTGATATTACTCAACCCGAGTGGAAAATGCCTTTTTCTGCCTAATTTACGGCCTGAAGTCGTCTATTTCTGGAAATTCTCAAAGACGTTAGGAGGATCTGGGGAAAATATTGACTGGTGAGTAAGGATGACTCACCTTAAATAAAGGAAAAGGAAGAAGTAAACAACGAAGAACCAGATGAACTGCGAGTGGCTGGAAGGCATGCCGTACTCTGTTGTTACAGTGCTGTGGCCTGCTGCAAAAATCACACACACACACACACACACACACAAACAGACACACACAAACAGACACACACAAACAGACACACACAAACAGACACACACACACAGACACACGTTTAAAACACTGCAGACTGTTCGGAAACAGCCCTTAAGTCTCAGTTTTGGTGGATAGGACCGGACAGTCCCTCAGACTCCAGCTTATCTAGCTTTGCGGCAGAACTATACACCTGACACAGTAGACAAGTAATGGAAGCCTATGTAAAACAATTAGAATTCGGCTAACTACATGAACCCCATCCTCAAACTTGTTTGGAGGGGTTTAGTGCTCTCTAATAGACTCGCTTATGTGGTTTCTGCACAACAAGCCATCTGCAGCATTTGCATAGGATCTTACCCCCACATGGGCGGGGCTCCTGCAGGATGTGCTTCAGTAGCCAGTTTAGCCCTTCGTTCAACAACAGACCTCCAAAGAATGAGATCTGAGTGAGAGAGAGAGAGAGTTTAAGGCAAAATGCTTCACAGAATAAAAACTAGGGCTGGATTCACATATTGGTTAATTTATAATTATTTATAACAGCCAGGAAGCTTCATTGGGTTTTTATCAAACACTCACACAAAGAAATATGTGCATGGAGAACTAGCACGAAACTGGAGAGTCGCCAGTTCAGCCGCTATTGCTGTAGGTGTTTCTGCAGTGTTAATACTTTTTCACACAGCTGCGTTTCCAAACAGTGGGCTCTAGATTGGGTCAGCGGAGGGACGGATCCCTCCACTGATCAGAACATTTGTAGTGATGTTCCTCATCAAATATCACAATGAAGTAACTGCTGAATCTTCTCACGTCTTTTCATGTGACGTCTTTATTTTCAGGACCAAGAGTGGGATCTATAAGAGTACTGAGAAGTATCTGTATCGATAAACGGTAGGCAGTGATCAGTCTAGTTTAGCTCCACACACAGATTCTAACACTCTGGTTGACCAGGACGTGTGTGTTAAGGATGGAAAGAAATGCGCAGCCATTCTCGGGTTGGAATCTTACACTAGAGAAACCTGAGGTGCTGGACCCGGTCAGAAGTCTTTCAACTCACCGTGTGCAGCTCCCTCTTAAAGATGATGAGAGTAACGAAGCCCACCAAGATCGCCATGGGCAGCAGACTTGTGTAGGCCAGCATCTGTCCTGTCAGATCACCTGCAACACACAAACACACGACTGATTAGTAAAGAGCTATCACAACATTGCCAGCAATCATTTTGTTGCTCAGACCAATCATAAACAAACATGTCTGCAGGTATTAAGTGTATGGTATTAAATGGAGATCTATCTTTAGCCATGTCATAACACACTGCGCTTTATAAGTACAGCACCAATATTTTGTTCATATTGTCCAGCTGTTTGCAACCTTATCAGACGTACAGAGCCAACAGCAGCCCCACTGTGGACTCAGGAGCACCAATATGGGTCAGGAATTAACATGACTTGGGAAATGAGTCCATAAAAATGGTTAAAACTATCCAGCTTCAGCACCAAAGACATTGCGTGTGTATAGGAATTGGCAGTGGTTCTCAAACCAGGGCTCATGGTACTTACTCTCCACACACTGGCCTAAAGAATATTTTATTTTAAGATCTTACACAATGGTTTCTCGTATTTCGCCCCTTTTCTGAAAATAAGAGGCACAGAACGTAATTGTTGCTAACATCCCCTTTCAGGCCAGAATGAGGCACAGTACAGCACAGCCAATCAGAAGTCAGCTCATTTACCTAATTTACATATTCCATTTTCAGGCGTCTTGTGAAGTAACATCTTGTGAACAAAAGTGTTTAAAAATAAAATGTGTGGAACATGCAGGATATTGGCCCTTCACACATACTCTGATAAAGGGGAGTCCCACTTGTTTTTCAAAATTTCCACATATTTAAGACACAAACACTAATAAAGACACTTCTGGTATCAAGGCAGTTCTACATGCAACAACCTAGAGTCTAAAAAAACAATGAGGAGGTCCTCAATGGTTTTGACACAGAATTTCAGCAAACACTTGAGGTTCGGTTCCCTGAATAGTGTCTTCGCAGTTGTGGGAGTCTACAGTGAGGAAGGCCGTATTTGTCTCTCAGATGCCCCCCCCCGGGACCCCCAGATTGGCACAAAACACAGCTGTGCCTTGCACCTGAATCCCTGCTGTATTCGCTGCATCTTTGGGTGTGTGGTATTCCTGAGAGTGTGCCCGACACTAGACGCTAATCAGATGGCCCACAGGGAGGGACGTGTTTAAATAAAAAAACAGCAGAGGAAAACCTCCCATTCTCCACTGACCCACACGTGGAGGACAGTAAGCACATCCACGACCAGCCGTAGTGAATCCGAGTAAATGCTTTGTGTCCTGATTTTCTGTCCCATGATATTCAGTCTTCACAGAGAGTGGGAGGACTTTTTTCTCTCTCACTCTCTTTTCTGTTTCGGCGAGGGAGAAGGATGGCTTAATATAGCCATCCTGCAAATAATTAGGACAACACAACCACCTTGTCTTGGACAGATATTTTCACTCCAACACACTGAAGCAGTAGACTACTACAATAAAAAAAAAAAATCACTGCCCACAAGATGAGGGAATCCCACATCGGTGCGGGATAACTCATTCAGACAGGGTTTGGTTTAAAATGCTCACAAATGTACCAGGTCAGACCTGTTCACAGTGGCTGTGAGAGAAACCAGACATCCAAAGCCTCTAAAAGCTCCTTCACAGAAAGTGGTTATGAATGTGCCACATGATACATAGTTTTACCAGATTTTTTAGGTTTTAACCCTAAGCCTATATTTTTAAAATACTGAAAACAACAGTCACAATGAAACAAAATGTTATCTTTTGTAAACTAAACCCTACTCAAGCTTTGTGCTTCTATATAAAAACCTTAACACATATTTACGTTCACCGGTATGTTTGGGGAGTAAATGAACTCTATCTCAGTGTACATTTGCAATGCAGACGTCTGGTTCCATTCACTGCCATTGTAGAGAGAACCTACTTTAAACCATATTAAACCCACTCTGAATGACTTTACATCTCAACCACTGAATTAAGCAGAAACAGGTGAAATCCCCCTTTTTTTAAAGAGCAGCCACAGAAATACCAGGATTACGTGAGCTCTCATTAATCAGGCAGCAGAAAGACTGCACTGGTGTTTGTTTTTGTGGGGTGAAGCCTGACCTGATGTCTGGAGAGGGAGGGGGGTTAGGGGGTGCTGGAGGCACTGACAGCTACAGACTCAACTTAATGAACCCTCAAGTCCAGTTTAGATTTAAACCAAAAGACCAACTGAAACTAAAGAGAAAAAGACATCACCCAAAAGACATTAACAAGCCCGCGGCTGGAGGTGATGCAACATTAACTAAGACGGCTAGCGAGGCGGCTAATGAGGGTAATGAAGTTAGCCCGTTAGCCGCTAGCTCGGTGTCGTTCTTTTGTTATTTTTCTCCCGAGTGTAAACAGGAGCGGGTAAAGGGGCTGCGGGACGAGCCGAGGACAGACTTCCGAGTTTGTTTAGGTGCACTTAACGTGCTTTTAAAGGAAGGCACGGTGTAAAATATTTAAAAAAAGAAGCTGTACAGACACTAAGCCCGATGAGAACCGGGGGAACGCCAGGTGCGAGCGGGGTAAACCCGTAAACAGCCCGGTCTGGCGGCGGGTGTTTGAAGTTGTCTGCGGAGGCACGGTTTCTGGCGGTGACACTATTCGGCAGCACACCCCCCTCCCCCCGCGCGCAACCCTCCTCCTCCTCCCCCCTCGCCCATTCAGGAGTAATCAGTCCCGGAGAGAGCCGCGGCGCCGGGCGGCAGCTCGGGGCGGCTCTCGGGGCCGATGCGAAGGCTCGCAGCGGGCACTCACCGGCCGGATACTCCACATGGGTCAGGGAGACCGACTGCCATCGCGGTGGAGGCGCCGAGCACTGCTCCTCCGACGCCATCTTACCCGGACACCGGGCAGCAGGGCTCGGCGAATCAGTGTGCACCGCCCATCCGACAGCCATCCAATCAGGGCGGACCGCCCCGCTGACAGCCGACCAATCAGAGCGGACCGCCCAGCCAACTGGCGGCTAAACCGAGCGTCACCGCCCAGCGGCTGCCAGCCAATCGGAGAGCACTGTCCATCCGCTATTCAGCCAATAAGAACGCACCGCCTAGCACCAACCGGCTAATCATAGCGCACTGCTTATCTGATGTCAGCCAATCAGCGCGGCCGGGTACTGCCGCCTCACTCGTCCATTCACGTCGTAGAGACTCAAGAGGAGGGAAAAAAGTCTGCACGGGAACAGCCGTCCAATCAGAAACGAGTAGAATGCCGGACATAAGCCAATCAGTGGACGTTTGGCTGGACGTATGAAAATTGGGTTTATTCAAATGAAAGGGAGAAAAAAAAAACAGTGAATGGGAGATCCACCCCGTTCCAAGCGAGGGGCGTGTCTCTCACCTACAGCCGTAAACATCTTTAATTAGACATTTTTATGTAGTGCTTTTTGAGACATTCCAAGAGTTCTTCGCCAAATGGACACGAAAGGTCTTTCTGCATTCTTTAATAAAAGAATGCCCTTCCATTACCACACCGTGAAATAATATTCATTATACACACACACACACACACACAAGTACATATATA
>JBBPCX010000023.1:4343225-4365012 GCA_037974365.1 Hydrocynus forskahlii | reverse complement strand
GATAAAATGCCTATTTTTATAGTGTAATCCCTAAATATGCTCCCAAAGCACTTTAATTTCATATTAAACTCTTAATACATTACCCTTAAAAAAATTTACTGTGCGTATCCGTACTGTACAGTGTAGCAGCCAGTCAGCAGCAATGAGAAATGAATAACACTTTTGGATTGGCCACTTTAAAACCTTCCGCCTCCGAGTACAGCGGCATTTTACCATCTCAAGATGCCTTTCTTTGTGTTTCTCTGGACGGTATATATTTTATTATTTATCACAAAAATGCATGAAAAATTATATACTGCCACGAAAAAAGCAACCCCCCCCCAAAAAAAAACAACTGTGTGTGTGTGTGTTTGTGTGTGTTTGTGTGTGTTTGTGTGTGTTTGTGTGTGTGTGTGTGTGTGTTTGTCAATACTCACTCAAATCTTTTCCGTAAAAACATCCCCTACACTTCTCTCAGCTGGAGCTAACAGCAAAAGTAAATCAGGGTGCAGCCTTTTTACACCATAGGGACCGTTTTCATTAACTGGACCAGGAATGCTGATTTAGTGTTGTGACAAAGGCCATCTTAGATATGGAGGAATCTGATTCGAGGTCAGTCCTCTTCAGCCCTGGTGTCGTCTAAAACAGCCACAAAACAGCAAAAAGTTTTCCCCATTTTCACAGCCCACAGTAAGTCATACTGTGTCCTAAACTACATTCACAAATAAACTGTGTGATTATTGACTAGTGAAGCACCTTTAATCTTTAACCTTTCTTAACTAAAGAAGTAATATTAGGACGCCAAACATGCCTTGACTGATCAAACACGTGTAAATAGAAAATTACTTCATTTTTACTGAATAATTAATCAGTTGTACATTTTTTTTGTTTGTTTGCTTGTTAGCTGTCCAATGAGGTCCCATAGAAGTCTGAAGACATGACGATTCCTGGACACACGTCGTTTCTTCTAAGACTTGATTGCACTGAACTTTTGTCACTTTGATATTTGAAATTTTCACAAGAAAACGAGTCAATTAAATTAACTTAAATAAAAATAATCCAGTGTCATTACTCATTATTAATGTTGATCATGTTTGCGTTAAAGAGCATCACTGCTGCCTGATTAAAAACACTGGTATACATTTGGGGTTTCAGGACTTCCGTTTGTGGAGAAAGGCTGTTAGATTAGTATTTCTGACAAATTATACATATGCGAAGCCTTCTTTATTACATACCAATACATTTTAAATGCTAATCTCTACACTCAATCCCATGTAACACGCCCAAACAACATGGTTATGTCACTAGAATCGACAGGTGCAGAGTAGATTCCCTGCTGCTGTTTATTTTACCCATCAGGTGACACTAACATGCAGCTCCAAGTAATGTAAGCTTGAAAGTTTGATACAATTTAAGGCAAAAAAAAGACATTTTTTCTGTCGTCCCTGGTAGGAAACTCATGTTTAAGGGGTAGTACTGGGCAGTATTATCATTATCGTGATAAAGTACATCACAGTATGCATTTCTGACCACATTATGACGTCATGTAGTGCTTCTACACAGCATAATTATTCCTGTTTAACTCGTAAACTGTTTATTTCAGCCTATCAGATGTCAGGAAACAAACACTAACATCCCATCATGAAACTTATTGTATTGTGATGAAGTGTTGTGATGTATTTTCCCATGCACACTTAGTGTTACCTCTTTTAGCTGGATTTCCCAAAGGCATTTAACCACAAAGAGGGGGTGGTGGCGGCCTAGTGGGTAGGATACTTGCCTCTGGATCAAGAGGTCATGGGTTCGAATCCTACCTTCAGCACACCTTCACCCCGAGGTGCTCCAGGAGACTGCCCCCTGTAGTTAGGGAACGGAAGTCGCTTTGGATAAAAGCGTCTGATCAATGCCGTAAATAGAAGAGGATTATTAAATGGTAGACTGAGCATTACGCTCAACACTGTCTCTCCCAGGTACAATCATAAAAGGTTATTTTCTTATATAAATAATTTCCGCCCTGAGAGAGAGAGAAAGCGAGAAAATGAGAATGAGAGACAGGACAGAGTGGAAGAGATAAGAATGAAAGAGAATGAGAGAAAAACAATATGAGAGAGAGATAGAGTAGAAAAGAAAGAAGGGAAAGGAAAACTGAAGCAGTGATTGAGACAAGGCCAGAGAGAACGAGAGGAAAAAAATGGAACAAATAAATAAATGAAAAAGTTGGAGGGAGTGAGAATGAGGGGAAAAACAAAAAAAGAAAGGGAACATGGAAGGGAGAGAATGAGAATGAGAGGAAAAATAGATGGAATGAGTGAAAGAAAGAAAAATTAGCGAGAGAGTAAAATGTAAAAACTGAAACAAAGAAAGAACAAGAGAAAACTGATGGAAGAAAAGAAAAAAGAATGAGAATGAGAGAAAACAAAATGAAAAAGAATAAGAGATGTGAAAGTAATAAAATAAATATTTTTTTGGAAGGAGAGAAAGAAAAAGAGAAAGAAAGGGAACATTAGAGGAGAAGAGAAAAAGACAAAGTTGGGGAGAAGGCGAGGAGGGACAGAGAGTGGGAGAGGAAGAAAGTAGGAAAGTTGGGGGCAAGAGAAAGGTGGAAGGAAAGAAAGAAAGAAAAAGCTGGCGGAAATAAACAAAACAGGAGAAAAAGGAAGGGACAGAGTGGGAAAGGGAGAAAGAACGAAGGAATAGGAACGTTGCAGAGTGAGTGACAGTTGTGTTCCGGACTGTGAGGAGGACTGTGTGAACTCCGCTCCTCCCTCTGTGGAGCTCCTCAGGCCGCGTTAGCCGAATCACTGGCTGGTCTTCCTCTTCCTCTCCCACTCTCGGCATGATGGCTGCCGCCTTGCGGGGAAGCGTTGTAACATTGGCAAAGGTGAGTACGGTGAGTGGAGGTTCCAGGCTTGTAAAAACGCTGGATATTATCTCCGGTGTTACCGCTTTTAGCTGAAAACTCCAGCCGGGGTCCCGCCGCCACGGTCCGGCCTCACTCAGTAGTGACCGCCGGCTAGCGTCTCCCAGCTATCAGCCTTCTCTGGGCACAGCCAGTACACCCTTACCACAGACACCCACGAGTTTTAAAAACATTTCTATCTGACAGATCAAACGCAGATTATTTTAAGTTTAAGTAAGTTTGTGATCTTGTTTTTTTCTGTCGAGAAAACAGATTAAGTTGCTGTGAGCTAGTGAGCTAACGGATGATGTACGTGTTTTGGAAAGCTACTGAATATGTCCTCATATGTCATTAAAATAAGAAATCTTAGTGCTCAGAAGTGAAATTCAGACTATGAGATCCCTATGGAGTTTAATTTTAGATCTTAATCGGTGAGAAATGCTTACTTCTAGCTACAATGGAGAAAGGGTGCAAACTATATATTACAAAGTCAGCATAGCTGATGATGCTATCGCTAGGTATTTGTGCTTGTTTAGGGTTTCTTTTCTCTGAAACTGTCGATAACTTTTATTTCATTTCAAGAGGCTGATGTTAATTCCTCTTTGTTTAGGTTAACGAGCCTGTTTTTGATGGGGAAAGCCCTTACTTGCCATTTCAAAAAAAAGGAAAGGTCCTGCATGCATTTTGATATGTGATATGAAATCTCCAGGTCTGCATTGTCTGGGGTACACAGGCCTGTCAGCAAGCTCTTAGCTATCTGTGTGAAGCTGATATCGCCATCATGTCTAATCCTTTATCGTTTTTAGGACAGAAGAACCGGTTCGCTTACTCCCTTTTAGCATTGTTTTAGAGACACAGTACTCAGGGTGTTGGGAGCTCTAGGCTAACATCTAACAGACACTATGAAGGCATTAGTGAAGTTCTTTGTATTGTGAACTGTAACAAATATCACAGATCTGGTGTAGAATATCTAGAACTAGGGCAGCCCTCATATACAACATCACACATAAGGTCAAAGTAGGCCTTTTGACCTTCTCGCCTTTGTCTTTCTGGTGACCCTTTCTGTACTGACCCCCGCAGGGCCTGAGTGCTGCCCGGTTCCAGCCGATCTGCGTCCGTTCTCTGAGCCTGACAGCGAAGCATAATGCCTCTGAATCTCCTCCAGCACGGGCCGACAGCACCTTCAAGGTCACCATGGTGCCTGGAGATGGAGTCGGGCCTGAGCTCATGACCGCAGTCAAAGAGGTTTTTAAGGTAGGACTCGCCAATTCACTTGAGTAAAAAAACAATTTGGCACAAAAAAATGGCCAAACCTGTAGACTACTGTATGTACTAAAAAAGAGCTTCCTGTACTGTCTTATTTTTATTGGGAGCATGTCAGTGTCAGAAACCGCATAAGCTTGGAAAACATTAGCAGATAAGCAGAATCAGAGACATCTGTATAGAAAGCTGAACAAACTACACATTTCTTTCAAAAGGTCAAGAGAGAGTGACATGGTAGATGGGTGTCTGTCCATTTTCATAGGCAGTAAGTCTTAACTGTGTCTTATTGTGTCAGAAACTGCATAAGACAGTGTCTTGGAGACAATACTGTGATTTATTGATTTTTGTTGCTGCATTAAGACACCTCTCTCCTTGCATATGCAAGTGATAAAAGTAGTAAAACTGATTAAACGACCAAAGTGTATTGATTCCTTGTGAAGAGACACATTGCATTGAGCTGTCAAATATTTTATACGTATCTTTATGTGTACTTAGTCCATTATGTTGTGAAGTAAAGCCACTGCATAAAGAGGTGTTGTCCTGAACATTTAAAATAAGAAACTTATGATGGACTAAGGGTATATCTCAGTTTATGTCCCTGTTATTGATCTGTAGTACCGCCCCCTTGTGCTAATGGTGTGTGACCCCTTTTTAATTTACTTCAGGCAGGTGATGTACCTGTGGAGTTTGAGGAGTTCCACCTGAGTGAGGTGCAGAACATGGCCAGCGAGGAGAAGCTGAACGAGGTGCTCACTTCCATGAAGAACAACAGGGTGGCCATCAAAGGTAAAGACTAGGTTTCAATTGTTATATATTAATCAGTCACAGATTAGGTTTTGATCTCAAAATATCAATCACAGGTCATAATAAAGCTTTGTTTAGCAGATTGTCCACCAGGAGAACCTATTAGCGCTTCCTTTTATAAGCCTTACTGAAAGAAGAAAACTACACAAGCTCGATTACACCCTTGTTATCTTAAATGAAAGCCCTATGTCTGCAAATATATCATGCACCATATTTATTTTGACAGTGGAAATGCATTATTGTATTCGCTCTTTTGTTGCTAGCTCGACCAGTTGTTGTTACCTCTAGTGTTGCATTGTGACAACAAATGAAATAGAGTGTCCTTTTTGACGGGCGTCCAGCGGATTAGTTTAGGATTAGTCTATCCTCTGCTTTACCACATACAGTTCTACGTAATGTTTCAGGTGCTAATGGTGGATAAACTGTACTCATGGTCACCGTTTAGCCTGTTTGTGAAGACCTTCTGCTCGGTTTGTTTTTGTTTGAGGTGTGAACACTGTGGCACAATCCCCATACTTTCTGTCTGAATATTCAGCATTCTTGCACCATGGTTGGTTTCACGCTCTCAGCGTATTAACAATGCAACTATGTTTATTAAACTTTGTGTTATCAAGGGTGATTTTTCTTATAGGCTGGTTCAAGTGCCCTGGTGCCTGAGCTCAGCCTTTGTTTAGTAGGAGGGGAAAAATAGCTTTAGGTCAAAACTTTCTTTAATCCAGTTTTATAATTTTTTTAATTTGTCATCAGGAGCAGTTGCTGACTAATGCTGGATTTAAAGTCATGGCCAGATAATATTTTGTGTGTGTGTGTGTGTGTGTCTGTCTCAACACAGGAAAGATCCACACCCCAATGGAGTACAAAGGAGAACTGGCGTCCTACGAGATGAGATTAAGGTCCTGCTTCGTTCACAACACATTATGCATTGGCGTCATAGAAAGGAGATTATAGTGAGAAATTAATTGAGGCATCCACAAAAGTCCTGTAGAATGAAATGGCAGTTATTTGTTTTTGAGCAATATTTTTACTCTTTTTTTTTTTGTCCTCATGCTGATCGAAGTTGTGTGTGTTTTTGTTGTTGTGGTTTTTTAAATTATTTATTTATTGTTTGTTTGTTTGTTAATTACAGGAGGAAGTTGGACCTGTTTGCCAATGTGGTGCATGTGAACAGCCTGCCCGGCTACAGCACACGCCACAATAATCTGGACCTGGTGATAATCCGTGAACAGACTGAAGGAGAATACAGTTCACTGGAGCATGAGGTTATAACTTTAAATCCTGAATTTTTTCAAGAAGTAGCTGAGGGATGATGTATGATTAGATCTGCCTGGCTTTGATTGTTGGTTATACATCCACTGTCCCCAGTGCTCAGTTAGGCTTATTTATTCATATGCAGTGCCTGCTTGTCATCAGTCTGCTAATGGCTTGTTTACGGTGTACAGAGTGTGACAGGAGTTGTAGAGTGTCTGAAGATCATCACCAGGGAGAAATCCCGCCGCATCGCCAAGTTTGCTTTCGACTACGCCACCAAAAAGGGCCGAAGCAAAGTAACGGCCGTGCACAAGGCCAACATCATGTGAGTAGGGGGAAATCCTAGACTAATGAAAGAGGAATTAGGTTAATGTTGATTCTACCTGATTCAAACTTTGAGATGCAAGCAGTCATTCAGCGTGATTTGAAAAAAATGTGTCTGGACCTGATGATTGTCCAGGAGCTCTTTGGACATCTGGTTCCATTCACTGCTGTGGTAAACCATTCTGATTGTGAACAAATGGAAAGTTTCTGATTGTGAACAAATGGTGCTGGACTTAATATTTGTGTGTGAGGTGGTCTTAGTGGGCTCTCCTGATCCCAACAGGAAGCTTGGAGATGGGCTCTTCCTGCAGAGCTGTGCCGAAGTTGCTGAGCTTTACCCCAAGATCAAATACGAGAACATCATCATCGATAACTGCTGCATGCAGGTACAGAGAACATGCACATATTTCGTCATTAATTCTACAAACGAAGACTGGTCCCTTAATGTACTTATTACATATGTAAGTAATTTAAAGTTTTGCTGCTTTACGACTCTTTACTTTAATTTTCAGCTTGTCCAGAACCCGTACCAGTTCGATGTTCTGGTGATGCCCAATCTCTACGGCAACATTATTGATAACCTGGCCGCAGGGCTGGTGGGCGGAGCCGGGGTGGTCCCAGGCGAAAGCTACAGTGCAGAATATGCTGTGTTTGAGACGGTCAGTGTCTGAAAACATCTGCAGGGGCACAACCATGTCCCAAAATATAATTTCTGGAGCGCATCCAAGCAACATTTGTCCACTGCTCTGATTAGATATGGTCATATGCAAAAGTTTACGTGCCCCTGGTCAAAATGCATGTGTGTTTTTTAATTTAAAAAAAATGTTAAAACCCCATCCCTAATATAGAACACACTTCTGATTTAATACATAATTACAGTATATCCTCTAAATTTAACAAATATGTAACTTGACTGACGCTGTCCCAAGATTTTACATTTAACTGTATTACTGTCCTCTGAGTTCATGATCTTGAGAGAGTATGAAATCTGATTCTTCTGGTTTTTGCATGTTATAGCAATTAAAGTGTCTCACTCGAATTTTTGTTGTCAGGGGGCCAGGCACCCGTTCGCTCAGGCCGTAGGAAGAAACATTGCCAACCCCACTGCTATGCTTCTTAGTGCTGCTAACATGCTTCGGCATCTCAAGTGAGTTTACCACTGCTCTGTCACACACGTATCTGTTTACTGCTCATCCTTCATGACGCCTACAAGTTCCACAAATGCTTGAGGTGGCTACATGACCTGTTATAACAGCAAAGTCAGTGTTTTCCTTCAAAGTAGCAAGACACAACCTATTAAAATACATAAACGTCCTGTGTCATTTTGGCCCTGAAATGATCTTGATATGCTTTTTCGGTTCTGAGTTATCAAGTTTCATGAAACATCCATGTTACGTCTTGTGTTTCAGTCTGGAGTATCATTCTAACATGGTATCCGAAGCTGTTAAAAGAGTCATAAAACAGGGCAAGGTAAGATAAAAGTAATTTTGTGTATGTGCATAAATGACAACAGGAGGGCGGGGGTTAGGGAGGAACTATGTGTGTGGAGAGAGAAGGCATGTGGAAATTCAGTACACTGTTGTGCATTATGAGGCGGTCTTGGATTATGCTTTGCATAACTGCTTGAGTAACTGATTAATTTGGTGTTCTGTCTCACTGTTTACAGCTTATACGCCTGTCATTAGGGATCATTAGGGTAAAATCAAATTCATACAACCTCAAATGTCCAAACACTTTGTTCAGTAGTGGTCCATTAGCATCATGGGTGGTGGAGGCCTAGTGGATAGGATACTTGCCTCTGGACCAAGAGGTCATGGGTTCGAATCCTACCTTCAGCAGACCACCACTGGGTTCCTGAGCAAGAACCTTAACCCGGAGTTGCTCCAGGGAGACTGCCCCCTGCAGTTAGGGAATGGATGTCGCTTTGGATAAAAACGTCTGATAAATACAGTAAATGTAAATGTAAATCACACTAACCACATGACAGCCCAAACCGCTTTATCACAAGTACACTTGTTTATGTAGTTCTGTGACATCTGACTACATGGATCTTTTTCACTTGGTTACTTCACATCCCTGGTCATATCAAGCACAGTCCACTCTGTCATATCATTTAAAAGACTAAGTATATGTTTCTGGGCAATTGTAGTAATGTTTGCTTAAATCACCTTGCACCAGGAGCTGAACGTTATTTGGCTTTTTCGTGTTTAAAGAGTCTGCACTGTACATATATGGAAACTAAGCAGCAAAAACAGCACGTTTCGATTTCCCTGCTTCTGTGATGTCACAAACACCAATCCATTTACATATGTTCCCCTATACTACAGTCCAACCCGTTCGCACTCAATTAACTGAATTTGTAACTTGTTTCAAGAGGTTGGAAAATAGTCACATAAAAATGAAATGCAGCTGTTTTTTCATGGGGAGAAAAAATGTAAGATAAACACCCCTAAGCCAGTTAGATGAAGGATATGCCAAAGGTAATCTGGCTGAGACAATTAACTAAACATTTGTGTTATCATCATCAGCATCATCATCATCACCACCACCACCAATATCATTTGTCTGCCCTCCTAACTCCTGCATGCCTAAAGCTCTAATAGGACAATTCCTCTCTCGGCCCTCTTCATTTGAACGTTTTAAGCTTGTGCAGTGGTCCTCTTCCCTCACAATCCATGCTTGTGTGTGTATGTATGTGTGTGTCTCAGGTTCGGACGCGAGACCTTGGTGGTTACAGCACTACCGGTGACTTTGTCCGTGCGGTTGTGGCCAACCTGCGTCATCGCCCGGCTTACTAAGGGATCCCCTGTGTTCAGCATCTCCCTTTGTGTTCAGTCCCACTTCTGCCACCCAGCACCCCCCCCACCCCCCCACACACACACACTCCCCAGATCTTTCACTTTTTAACACCTGGGGTTGGACTCACAAATCCAGGAGGCATTTTTGTCCTTCAAAAACTTTTCTCTCTTACCTTACCTCTGAAGAACAAGTAATCAAGTGATACACCCATAGGGTGGGGTTGAGTGGGAGAGGATCTTAAAGGGGCATTCTGGCTCAAATGAAAAGTTTAACCATTGCTTCACTGGTTGTAAATATGCTTACCTGCCTCCCACAGTGGTTCCTCTGTACTAAAGTGGGTTTTTCTGCTGGAAAAACCTGCCTTCTGACGATGTATCTTGGAGGTGGGCCAAATGTTTTGAAGACTGCACTTGCTTTGGGGTGGGTTTTTGAGGGTGAGCTGTTTTGATTGCTTTCCTATTAGCTGGTGAAGGAAGTCAGATGGCGAAATAACTTGATATGAAATACTTGCTAAGGTTTGAAAGTAGCATGTTAGCTACCTGGCTATTTAGAGATCATATCCATGAGAGATGCTGCTCTTCGCAATGTTGCCTAAACTCAAGTTTCATCCTGGAATGCTCCTTTAAATTAATTTAACATTCAACTTGTATTCAGGTAGGCTGTAAAATGTAATGGGTATAGATAGGTATCATGACAACAGCCTCTTAAGAAAGTCAATCTTACAAATGTCAGTGTTTATTTTGTAAACATTTGTGAATCCAGCCCCTGGTCTTAATTCTTCTAGCCACTTTTCCTAGCTTCTGCTTTTCATAGAGGTGATTTTTATGTTATCTGGCACTTTTGGCCAGATTTTCTTACGCACATCTGTCACCTGCTGCTCTTTCTGTGGTTCTGTTGTATAAATGTCTATTTAAAAGTCTGTGCCGTATCTGTGGAACATTACTCAAGTTTTCAGGATTTGCTCATAGGATTTGCTAATTGACGCCTTTAGGTCAGAATCTATAAGGCTACATAACACCTACATAAATTTATGGCTGATACATTTTGGACTAAGTCTATTTAAAAAACCAAAACATTTATAATGGTTTGTCAGTTCAAACCAATGTTTTGGAACATAGTCTAATTTATGTTACAGGCTTTAAATATTTTTTGGAGCGTAGATTTATTTCGGGTTGTCACGAAAGGCTATGGTAGGTGTCATGTACCCTTACAAATAATGCCCTTCTGTTGGACAGTGTTCATAAGGATACAGGACACCAACATAAGCACCTGCAACAGACATAAACCCTTACAGTGGCTTATTCCAAGAGTCATCAGTTGTCATAAAGGCTGCTTTTGTCTGTGCCGATGTCATTTCATCTCAAAGTAGCCTTTATGACAACTGACGGATGAAGTCTTATGATTGTTTATGTGGGCTTATTCCACTTGCCATGAAAAGCTTCATGTAGGTGTTATGACCATTGCCCTTACTCATCCTGTTTTTTTGTGGTACAACACTGCAGGTGTTTTTAATTATACTGAGATGGTGTAAAGGGTGTACCTGCTTCATATGTTCTCTGACTTGATTCACAGCTGCTCCTTCTAAAATGATTTTCTGTCATTCCTGGAGGCTGCATGAGAACCATTCTGTCATTTGCTGGTTGTTTTTCCTCACAGATATCATTCTCAGCTGCTTAGTGTCCAGTCATTTCTGTCCCCCAGTTTACAGCGAAATGGGGTCTCCACACCAAACCAAAGGGCTTGAACAGAAGCTCAGAAGGATCAGAGCACAGAAGGCAGTGAACTGGCCTTTCATGGCTTTCTTAGACTGAACTCTCCATCCTCAATATAGTTAATCAGTCAAGGCATTTTAGTGACTTCTGTCCTGGATCTATGAAATTAATTAGGTAAATTAATAATGCCATGAAGACACCTACTACTATTTTTAGCTGCTGCTGTGTTTTCATACCAAGTCATGCAGTGTTAGATACCACATAAGCTGGTTCATTTTACATTTAGTAATTCAACCACAGTTTAATGCAAGAGTTTAATCATGATGCTAATTGGGCGAGCATAAGCTTCGATTGCTCTTCATTGTATTTGGAGTAGAGTGGGGTGTAAGTCTTGACTTTTTACACACTTTGAATGCACTCCGTTTTGTTTCAGTTTGTCCTGGTGTTCTCTGTCATTGGATTGTGGATCACTTTTGTAAACTATCCCCTCTTTGCCAACAGTCATGCCAGGCATTGTAATAAACATTAAACCAGAAGAGTCATTTAAAAGGTCTTGTTTTACTTTTATTTATTAAAAAAACACAAAAACTTGGTACTAACCTTTGGAAAGGATACGATGGGGGATGCACTGAATAGCATTTGAAAGGCTTCGGATATTTGTTAGTGTTTCTGAATGAGTTCTTAAATGAAGTACCCTTAAAAAAGAAATTAAATAGAAACCATGTGTTTTTGTTGCTGCAGTTCAAAATATATTCAGTAGGGGGCAACAGTATGTAAAGGGTCAGGCTAAAGCGCCGCTGCTCCTGTGCCATATGTTGCTGCAGAGGAAGTAATTGTAGCCTTTTGTTTCAGTACAGCTTTCTTAAATTATTTGTTTTATTTGACTCCAAGGCTTATATCTGTTTGTCTATTTATTTTCTTTATTTTGAGTCATTTGACAGCTACAAACCTAGTGTGAAGAATATAGTACCAATGTAACAAGCAACTATTCACGTATTTATTATGAATTAATTAATTTAAAAAAATATTCAGTGCCAGCTGTATATAACACATTAAATACAGGCACGTACTCAACAAACTAGCCCATAGTGCTGCTTACTGACATTGAAATAGCACCTTACTCAAAGTTATTGGTTGGAAAACTACATGATCTCTTCATAAGCAGACCACTGACCTAAACCTGCATAAAGGCTTACACCAGAGGATGTCACCTCATAGGGTGTTATGAATGGATGCTTGTTGGAATAAGCCTTTATAAAAGTCATTAAAGTGTAATGCGAGGGTGTGACCTTATGCAACATTAAATAGACACATTAGGTGCATACATTGAGGGGGCATATCACACTCATGTACAATACACTTTAGGTACATATAGATTCTTGATCACGTGTTTGTGTGTGTATGTAAAACATAGGACATATTACATATATATTTTTAAACCTGTTGAATATTATACATTTTATATAATACCAGGAGAATATAATTTTATATGCTATATAAACGTGTGTGTGTGTAAGGTAATGTATGTGTGTGTTTGTCTCAGGTGCGTACGTCAGATCTGGGAGGTTACGCTACAAGTGTGGAGTTCACCAGAGCGGTCATTTCTAATCTCTCGGCCTGAAGAGGCCCTGAAGCCTCACCAACCCAGGCTCTGCACCTGCGGACCATACCAGCTGTTGACCCATTCACCCGGTTCGGAGGGGAAGGACTAAATCATCCAGTGCTCGCCTCAGATCGTCTGGAGATGTTCAGTAAACTCTTCCAGAATAGCTTATGTGGTTTCTGACCCTGCATGACACACACACTGAACATGTCTCAAGCGGTTGACGTTGATGACTTGTCCATTCACCTAACAGGTCACTGACCAACATATTCTGTGTATTTATTGGAACATTGTGTGGTGTTTGTTATTTATGTATTTATTCGTTTATGAATGTGAATAAACTTGAATGCATCAACTTTTTTTCTGTAATATTTCTATACTGCAATGCAACTCAACATGTTTTAGTTTTATTGATTTATACTACACATAATGGGCTTAAACTGAAAGAAGAATGGGATTTTTTTTGTGTATGATGGCAAATTGCCTGGGTTTAATGTCGAGATGTAAAAACAGCACACCAGAGGTTTAGAAGTTTTTTAAACGTCAGTTTTGACTACTAGATGGTGCTGTTTGCTTACTTCATTTTTTTGTGACCAATCATACACTCCAGGTAGCATGATACGTTTTGACCACCAGATGACACTGATGATATGTTTTGACCACCAGATGACACAGTTTATTTATTGCAGTTTTTGCTATGTGTTGACAGCCTCCCCGGTTTCTCCCACAGTCCAAACACTTGTGCGTCTGTTGAATTGGGGATTGTAAACTGACTGTAGGTGTGTCTGTGAGTGAATGGTGTGTGTGAGTATGTGCGATCAGGGTAAGTTCCTGCCTTGCGCCCGTTGATCTCAGGAAAGGCTCCGGGTTCCCGCGACCCTAGTGTGGATTAAGCACAGAAAATGAGTTAATTCAATGTTTTGACCAGTGTTCTATTTGTTGCATTTTCTGTTATCAGTTTTGACCAACAGGTTATTGCGTATTTTTTCAATATCAGTTTTGGCCGCAGTGCATTTACGTCATTTTCTCGTGATCAGTTTTGTCCACCTGGTTTTTGTTTATCACAATTTTTCGTTATCGGGAGTTTCCAACCAGGTGACGCTGACTGTTAATTGCATTTTTAAACAGTAGTTGTGAGCACCATGTGGCGCTGTTTAAACATAACAAATGTTTCAGTTGCGCCGAAACGGGGCGCTGTTTGTGTACCCCACTGTGTCATTCTAGTTCGGGCCGCTAGGTGGCGCAGCGCCCCCGGCTCCATTCCCGGTGGGCGGGGCTTCGTCCCGGGAATCCGGCGCTTCCCAGCGCGGAGCCACAATATGGCGGACTAGGAGCGGCGCCACCGCGCCCGGACACAGCGAACAGACCGCGGGCAGAGAGACCCGGCCGGCCCAGAGCACGGCAGCTCAGCCGCGGCGCAGCGGGAGACGCGGGGGAGACGAAAACTAGGCGCTTTCGGGCGCTTCCCTGGATATGTGAAGCGGGCGGGACGGGAGCCCCAGTCGGAGACGGCAGTCCGCCCCGCGCAGCGCCGATCCCGGGGAGAGGATTCGGGACGGCCGGGAAGCTGGAAAAACGCGGAAAACAGAAAACCCATCCCACGGCTGGACTTCTCCTCCATAAAGAAGCTGAGAAAGGAGCGCTGAGGTGAGTCAGTGGGGCCTTCTTCGGCCCAGTGGGTTAGTGAAGACAAACTTCTGCGGGGCGTCAAGATGCGTTTTTCGGGAGCCTAGGGTTCCCTCCGCCCGGGCCACAGCCCTGCCGCCCGCACGGGGGGTCCCCCGAGCCCCCCGCACCTTGAAACGGGGCGGGGGCGGAAAACCAGGATGCGGGGGTCTTTATGTAACATTTGGGCAGCCGTGTGCTGTCTTGTTCAGCTGAAGGGGTTGGGAGGGAAAAAGTAAGGGGAGGAGGGGAGGAAGAAAGACAGAAACAGACAGACCCGGCCCAGGGTTTGGGCAGAGCGGGACAGATTGGACAAAGCAGGGGAACAATGGGAATCCAGTGTGTTCGCGTTGCACCAGGCTGAGTGAAAAGTGCACATATTGATCAACGCTTTGTTGGCTGCCTACTTTTTGGCGGGTGGGGTGGGTGGGTGGTTGGGTGTGAAGGCAGGGGAGGGGGTCTGACCCGACCCGGCCGGTAGTGGGTGATTTGGGGAGGGGGGGCTTTGTGTAACAAGTCCAGCCCCGTGGTCGATGCCACTGTACCACCTTGCATCCTCATTGCTTGCCTTCTGCATGGTTCTCCCTCCTTCTGCCTTTTGTTTAGACCCCCTCCCCTCCACTGCCTTGGCCTAGTGCTCAGAGTGCTGAATGAGGGTACACCTTAATGCAGGCAGTTCAGTCTGGACGAGGGCTGCATTTACAAACTTAGTGTTTGTTCTTAATTCTGTTTTCCCTCATCAGATGAAGAAGTATACTGATCGCAGTGCTCTGTTTGAGATCCATTATCGAGGCCCTTGTCTGACTTCCATTCAAGTCTCTGTCATGTATGAAAGTAGTGTTTAACATTATTTCCCCATTTTGTTCTTTAACACCCATCAGCCTCATGGACTGACATTTTGGGTCCCTCTTGCACTGTCGTTCACTCATCAGAATGTAGGGTTTCCTAGGAAATCACTCTTTGGGACGATGTTGCAATCTTTAGATCATACTTATATCCAGCAAACACTAAGCAACAAGGTTTACCTCTCACATGGTGGTTTTTGTGGGGTCTCTGTGGAAATGGGACCTGGCACACTTCATACACAGTGTTTCAGGTCAGGTGATGCTTGAAGGCTATTGCTGTAGTGTCCTTTGGTCTGCGTCTTGTCCAAGCCAGGTGGCATGCAAGTTTGACTGGCTGGGTGGCCTGTTTAATGATGGGGGAAGCACTGATGGGGTGAAACATCCTTATTTGTACCTCAAAATAACAAGTTGAGAAAGATCCTGGAGCTGAAGTTTCTGAAGGTGTTCGAGCCTTCAAAATGCCTTCTTCACCACATACCAACCCACAGAGTGAAGCATTAAAGATAACACACCACCATTAGTAGTGCATTCATTCGTTTAGCGTAGTGTATTACTATGTGGTTTGAGATGCAACCGACAGCTATGCATGTTCTCATTTAGTTTGTGAGATACACCACAAGAATCTCTGAAAGCCAAAATACTTATTTATTCCATCTTTAATCGCACAAACCGAGTGAGAACACGCGCGGAAACCGGCTGCGTCGCATACTGCATACTAACACATTATGCTGCACTAATGAATGCACTGCTAATGGCCCTGGGCCATGTTCAGCGGAGTCAGGTGAGACTTCACACACTGAACCAGTCCAGGGCGTGAAAAGGCAGCCCTTTCTGAACATACCTCTGCTCCATGCCTGCTGGGTCATGTCTTCAGTTCGTTCCTTGTTTTTTTTTTTTTTGGTTTTTTTTTTTCTCTAGCAGTTTTAAGTCAGTTGTGCTCTCCCGGGGAGCTGGAATACTCCCACCAATTAGCTCTGCTGACCTGGTTATCAAAAAACGTCCCGGGCTCCTAAAACTGGAGCGGGTGAGCAGAGAGGAAGAAGCTCTTTTTTTTCTTCTGGGTAATAATAGGCCCCCCTTTGCTGCAGAAGCAGCCTGTACTCTTATGCAAGGGCTCTAGATGCTGAAAAAAAATGCTGTGAGGATTTGATTGCAGGTCAGGAATTGGTGCTGGTTGATCAGTTCTGAATCACAAACAGATCCCAGAGGCACTGGATGGAGCTCCATTGTTTCAGAGACGCCGGCAGCCCATCGCTGGGGGTCTTTATACCCCTCCAGTCGACAGCTAGCTCTGGGCATGACGAGTGTCAAGTGACTGTACGACCGTTCCTGACCCCTTTTTTTATGCTTCAGAATTAAAGTGTTATATGTAAATGAGATCTGTTCTGATTGGCTGCCCTCGTTCTGAAGGCAATCAAGGCTGACTGCTATGAGCGAGGCGTGATAGAAGGCGGCCAGTCAGGACAGAGCTCATTAGGTTCTGATTAATGAGCTCGTCTTAAGTGTATTAACAGAGAATAAAGGGGATAAAGAGAGGTGATGTACAAATGCATTTTGCACTTTTTTTTTGTTAATAAACCCTCACAAATATTGCTGATGCGAGAAAAGTGTAGGATATGTGCATGTTAATAACATAGTATAAGTTTAATTGAGCCCACCTCTGGTTCCTAGCTCTTGTGTGAAGTGGGAGGTGGAGGTCCATGGTCGCCGAGAAAAACGTCTTTCTGTCTCCTTTATGTGCCGATTCGTTTTGCATGATGGACTGTATCGCTCACTGATCACAGCCAGCAATTAAACTGAGAAGGTGTTGATTCAGCTGCGTTGATTTTGAAATGGTTGGTGGAGGCATGTCTGGGCAGACTGAGCGTCAGGAGGACAAGTGTGGTTTCACCCACTTTTTGATCCACCACAATTACTCTGGTCGACTGGCTCGTCGTACCAGCACCCCTTCCCCAAACCCCCCACTTTGGAGTTGCTTGTATGTTTAGAGGTCAAAGAGCCAAAATACTTTTTTGCATAATGAGTTGGCAATGCGTTGTAGGTTTCTGAAATTATAAACCCAATGTTGGTCTCAAAGCTGTTTATTTGTTTGTTTGTTTGACATAAACAGCTACTAGGAGGGAATTTCCAAGGAAGGACGTTTCAGTTTGGTGAAAAGTCCTCAAATTTGTGTTTAAAGGACCCATTTCCATTAACTTTTTCAAGACAAGAGTTTAATGTGGATCATAAATGTGCCATGATTTCGAATCAGGTCATTTTGAATCCGCTGCATTTGTGCTGTCACAAAAAATAACACCCTCTCACACAGCGCATCTGTCTGTTCAGACAACAGCATCTTAGCTCCCTCTACCTGGTGTTGATTAAGGGGAGTTTTGGACCAAACTACTTTGTGAAAGAGACACAAGACGGGGCCAATCAGAGCTCATTTACAAATATCAGTTTTAATAGCACAGGATAAAGAACAGCCTGTTTAATTCTAATGCATAAAGAGAGGTTGGGAAATGGTCTTTAAAAATGAATGCAGAATATGGGCTCTGTAACTCTATAATTTACTGATATTTTTTAAATGCTTGGGATCACTTTGACCCCAGTAATTTAAACCCCCAGAAAGTGACTCAGATTAAAACTGCTCCCCAAGTTTGTGTCTTTGGTGCTTTATGTTGCCTCGCTGATGGCTTTAAATAAAACGCACGTAATAATGTCAAAGTTCTGATAGAAAATGTCATATTACTCCTGTCATATGGTCTATCATTGTTCTCAAAATCCTACCGGTTAATTATGATGTCTGGCTATTGCTCTAAATTAAAGAGAAGCTTTTTGAAGATTAGAAAATAAAAGTTTACAGTACACTCAATATCATCCGGAAAAACCCAAACAATTGTCTGAGAAACGTTGGTATTTTTTAATGTTGTTTTTTTTTTTTACAGCTAATGCAGCCTGGGGTCACATTAACCTAAAAGAGCAAGGGTGCACTTAAGATGTACAGGACATTGAAAAATAATCTTCATGTTCATTTCGTGTTTACCCAGTTTATCTTCATTACACAAGGAATGTAAGTAATTTAGTATGAAGCAAAAAATATGATGTCATTCCATTTAAAGTTGAATGGGATCAAATTGACCCTAAACTTAAAAGGAGGGTTAATTTATAAGGCTTTGAAATGAGTGGTTCTGCCAAGTGGTTTCTGCATGATGTGCCTTATAGACATGTTTCAGTCTGTTTCAGGTTGCGTGCGGGTTGCTGGGTAATTGCTTTGATGCAATCCTCGCTGAAGGCCACAGAGCAGTGCGGGCGGACGAGTGGTTCTGGAAATTGAGGACTGGCACATGTTGCAGTGTTGTTGTCCGTGTGCTGCTGCTTGTGTGGTGGGTTTAGCAATGAGGGTGTCGCATTATGCATCATGTAGTTGTGGCGTAATGTGCTAATAGGAATTAACCAGTGGGTGCGAATGGCTCTTTCTGATTATAGCCATGAGCAACACCTTATGAAATTTTTCACTTTAGTCTCCAGTTGAGCTGGTCCTGTGAAAAATGATAACACCCTCTTGGGCCCTGCAATCAGCCCGGTCTGGCTAAATTATCAATTAAATCAGAAAAAATAATGGGCAGTTAAAGCAAAATGTGGGATATGGGCTCCATAAAATTGAAAAATTTTACAAAAATGCTTATGCTTGGGGTCATTTTGGCTCCAGTAATTTAAAACTCCCGAAAATGATTTGTGTTAAAACTACTACCCAGCTGCCACCGAGGCCTTGTGTGGACGCGGCCTTCCTGTCGCGACCTGTGGCAGATATCTCCAGCATCCGCCACGTCTCATCTCTCTCCAAGGAGGGGCGGTGGAAGCTCCTTCCTGAGCGAGTCTTTATCCAGTTCCAGATGGAGAGGAGATAAGCTGGTGGGCCAGCGGTCAATGGGTGGGGTCTTCCTTCGTACCGTGAGTTAAATCGCCGTCACGGCGGACGTTTGAACTTGCGGCATCAAGGCGGGGCTTTAGAGCGATGACTATTATTTTCATTTATTGGGTAATCATGCTGGTATTCAAATCTATATTTAGTATTCTGAGGCTTCCTTGTTTCTTTTCAAGGCGCATCATGTCCAGAAGTTAGCCAGCAAAGGCTTTTAAAAAGCATGGTGATTGTAGAAAATGTTTTAAAAAGTTATAAATTACAGCTGATTTTGGTTAGCCGTCCTTGTCATCTTACAGCATACTGTTTTTCTCATGACCACTGTAACCAAAGGTGCTTTCACACCTTCCTTGTTTGGTCCAAACACAAATTGCAGGAGTGAAAGGTGCTTCAGACCATGCTCTTAACCAACAGACCAAAATTTGGTTCTACCAAAAGAGAGTTTGGACTTTCAGACATGTTATGGCAGACTGTTGCCACCCGTTAAACAACAGAAGAACAAGAACCAGTGCATAAGTAAAAATGAGCTGTGGGGAGAGGACGTGATGGGATGTTTTATTGTAATTTGGTCAGATGAAGAAATCGAAGGTCAGTAATGTATAACATGTTTAATGATAGTAATATTAATAAGCGTATAGTGACAACAAAATAAACTGGGCAAAGACTGACAGCAAAATTTACAATACGGGTCTACAGACCAATCAGTGTCCAATACTGGGAGATGCAGCCCCTGTAGGTGATGAGTACAGGGCGTAGCTCGTGAAGGCAGGACATGGTCAATGTTGCATTTTGGGTCAGCCTTATTACTGGCATCACCCAAAAACCTTTAAAGGAGAAGTAGGATAAAAATATTAAGTTCTTGTGAACGAGTGGTTGAGTTCCCATGATGTCACTGTCGTGACCCCTGCCCTCTGCGAGCGTTTCATTAGTCTCCTTAATAATAATGTTAGCGTTTCTGGCTGAACAACTCCTTCAGTTTGGACTGACCGACCGTAGCCTGGTTTTCCTGGGTGCCTAATCCTGTTGGCACCTTACAGCTTGAGTGAACTGAGACCAGACCAATGCATGAATGAAGTCTTGGCACGTGGGCATGAGTCGATCGGACGTGGAGCGGGGCCCGCAGGAAGTGGGGGAGACTGCAAGTAGTGTGTGTGTGCGAAAGGGAGCATAATCTGCGGTTTGTGTGTGCAGTGGGTAGCAGCAGTGTTCGCACACCAGCCCGGCCTGGTCCGACTGGGATGAAGACGTGCATTCACACACACACAGTGAAAACCCCGCAAGACACACACTTGGGTATTAATAGACCCTGAATTGGGACAGATAGACAGTTGTCCATTATAACTCCCAGCATGACGCCCTCAGCTGACCCAGGAGGAGGAAGACCCTCATGCAGTTAACAGTTTGCGTCTGATCTAGGACCAGTTTCTCTGAGCTGGTCATTGGCAGCGCCGTGACGGATGATTCAGGTCCACCTCAGTCGCCAAATTCCCTGACCCAACTCAGAGTGACCACTCAGAAACCTTCATACGTGACATGAAGCTGATCCGGCCGTGAGCCCCAAACTTCTTCATGAAGCTGTTGGATTTGCTTTAAGGCATGTGACACACTTGTGCTGTGTGGTATCTGTGGAGGCCATGTGGCTCTGCAAGACGCTGAGGCTGGTTCCTCTGGGACATTAGCTTTGTGCGGGCTCTGATCTCGTGGCAGCTCTAGTGTGTTTAGCGCGCGGGGGTCAGTTCTGCTGGGGCGCCTCATCAGCAGAGCTGTTTCCAGAAGGAACAATGCACCTGTTGAAGGCCAGGCAGGTTCATGATTGAGTTTGAATAGCTGCGGTATTGTGCATTGTGTCGCGCGCGAGAGGAACTCAAGAGGAACATGGCAGTCCTGTGACTGCTGCCTGATTTTACCCTGATTAGGTTTTGGCTCTAGGCGAGCAGCGAAGGGGGTGTGTGTGTGTGTGTGTTTGTGTGTGTGTTTGTGTGTGTGTTTGTGTGTGTGTTTGTGTGTGTGTTTGTGTGTGTGTTTGTGTGTGTGTGTGTGTGTGTGTGTGTGTGTGTGTGTGTGTGTGTGTGTGTGTGTGTGTGGGGAGAAGATAAACTGCCTCTGTGTGCGTGTGAACGCATCATATGTGTTAGCCGAGATGTTTTGAACGACCTGCTCTTCTTCTGGTATGTGTTGGAGGATCGTTACTCATCAGGCCTGCTTACCTTCCACATCCAAAGACTGTTTTCAAACCTCGGTGTGGAGCAGCTGTCTTATAATCTCTCTTAAACCCTGCGATATGATCCAAGGTCACCCAGAGCCTGACGAGGCAAGGCCGAATCGCAGTGGCGTTCCGTGAAATTTAATTTTGCTAAAAAGATTTGTAGCCCAATTTGTTTTGGATTTTTTCCCACCCCCAACTCTGGCATTTAATGTCTAGTGCTTAGTCGGAGAGTCTTGTGTTGCACTGACCTGTTGTGTCAGAGGGAATTCCGGAGACCAGTTTAGCACCAGGTTTAATTTGTTTGGAGGTCTTGGGGTGATCCTGGTGAGGGGGCGGGTGGTGGTGTCCAGCCTCGTCCACAACACTAATTTTTTCTCTCTCTCTCTGCCTCTCTCTCTCTCTCTCTCTCTGTCTCTCTCTCTCTGTCTCTCTCTCTCTGTTTCTCTCTCTCTGTCTCTCTCTCTCTGTCTCTCTCTCTCTCTCTCTCTGTCTCCCTCTCTCTCTCTCTGTCTCCCTCTCTCTTTCTCTCTGTCTCC